>OU612004.1:10898658-11498658 GCA_914767915.1 Agriopis aurantiaria
GTGAAATCGAGAGGCATAATTAATAAGATTAATAAATAAACATACAAAAAGAACAGTGTTATCGTAAACAACTATGACGTTACAAAAATTATGCAATTTGCAACGCCCCTCCATTACAAAACATGCACAATCATTTTCCTTAACAAACAGCTATTATTTATGACGCAGAAATATATAGGTTTAGGTATTTTTTGTAGCAGTGATAGGTCAGTGGTTGGCTCGTTCGAATTGTGGGTTCAAATCCCAACAGTAAATTTTCCGGACATTTTTTGGCCACACGGTCATCTGACCCCAAACTAAGCAAAGCTTGTAATATGGCTACCAGAGACTGATATACATACATATATAGCTTTAAATACATACTTAAATAGAAATTAACAACCAGGGCCCCAATTCTACTAAACCAATTGTTTTCAAATTTTTATTGTTTCAATTTTAATTTTCAAGTAATTCGGTATACTAAAAAAAATTTACCTATGCCTATTCCAAAACCATTTCGAGATTTTATCTTACCAACCCTTATTTTTCTACTCCGACCTTTTAAAACGATAAGATGCCATTTATTTTAACATAAAACTAAGAAATCATTCGACTTTCATTGTCCTCTAAATGACGTCACATTGTAGCATTTTATTTTATGTGCCTTTTAAGAATAAAAATATTATACATTTGACACACTGTTAGTCACACAGAATAGAATATTTTTTCATTTCTGTGGTTTGACCGTCTGGTTTTTTTCAGGGCTGCCAATATAGGGTGCTTTTTACGGCTTCTCAACGCAACGAAATTTTGTGCTATATGGTGACGTCAAAAAATTTCAATTTAAAAAAAAATATTATAGCTACTAACTACTAAATAACTACTTAATAGAAAACAAAAATATTGAAATTAGTTTCTTAAAATAGCCTTATCTACGAAATAAAAATATAAAATAAATACCAAAAAAAAACTTTACGTACCGAATTGCTTCAAATTGTTTTTATTTAAATACTAATTTATAATATTAAGTGGTGGTATCTTTCTAGTATAAAAAAAAATTGAAACAATTAAAATTTAAAAATAATTTGTTTAGTAGAATCGGGGCCCAGATATAGAACAAACACAAATGTTCATCACATGAATGTTTGTCCTAGGTGGGAATCGAACCCACGCCCCCAAGCGCAGAAGGCAGGTTCACTACCAACTGGACCAACGGACTATCTCAACAAACAAAGTATATTTTTGCAAAATATCATGTCGCTTCGATGATCTGTTGGTACGTAAATGAGGTACTAATATTTGTAGGATGTAGGGTCTAGTTTCAAAGATCGTTGTACGAACCACGTAGATATGTCAGGTGTAAACTAGCAAGTAGACCAGACACATTAAATACAATAATACGTGTTATCTGAGACCACAATGGAGTGCAGAAGGCGGGACTCGCAATAAGTCAACCTCGGTCTGGGTTCAACTCGCTGACACACGGACTAAAAAAATGACTAATAATAATTATCAATTTAAAAAAACTACTTCCAAATTAGTATATACGCATATTCGTTACTTAGATGATATAATATATACCAATTATTTTGATTTGCTGAACCAATTTGATGAAATTTCTATGGGACCAATCTGAAAGTATAACCTTTCAAATAAAATAATTTTTCAAATCAGTTTACAAAAACAATGAGAGTTCTGAGAAAACAAAGAAAAACAATTAGAACCTTTTTTGAAGTTGGGTAAAAACAGTATTCGAATAAGTACTCACGGAATACTCAGTATGAAATGTTTGAATATCGAGTTATTTTGACATTCCCTCAGGCACCGTACATTTTTTCGGGTTAAAAAGTATCCTATATTAGTTCCCGGTCTTCCGCAACTATATCTATGCTAAAAATCACGTCGATTCGTAGCTCTGTTGCGACGTGAAAAAAGGACAATCAAACTCACTTATGCATTTATAATATTAAAGTATTATGCATGCACAGTATGCACATGATAGGCCGATAATGATCATGATTATGCACGCGCTGTACCTGGCTCAAAAACCATACTTTTAATTTTGACATGACCATATTATTCAGCACAAAGATGTGTCATGAAAGAGCTCTGTAATTCATGATAAACAAAGTTTATAAAAATTATGCGATTGAAGTAATTATTTGCTATTTCTTTATTTATGTAATAGGTAACCTAACATAACCGCTTAGCATTGTCGGAGGCTTTCGGCGGCCTACTTATTTACCCAACCCCTTATCTTTCTTTTGTTTTTGTCACAAATTTTCTATTTCTATTTTCTAATTATATATATTTTTTTACATCGGTCAAGGCTATCGTTTGGCCACGATCTCGTGATGGATGGTAATATCTTAAGGTAGTCCATTTTTAACAACCGTGTGTTCAAATACCATCCGTACAATACATAATGCATGTGGACTTAATCTTTACCTTCAGTCTGATATTAAATCTAACCTGGATGCTTAGATCCCGGATTTGGTTTAGATCCCGGATATGGCTCAGCTCTGTTATGGCTCAGATCCCGGCTATGGCTTTGATCTCGGTTATATTTGGATGGTCAGTTTGACGTGATGGATAAACCGGGATTAAATTGTAGCGGCAATTATAAATACACGTAATATCTAGTTTGTATCATCATCATCATCATCAGCCAGAAGACGTCCACTGCTGAACATAGGCCTCCCCCTTTAACCTCCACACTGAATAACATGCTGCCATCTGCATCCACTGGATGCCCGCGACTCTCACGATGTCGTCGGTCCATCTAGTGGGAGGCCCACCTACGCTGCGTCTTCCGGTTCGCGGTCTCCACTCAAGTATACAGCTATAATTATTATCAAAAGCCTTACTTACTAGTGTTAACTTTTAACTTGTGGAAGTTTGAATGGGTCGTCAATGCGAAAAGTCATCCTATCGAAAACCAATAGATCGAAAGACGCTTGTTCGAAGCACGAAAATTAATTAGCTTGTAATAATTATTTTGAGGAACCAAAACCAAACCAACACCAAAAAATAAAAAGCTAACAATAATTTTGGAACACATCCCCGTTGTCACTCGAGCACTAGTCACCCGCCGGTCCTTTTCTTTTCTTCTTTTTTGACGTGATAACGTCTTATAAATCGATGAACGCCGGCTGCACGCACGAAAAATTGTCACGTTCCGCCTGAGCCGCGCGTGCAAGCGAGAGCGCGGAACAAGTAATAGAAATAATTTAAATAAACTTTTTTCATAAACCTCTCGGAGTACCATAGACTGCAGTTGTTGTTGTTGTTAGTTTTTGTTCATGACCATGGATGCAGAGTCCTTCAGTCGTAACATTAATCAAGATTACATGGTCTTAAATAGCGTCAAACAAGTCATAGCCACAGTCAGAGTCAAGCAAATATGTCACGGCCAAGTCGAACTCATGCCCCAGTAAAGTGGTGGAAGCTTTACAAGAAGCTTCTATGCATCGACCATAATAAAATTAATGGACACGCCATAACCATTGAATTTGTTTTAATCTTAAACACATTTTAATCTTAACGAGCCAAGACGTCTACGCGAATAGTGATGTAGCTAGCCGTTCATTAATAGTTATTCCACTTACTGTATTGTTAACTTTTTATTTTATGGATGAATTGCATACATTTGATTTTCTATTAAGATTTCTTTAGAGTATCCGGATTAATCTAACAAGATAAGTAATTCCCGAATAATAATAGTTATTTATGATACAAGTGCGGTAAGTTGGTTATTACAAACGAGTAGACGAATGTAAGCCCAAGACGAAGTCGAGGGCTTACCATAGTCACGAGTTTGTAATGTTTAACTTTCGAACGATGTATACAGGCTTCGTAAGTGCACTTTTTGAGCAAATGTGTTGTAAAATAAATTTATACATTGCATCGAGATACAGTAACCGGCACACAACTGGAGCCATGGCCTTGAGTGTGCAATATACGATTTTAAGGGATCGTTGGTGGAAAGAGAGGTGCGCAGGGGCATTCAGACGGCACGCATCTACACGATTGGCCGATTGGAAGTGTACATGCGCGACCTTACCCCCACTACGTCGACTTTGGCTCAAGTTGTTTGCCGGCCACTGTACAATACCTATCGAGTCACAAACGTGCAAAAATTAACGTAAACGGTAGGCACGGTAAATATCCCGTAAATAATCATATAACTTTAACCAATAACAAGTTAACAACATTCGACATAAATAAGTTAAACCCAAATAAACCGTCATACTTCCGGCTAAAACACAGCCATCCCTTCCCTAACCCCGCTAGGTATTAAGGTTTACCACCAGGTTAAGGTCAGTGCAAAGTTGAGGCAATCTAGGCTCCAAACTAGATCTAGATCCTATCAAGTCTGCGATCTAGAAATGTTATGGCACGGAGAGGTAGGAAATTGTGATTTTATTTACACCGATATAGGAGTTTTTTTTTTTTTACAGTAGACAGGCTTTTGCTTAGCCACCATCTCACCTGATGTTAACGGCCTAGGCCTTATTATTCGAGCCGCGTAGGCAACAAAACGCTTCCTCAGCCCCCGCCAAGTATAGCGACGATATATTTTGCCACGCAAGAGTCAGGACGCCCGCGGGGGGAGTGCAACGACAAAAACGAACATAGGTCCGACCTCGATGACGCCTGACGCGGTACTGAGCGCGGCGCGCGCAAATTCTCGCGACCTTATTTTTACGCTTTTAATTTCACTAAAAAACAAAACTATTAACTATCACTCTATGGCCTCCACGAGACAGGCTTTGTCCTAGTGTGGGGACCAACAGTAAATTATTATTTTTAAGGTGTTACTTTTTTAAGAAATAAAAAATCTTAAAAAAAAAAAATCTTTAATCTTTAAAAAATCTTTGATCAAAAATCTATCCAAATAAAAAAATTATGAATAAAATTGCCTTTCAGTAGATGCAATTTCCAGGGTTTTACGAGCTTTCATTAGAGCATAAAACGAAAAAAATAAACTAGCTCGACTTTGTTTCAGATTTTTTTTATCGATGAAAGTTTATTCTATCGTGTTTTGAACCAAATCATAAACTCAAACACAGATGTATCTGTGACATGTATTTTTTTCCAGCTCAAATATTGTAATTTAACTGAATTAAATTGATTTAAAACCGTCAAATTTGGTATAAGAGGCCGTTAAGCGACGATGCGGTCTACGATGGAGCACGCTTGCCTAGAAGAAACCGATTCACTCTCGACTTGAAGACACCCAGATTGTAACTGACGGGGAAAACCCATTCAGGCAGCGAATTCCACAGACTAGCAGTTCGCACAATAAATGTGGAATCAAAGCGCTTCGTACGGGTTCTCGGAATATCAACCATAAAACGATGTCGATTACGATGTCGACATACCCTTACAAAAGCGTCTTTGTTGATTTTTGATACCATACTTTACTAAAAACAATTTACTAGTTGAATGTGATCTTTACTACTAAAACCGGGCAAGTGCAAGTTGGGCTCGCACACTGAGGGTTTCGTACCACCACATATTAACTTGTTAGCTACTAAAGTACCTACAAAAAAATAGTGCAAAAAGACAAGATCTCATCAACGCCCGGGCGTTCACCCATCCAAGTAAGTACCGGCCGCGTTGCTTCACTTCGGTGACCGTACGAGATCCGGTGGTGATCCGAAATTTGTCACCGACTCGCACTTGGCCATCATTTATTATTTGTTGTTATACTTCAGTGCGTGTACTATAATCAAGCCAGGTTTGACACTTGTGCGTATTACAGTTTTTACATTAGAGCTAATACAAAAATACGATAAAAAATACGTTTGTACCCTTAGAATAACTACTCATAGAAGGTAGGTTTCCAAACAACGCCTTCTCAAAACGTAAGCTACAAATTCGCTTTGTAGCTTACGTTTCGATTGGTATTTTAAACGATTCAAGCAAGAAAATTAATGAATGACCTGTGGAATGTCACACCATAACTCTTATGCTGCTTTTCTGATTTGTTGTGGTACGATTTCACCGCGCAAATTGTCATAGTAAAATTTTTATATTTATTTTGGAGCCATATATAACACCATTTGAATAGCGTAAATTTTGCGAATGTACTTGGTTTCTTTGTGTAGTTATTCTAAGTTTTTACCCCATTTCCGTTTTTACTTTTTGACTTTATTATTATTTCTTACTTAATCCGCCGTAACATTACATATTCTGTGAAAATTTCAACTGGCTATCTATTACGGTTCGAAAGATACAGCCGTTAATATGTAGGACAGACGGACAGACAGACACCGTAGTCTTAGTAATAGGGTCCCGTTGTTAGGTTGTGACCCTATGAGTACGGAAGCCTAAAAATTTTAATTGATAAGCACAGACTATATCGCTTGGACTAGAAGCTATGATGCACAGTGTTCCTTATATCATGAAAGTGGAACGAAGAAAGGTTTTAAAAAAGCTTGGCGAGGCCCAAGGCCAACCCCTACGCGTACAAAGTCATGAATATTTTAGTAAATATAATTAGATATATATATAGCTCACCTCATTTTCAAAAATCTTTCAGAGCGCCTGGTTAATGCGACGCGTGACCAAAATGCTGGCGTGTTTCTGGCTCAACGCATTAGCATTGCCATTCAACGTGGTAATGCCGCCAGCATGTTGGGTACGCGGCCAACTGGTAGTGGGCTTGAGCATTTGGATTGTCTTTAGACCTTCAACGGTCTATTGGCAGTCTAACTGTATTTGTAGTGTTAGTTTTAGCTTGTATTTTGTTTAGTTAATAAAGGCATTTGCCCACAATTTTAATTATATATAAGTGAAATACAGTGAATGAGAGTATTTCGCTTATAAAACTATTTGACCTAAGAAGTTGAAACAGGTGATCAAACGACACCAAAGAGTCGCAAATGATCACCCAGGTGATCAAAGTGGAATAGACAAATTTGGCAGGTATAATTCTTACAAACACATAATTTTGTAATAACAAGATTTTGTTTATATGATGCTTTTAATTCTTATTTTAGCGACCATTATAAATATTAAAATATTGGGTATTTAAAGAGTCCGAATTAGGGTTGCAAATGCAGAGTGAAAAAAGTCTACGCATACAAGGTCGCTGGCAACAGCTAGTAGTATACCAGCAATGTGCATTTTTCTTATCGCTCTCTAGAGTTGCAGCTAAGAGCTTCAAGCATAGAAAGATACTCGGATAAAATCACTTTTCAGCACATAGCTTGCAAGTATCTTCAAATAGGACCTTTTGTGTACCATCTGAACTTTGCTTGTCATGAATATCAAAGAGCACAAGTTGGTTTTCTTATCGTAAGAATATACGTGCTTTTCTTATCGTAAGAATATACGTGCATCTCGCATCGCTGAGCTCGTATATTGAATGGCTTGCAACTTTACAATGCAAGTCTCATCTAAGTTGAGAACGTGAAAGTGCAAAGTAATTAAGTCACGGTTTTCGACCCAAGGGAAGAAATTACATCGAGTACGTTTGTCATTTATTTTTGTTTAACTGATTATTAATTTGTTATTTTAAGTGCATAGAAATTTTCGAATATACATTTAATTTAAGAATATATAATAAGAATATATATCAAGCTCATGTATTGACTGAGCTCATGTATTGAATGGCTTACAACTTTACAATGCGGGTCTGATCTAAGTTTAGAGCGTGAGAGACTGTTTTTGCGAGCGATTTAATTATTGGCGATATTAAATTTAAGTGATGAACAAAAGATTCAGCGTTTAAACGGTAAGACAGACAGACATCGTAAGCTTAGTATTAGAGTCCCGTTTACAAGCTCTAGGCAAGGAACCCTAAAAACTCGCTCTTTTAAATGATGCTTTTATTTTCTATTATTTCACATTTTAAAATCATAGATAATTCCTGTAATCCTTTGTTACAATCATGACGCCTATTAAGACACCGCCAAAACACTAGGTCCTGCAACTTTCACCATTTCTGACACCCTACTCTCCACACAGCCGCGTTGGACGAGTGTTTGTGGAAATAACTACACTTTGTATTGCACAAGTAAAAAAATTCAAAATTACAGCCCAAGGGAGAGTACTCATTAAGCAATGCAGGAGTATGCTACTTCTTCTTTTGAGTCGATGTTCCGTAAATTATAATTTAATTTTCAAATTCAGTTTCTAGACTGAAATTCTGCCACCCCAATGGCACTCTCTGTGGCTTTATTCAGGTCGTCTAGGGTGCAAGTTGTAGGACACAACGAATGTTCTACTTATGATTAATAACGGGATATTTACCATGATATGGTTGTGGTTGGATCACCATGACCGTCAACCGTGATAGTTCAAAACAGTGTCGGTTGAAACAAATGTCGTCTTCAGTTTTATTTTTATTTTTTGAGAAAGAAAAAAGTATATTATAGATATGCATTCACTAATCTATCTAAATGTTACAAAATAAAAATACCCGACCTGATTCCACCATTTACTCGAAGCAACCTTCCGTGACAACGCTCAGAACTGACGACTCAAAGCTTATTGCACTAACTGACTTTGCACTTCATCCAGGAGTACTGACACCACGCCAAAATCTACTTACACAACCAGCGATAAAGTTGCTTTTGCCCCGGAGATTTGACCGTGCAATACAACACACAAATTCCGTTGTCTGTTGTCTTAGTTCAGACACAGATAGAATATTTACAGAGATAGAGATCGTAACAGGGATAATAATAAGTTATTTCCCACATGTGCAGCAATGATGAGCGCATTGTACTTATACTTATGCTGTGTACCTACTAGCGATCGCACGCGAATGCGTTAATTTCTTATTGTTTCATACCAATGAGAGCTCTCCAGAGAAGAGAGAGAGAGTCAAAATAAATTGTTACAGCTGAATTGATAGATGGTATAAATAGCCGCTATCTAGCAAAAATAGTGACGTTTTACCTAAAAATAAAACGTATATTAAATACTTACCTTATTTGAAAACCTAATTACTAAAATATGAGATAAGCGACTTCCGTTTCTGTTCTGTTCAAGCGAGTGCTTTCCTCCGTCCGATACCTGCGCGCATGCGCGCTCCCACCGCGTGGTCTGACGTCATATCCTACCGCCACTAAGGCAGTCGAATTGGTTCGATTTGTCTTCATTAGGCTCATGTTTTGCCACCAGGCAGAGATTAAAAGTATTAGGTTTTCAAATAAGGTAAGTATTTAATATACGTTTTATTTTTAGGTAAAACGTCACTATTAAATAGCTTGACCGTTATTTGAAAACCTAATTACTAAAATATGAGACGTGTTTGTTATCGCCTGGTGGCGGTAGATTGTTATCATACAACGCAGACTACTAAGGAGATATTACATCATACAGTAGTAGGGTTTGGACGCTAATGTGAATGTATGTGTTTTCTAACTATAGTTATACTGATAGTAAGTATGCCTAGTTTTATTTATAATCCCTCTGTTATCTTTTTGTTTTGTACTTTCCAGGAGGTAAGTATATAATAATTTTACTAACAATAACTATCCAAGAACTGTAAGACAAGCTATCTTAGCTTGAAGGTAAAAATCAAATTAAATTACCAATGCCAGACAGGACAGGTTTGTTTCATTTCCCAAAATCAGACAAACACCTTAATCTTATTATATTATTTAATTGGTACTAAATCAGATAATACACAAGTTGACCATTTGTGTAAAGTAAGTAGGGTACATAGAAATCAATCTAATTTAAGTACAAGAAGCCGATGAAGAGCTCATTCAAAAATCACATCATAGATCATCATCTATTCAAAATTAAACAATTAGTATTAAGTTCAATTGACCTTAAATGCGAGTAGAAAGATGCACTCAATCAGTGATTGGAACGAATAGGTCTCGTTTAAGAAGGCTGTTGTTAGGAGGTTTTGTGTTCACCTCCTTACAGTAATACCGTTTGAAAGTTTTGGCGGAGCGCCAATTTCCTTTAGCCAGGATATCATCGACTGGACAGTTCTCCAACCAACTTTTCGATGCCACTGCCGAGCGGAAACTTCCTGGAGTAGCTTGTATTCCAACATCTTGTAACAGCCTCTTGATCCAGCCCGCTATAATTGTGCGTGTAGCTGCTTTTGGTTTATTACAAATAGATAAGAATAAACTATCACTTTTAGCGCAATCGCGTAACGTCTTGCTTTTGACAGATTTATAAGATGTTTCACCCAGTGTACCGGGTCTAAGGTTTGGATTTCTTTATTTTGATTCAGCCTCCAGCCAGATTGTTGACGTTGTGGTGTGTCGGTCTTGGAACCGTATTTTGGCCAAAAAATTACATGATCTTCAGAAATTATACATGAAGATGAATTTATGCTCAGGAGTGTCAAATCGTGCACACGTCTCCCTGATAGTAAGAGCAATAAAACAGCGGTCATCTGAGAAGTTTCGAAAAAACTATCTGTGTTAGGATCCACGGTAAGGAAGTGATCGAAAAGTAAGTCTACATCCCAAATGGGGGCTATTGTCTTCACCTTTGGTTTAGATATGGAAATAGCTTTAATAACTTGTTTAACAAGAAAGTTGCTACTTAAGTTGTTACTATGGCTTGGATCACAGAAAGTCGAGACTACTGATTTATGAACTAGAATCGTAGCCAATGATAGGCCTTCTTTTTGATGTAGGTCGCTTAAAAATCTTGCCAAGTCTGAACCTGATGGTCTGTGCGGATCAATGATTGCTAGTTTAGCCCAAGAGACCCAGCGATTCCAGGCTGGTTTGTACGTTTTCACTGTAGAAGGTCGCCAACTATTGATTATAAGAGATTTTTGTTCTTGCGACCAGTCGGTCAAGTACTCATTCCACCCGCACATCTCCATATCTCGAGAGTCATTTGAGACGCCTGAGAGGGTGGTAATCCTGTTGTCAAGTCCACTAGGACCTGGTGCGGTTTCTTTATCGTGAATGGAGGTGACAGAGCTCGGTTCTTCAGATCTGGCCTCCAATAGACCTTTTCCCACCGTGGGACTATTATTAGATATACCCCTCGAGCCGTGTTCAGGTGATGCAGTACTCGGGGTATCATATATGGCGGTGGAAAGACCCACGCTAGGTCGAAATTCCAATGGTTCGCTAGTGCATCGTACATACATGCTTGTCGGTCGTTCCTGTCGAGCGTGCAGTACGTTGGTACCACATGGGCTTGGTTTGAAGCGAAAAGGTCTATTGTCGGAGTACCCCACTTCTCGAACACAATGTTGGTGATTGCGGGCAAGAGGTGCCATTCTGGAAGACGTCTGTTCCGTGACAAGTGGTCCGCTTCGCAGTTGTACGTCCCTGGTATGTGATATATTGACATATGAATGTTGTGGCTGTCGAGAATCTGAAATATTTCTATTGTCAGGTTCATGAGGGCCATGGACTTTGTCCCCCCTTCGTTCCGTAAGTAAGAGACAACTGTTTTGTTGTCGCACTGGATCAACAATGCTTTTGAGCTCAGGATCTGATAGTGTTCTTGTAAGACAAAAAATATCGCCAGCATTTCTTTCTGATTGCAGTGTAAGTCTTTCTGGTGTTCTAGCCAAGTCCCTGATAGGGTCTTGTTGTCTAGTTTGGCTCCCCAACCGAGATCGCAGGCGTCTGTTGTAAGGTAGTGCGTTGGAAGTGGCATGTGTATTGGAGACCTGTCCTTGCAATGTTCTATCCACCACAATAGCTCGTGAATGACGTGTGCATTCAGAAAGAATGGAGGCTTTGCTGATAGTGCAAAGTTGGCAAGTCTCTGCAGGTAACGATAATGTAATCGGCCCCTTGGTACGGTAAAACTCGCAAAATTGAGAGTGCCGATGATAGTCTGAAGTTTTTTCAGCGATGTTTCTTTTTCCGCAATCATGCTTGATGCAAGGAATTGTATTTTTACTACCAACCTTAGGGGAAGATATTTTACGTTTCTCCATGGGTCCCATACAACTCCGAGGAACTCGAGGGACTTCTGTGGCTTGAACACCGACTTCTCCGTATTTAATTGCCATCCCAGTTCCTTCAGCGTCGTCGTAGCAAATGTGACATGCTCTTCGAGCTTCTCCCGATTTTGATGTACTAGGTAGAAATCGTCTAGGTACACTAATAGGCGAACGCCGTGTTCCCGGAAGTAACGAGCGATCCAATTCGTTATCGAAGCGAACGTCTTTGGAGCAGAGTTCAGTCCGAAGGGTAAGCATGTCATCTCGTATAGACGTGGATATGCTTTGTTTTCTAGCCTGTATTGAATTCGCAGAAAGCGTCTGTGGCATTTTGCCATAGGCACGTGAAAGTAGGCTTGGTGAATATCGATTTTTGCAGCCCAGTCGTTCTTTTGGATAAAATCGGGTACTCTGTGAATGTTTATGAGTCTGAATTTGTCGGTACCCACATAAAAGTTTAGGTTTTTGAGGTTGAAAATTGGCCTCATTGAGCCGTCGGTCTTGGGTCGAAGGAACATTGGCGATACAAAACTCGGCGAGGCTTGGACTTCCTTGAGTACACCTTGTGCAATCATTTTTAAGATGGCTTTTGTCATATTCTCGGAATGAGGTGTTACCCTGTGTGCCGCATCCGGTACGCGTAGAGGAGGTTTTTCGATAAAAGGAATGCGGTACCCTTTTATGAGTTTCTGTATGTAAGGTGGGGCTTTTAACTTCCTCCAGTTGTGCCGATACTTGTGGAGTTGACCCGCATTGAACTTGATTTTGTTTGGATAGTCAGAATTTACGATTGTTTGTGTATCTCCTTTCCCGGTGGGAAGAGGGAGGCGACTTGTCGCGGCCTTGGTTTTTTGTTTCACGTTTGTGGAGATTCTTTTTAGGGTACCCACGAAAGGAATTATATTTTTTGTTTGCACGTTGCTTTTGGTGTGTGTATGTAGGCCCATTCGTGGTTTTATTATGTTGAGGGTAATCAGAGGACTGGTTTCGTAGAATGGGTCGTGAGCGGTCCTTGTCTTTGTTCCAGAATACATTCCGGACACCTCCTGCTTTGTCTAATACAGCTGTAAATTTTTCGTGCTCAAACAAGTGGGAGCAGCTTGGAGCAATTTTTCGTAGACTGTTTTTGTACAAAGGATCTTTTACGGCTGATAGTATTGTTTCTCTGCGATGTTGCACTAATTCAGCTCTATGACCGCATACAATTTGTAAGGCATCATTAAATATCTTAATGTACTCGCCATTACCTATTGAATCGTTTAGTTCTCGATTCACGTCTTCGTAGTTCAGTACATTTCCTTGTCGAACCTTGGAGAGGAAAGTATTGAGGTCACTCTGAAGCGCGTTGCGCTGTTTTAGCAGAGTACATGTTAGACTTGCGAAGGCTTTCTCCATATTGACATTTGTCTTCGAGTTGTCGTATCTTTTAACCTCTTCATTGGCTTCGAGATTGGTGAAACCAGGACTTTGCAAGTATAGTTTTTGAACATCGGAATAACGAACATCATTCCATTCGGCACTGTCAAATCTCTGTAAATCTTTCAAATTTTCAAGCAATTTAGGGCATGCGGGAGCAACGGCAGGCTCTTTAGTTTTAGTACTTAAAGAGAAGGTAAACTCAGGTTCGGCTGTTGGTTCTTGTAAGAGTGATGTGCTAGCGTGATCATGTGGGTAACTTGACCAATTATCACTCGCATCAAGGCTGATGCAATCACCGTTCTCTAGATAATTACGATTGCCTGTGCTTTCTTGGTCAATTTGCTTCCTTAGATTGCTTATTTCTGTAAATAGTTTATCAAACTTACTGTTCTCGCGGCGGCGGCGGTGGCGCTTGCGCTTATTAGTCCTGGAACGCTTTTTCAGTTTCTCTTCCGAAGAAGAGCTAGATGTTGAAGACGAACTGCTCGAGTCGGATGAGCTAGACCTCGATCGAGAGACTGCTTTTCTTTTCCTTCCCTCCGAAATCTGTGCTGAGCATCCTTCTTCAGTCCTCGATGCGGACGGGTTGTCATCCATTTTACACAATTTCTCTAGAAAAAATGGAATCTGAAAGCTACAAAAATGTTTTAAAAATAAAACCGAACGGTAACACCGTTTAAATTATTATACGTACCACCTCACTCGAAGTATAACGTATACCTATGTATATTATAAAGATGGTCGTCTTTATCGCTTGTTAGCAGTGCTGGTGAAACTATTCCGAAGAACGAGCGACTTCACCAGTCGAGAAACAGGACGCTAATGAAGACAAATCGAACCAATTCGACTGCCTTAGTGGCGGTAGGATATGACGTCAGACCACGCGGTGGGAGCGCGCATGCGCGCAGGTATCGGACGGAGGAAAGCACTCGCTTGAACAGAACAGAAACGGAAGTCGCTTATCTCATATTTTAGTAATTAGGTTTTCAAATAACGGTCAAGCTATTTAATAGGGTTACTTACCACATATATTTTTTAAGCTTCGGGAAAATAACACGGAAGTTTAAAGAAATTTCCGTAGATTTCCTTTGTTCATATTTCGCGGCATAATGAACTCGTGTGGCAGTTTTTTCCATTTCATTTCTAGTATTTCAGACGTTTCGAAACCTAACAGCTTGTAGTGAACACTATAGTTATGCAATATCGAAAGCTGTTTCTCTGCGCTTTCTAGTGTGGCGCATAGATGTTGATCGTCCTCTTGAAAGGAGGTAATCGTTTGGAAATGGACAGCCGACTCACTGTTCTAATTCCCATAACTCTCTGAAGTTCTGTGGAACCGATTTCCACTACTTCAAATGATGACGATGATGCCATGTTTTAGTTAGGTATATAATGTTTAATCTGCAAAAATGCAACATAATTTCTTCCTATCGTTTACAGTACACGTATTGATCCTATATTCTGAAGTCTGAACAGCATAATATTTTGACATAAGTAAACGGCGGAAAAATTAATAATTATTCCAACCGACATGGCTCAGCGTATTAGTAGGTAAGCTGAAGTGGCAGTGGGCCGGTCATATTTGTCGCCGAACCGATAACTGTGTTCTGGAGTGGAGACCACCTAATTGACACACGTAGTGCATGCCCTGAAACGTAAAGGCAGCTGGCAGAAGCTGGAAGCGAAAAGCCAAGGATCGGTTTGAGTAATGTCTTAGGAAAGATCTATATCCAACATTGGACTAAGATAGATTACTCTCCATGTTTATCATCACCATTTTCCACCCACTGCTGGGTATAGGTCTCCTATTCAGCGTGCTTTTTCCGACCCTGTGCCAGTCTCGTCCACTGCTTTCCTGGTGCCTTAGCGATGTTGTCTACCAAGGCCATCGTTTTGCAGCCAGATCTCTGCCTCTGCCTCGTTGGAACCGGAGCTGCTGCAGTATCTTGGAATAGTGGGGCTGCCGGGGACTAATGGCCGAATTTTATATCCACAACACAAAAAAAAAATTATAGTTTTATTAGTAATACGCGTTTAAAATGTTGATTAGTGAGTGTGTTTTATCGGGACTTAGCTTCTAGTTCGATTTCCAGTGATGACAGTAGCAAAACACTAACAAAGAGGGTAGATCGTTATGTCTGCACCTAACTTTGAACTGTTCGACCAACCACCCGCATTCTTCAGTCTTCCCGTGAATATGGTGCATGTAACCGCGCCGAAATATCGGGAGCTCCATTTACAACCTTACCACGGTAAATATCCCATTAGTAATCATATAACTGTATTTAGACTTTATATATTAAAGCCTCACCAAATAGCTTGACACATTCAATGCTCACTTGTAATGAAACCAGTGAGTTTGTAAAGTCGCTCACCCATCTCAGCTGAGCAAACGCGCACGACTTGCCATGAACATTGAACATGATTTCCAATTTTAGGGATTCGACAGTAGATGTACCTTAACGCCGCAGTTGAACGCGTTTCATATGTCTTCATTCAAAACTGGAGAAGTATAAATCTTGAGGGCACGGAGAGAGCTGTGTTCAGAGTTTCTTTGCGCGATAGAATCTGGAACGTGGACATTCTCCGAAGAACCAGAGTCACCAACATAGCTATTAAATTTGCAAGTTGAAGTGGCAATGGGCAGGCCATATCGCTCGAAGAACCGATAATCGATGGAGAAGAAAGGTTCTAGAGTGGAGACACGAACCGGAAGACGCAGCATAGATGGACCTCCCGCTAAATGGACCGACAACATCGTGAGAGTCACGGGTATCCAGTGGATGCAGATGGCAAGCTGCCGTTTCGTGTGAAAATATAAAAGGGAGGCCATAACATAATGCAAGTAATATAAAGTTACAACAATAATCATGTACCAAACTAATAACTATAGTTAAATTTCCATTCGATGATAAGTCATGCCCTCCTGGCTGACTGACTCCTTAGGAGAGGCTGCGTCTTGTACTTATACTGACGTCACCTCAGTGACCATCAGATCCATTCTTCTTTCGATGATTCTTCTAAAGGAATCTTAACTTGGATAACATAATATTGTCATGCAAGTAGACGAAATTGCGTATTTACTTATTTTGAAGTCGATTTTTTATGTTATTTTCAGCCTCAGCAGCTAGTCCCCTAAATGAAAAAGTTGGTTGCAAAAAAGTGATTACACGGAGCAGTCAAGCCTCCATCTGCTCTCTATATAGTTAATTTTATTGGACTCGTTACACTGAAGCACCTCTGAAGTACTCTCTAAGGGCCTCAAGCTAAGAAAAGGGCAAAGGGACGATGGAACGGTCTCAGAGTTTTATCTTTGAGAAGTGTTTGTCACAATAAGTACCATGGTTGACGGGTGAGAGTTGAGATGTCTTATTGCTTTTTTTTAAATTTTGACTCCAGACGTTTTCTCTATCAAGTTCAATTAAATGTTTTATTAATCGATACTGTCGATAACACAGAAAAGAGGAGTAAATAGAACGGAAATGAGAAGGAAAATCTGTAGCCAGACATTATGACAGAACCTTGATTGAACATTCTTATTTCCAACTCTGCATCCAAAGAACTTGGACCTTACCTTTTTGGGTTAGGTCTCAAAGTTCTTTGTCCGCATTACAGTTGCTAACTGATTTCGAATGACTGACGTTTCGTTTATATGGGTGTTACACAGTTTACTAGCTAAAATAAATTTCTTACAAAAATGCCTTGACAGCCGTTCTAATTTAAACAATAAAGATAATTTTTAGAAAAGAAATGAACCGACTTCATGATTATACCTTCATATACAAACTAAAACTAAAAAGTAGAAAATAATATTTAAATAACTTCAAAACAATGAGCATTACAGGACAATCAACGAAATTATTAATACATATATTACCTACTTATATACATATTTACAATTTATAATCAGTTATTTTTGGAGTCGGTGCCAGCCAAAGCAAAAATAACCTTAATAGATACCTACTTGATTAATCTATTAATATTTATGATATGAATGTGAAATAGAGATAAATATAAAAGAAATCGAACAAAGGCTAATAACGATATATTGTAAATTATCGTTGAACAAAAATACAAACATACACGCCGCCTTGTGAGACACTTTTTTCGCTAGTTCAAAAATAAATAAAATAGGCTTTTTTTCGTTTTTTTTTTTTTTTAATGTGACTTGTAACGGTTCAAACCACGGTGTGGACACTTACATACACGGACATTTACCGATACAGTCAGTGTTGTGTGTCGTAGTGACAACCCTGCGATTTTTAAAGATCAAGTGAGGGTAGGATAACTAAACACCCGCTCTTCTCGCCGGATTCACCCGCAGTTTTCAGTCAGCTCGTGACCACGGCCATTGTAACATGGTCGAAACGTCGAGCGAAAGGTACATATTATTATATCACAATAAAAGAATGCGCGACAGTCCCGATAAACATTTAAAACATGTGTTCAAATCGCAAAAGTTTAAGTTACTTATGACATCAAGGATAATAACGATTTAATCAAAACTCAACACATTTATCCCCAAGTCGTTAAGTTACTTAAGAAAACCAAACACTCGAGTAAACCGCAAAAACTCGAACTGTGTTCAACTTCATCAATATGAAAAAGACTGTACAAAGTAATTAAGTATTCGCAGCATTGTTTATCTTAACTTCGCCTTAAATTAAGGGGAAACAAAATCTGGGGTAAAGTTGGCGACACACACGGCTTAGAGAATTTGAATTTTATAAATATTTATAAGATTATGGATGGAAATGGGGAAAAGGAACGATTAGGCTTTTTTTCTCTTTTAATTTTCTACTGATTTGTGTTTGAATTCGTTTTGTTTTGTAAATTGGGCATTGCGGAAAATTCCGGCAGTGTTTGGAGTAAATGAAAAATAAAGTGGTCCTTTGTAACGAGTTGATCTAAATTTTGGTACAAGGTCTAATGAAAATAATTATTTAGGATTAACATACATTAACAACTTAACATGAAGTAAATGCTAACATTTACTTTATAGACGTTTCTTGGAAAATATAATAGAAAAAAATAACGGTACGAATAGAGAACCGCTTGTGGTATATTAAAAATAATTTATTTGTAATATTGTACCCGTGCCAATAGTCGTGGGAATGATACTCTCGAAGTTATTGACCATTACACCTATTTTGGACAGATTGTTCAGTTAGGTAAGTCCAACTTAGGCAAAGAGGTCGCCCGAAGAATCCAACTCGGATGGCCAGCGTTCGGGAAATTGCGCGACATTTTCTCGTCCAAGATACCACAGTGCCTAAAGACCGTCGGTCTTTGACCAGTGTGTGTTGCCAGTGATGACATATGGTACTGAGACGTAGTCCTAACTGTTGGCCTTTTGGAAAAAATCAGAATGACGCAACGGGCAATGGAGAAGGCTATGCTCGGATTTGCTGAAATTTCCAATTTTCTGAGCAATTTTCAAAATTTTTCTTTACGTAAACTAAGTAATAGAAATCTTTAAAAAAAATAAAAAAATCTGTAAAGTCGTTCTCAAGTTATGGCGTGACCAAGGTAAATAGGAATGACTTTTCATACGTTATATATAAATGATGTACCGTACGCAAACTAACTGACATTTTTGATTCAATTTAATTTGACTGTTTTCTAGGTTAATGCTATAAATCATAAACTAAACAGGAGTTAGTTTAACTTCAATTGGACCATTATGTCGGTCAGCAGCTTTTAAGCTAAAGTTAAGCAGTGTAGTTATTTCATTGTGCTTACATTTGAGTTCTTTACTATGCTGTTAATTAGGTATTTACGTGTCGTTGGACTCTTGTTTTCCCCAGTGCACCTCCCCCACCATTAACAAAAAGCAAAACCACGTCACCGCTCAGAATATTAAGCAGGCAGAGTTTCAGTTTTACTGATTACTGTATAAATTATTATGTACGCCACAATCCGAGGAAATCGTGATATCCTTATTTTTTTCCTTTAAAGCTTGTTGCTCACTGGAGGCATTCTATAGCAGCCCAATTAAAGTGCATTGAATTTTATGTAATTTAAAATTAACAACTTTCGGATTTTTTTCCTTTATGTGTGCTATGAGACCTTGCGTCTTGCCAAATTTAATGATTCTAGGTCAAAGGTAAAAGTACCCTATAGGTTTTGATTCCCTGTGAAATCGCAAAATATGCGAATATATGCGACATAAGCGATCATATCTTTTAATCGCGTTGACTTACAAGTTTTATTTTTTTACAGCTAAAAGAAACCATTAACCTGAGTATTTGATATAAACTTCAACCTGATGCCTCTATGCATTCTTGAGAAAAACGTCTTGACAGACGGACAACAAAGTGATCCTATAGGGTTCCATTTTTTCCTTTTGAGGTACGGAACCCTAAAAAGTGTCATAATTGACAATTTGTGTGACTTCAATTCAATTAAAACAACTACAATTTGAAAACAATTGGTATAGTAGAATCGAGGCATGATGTCTCCAGGGAGAGAACGACAAAGTTGTGTGACCAACGTTGTTATGGGCGGAGGGGCTGAGACAACACGGTTGTCTCAGGAGGAGCCACAGCGCAGCGCCAAGGGCTTCGGTGCGTTCCTCTGGAGATCTCGGAGTACTCTTGTCAAGCACTAAGGCTGGTCACCGGGGGTTTAGTGGGTATAATCCCACATAACCTGGCTGCACCCCAATGCAACCGGGTATCTTTGGAAGAAAAAAGTACGTATAACGACGTTCGGACGATTTTTGACTGTATTCACTTAGAGATTGTAACTCTATAGCTATTGTATCTCGATAGCTACTACACGATCGCTTCGCTACCTCTCAGTGAGTATGTAACTTAATAGGAAAACTCGTGACCTGGCAACTCTCTTCATGACATCTGACTGGAAACGAGTTTATTTAATACAAATTCGTGGGGAAATAAATAACGCGGAAATATCTCGTTTCCATGAATACGAGGAATTAGTATCTAGGGAAAATAAATACGATTTAAATTGGGATCTCGTAAAATATTGCTATTAATATTTTATTATGTGTATTTTCTACAGCATTTTAACTCAATTTAAGGGTCCTATTACATTTTTTGACGAAAAAAGCATCAAAAACTAGAGTTATTAGTATAATTTTTCTTATAACTAATAAGATCTGTAGAAAATTCAGTTGATGTATTAAATAGATCTGTATTTTTTATTGAATGTAGCGCCTTTTGATTTTGGTAAAACTCAACATATCTATTTGTTACCTCCAATTTACAAAAGTAGTTTTTCGTAAAACTTTAGGAGGGAAAGTTTGAGAATGGATTTCGTTAAATTACTATCATTATCATTTTTGTTACGATTTACATATTTTAAATTTTATCTTGAAAATTACGGCTACATATTTATTAATTAGAATACTAAAGAACAATTTAATAGCCGCAAAAATAGTTGTGCCAATGGGCCCCAAACTAGGCAAAGCCTTGGATACCCTGTAGCCAGTTAACAGCTTCTGTGTATGAGCTTATGTTTGTACACATTGTCTTATATTGCAGGGAATCAAACCCGGAACCTAAGTCAAATGCACTATTCCAGTCATTAACAAGACTAGGGCAAAGCGACCGGTCACTACTTATTCACACCACTCATAGTGCAGAAACGCGCGATTCGCGCGATTGTTAGAGTCAAGTGGGATGTGTCTGCCAAACCTTACTTTAAAGAGTTAAAAATACTGACGGTACCCTCTATATTAATATACCAGGTCTGTGTGTTCATCCGACAAAACTTGGATAAGTTTGAGAAATTTGGAGCCACACGAGATTATAACACATTAAGACACAAGGGCAGACTGAGAACACCTGCTCACACGCTCGCAAAATCCACAAAATCAGTGTATATAGGTGGCGCTATTATATACAACCATCTGCCCAGGATCATGAAAGATGCAGCTTCCAACAACATATTTAAGGCCAGATTAAGACAATTATTGATCGATAAAGCATATTACTCTGTCAAAAAGTATATTAATGACAAATTATAATTATATATATAAGTACCTAGATGTACCTTATAACTCACTGACGTGTAAATTCTAAAATTTATGAATAAAGAATATGTATCTGTTCTTTGCTCCGTTTTTCTCCAAACTGTTAAAACGTCGCTGCCATTCATTAGGTTAAGTGAATCCTTTGACTTCATTTACATAGAATGAACCTCGAGCCACGTTGATAAGGGATCTCGCTTATCATGACGTGCGAGGCATGAATAGCCTTTCACGGGCCCTAATAACATCCGCTGCGTAATTAGGGTACCTACTGAATTCATTCCTAGGCGTATATTACCGGAAACATGCTAAATATGACTGTAAGCTATATGGAAAACGTGTAAAATATACTTCTTTACGTTAAAAATCCGATTAAAAACTTATTTAAGGTTCCCTTTCCAAAAACGTGCTATATACAGTATACACCTGTTAACTATAATAGAGAATAGGACTTGAAATGTTATTATAAAGTTAGTGATTTTGTAAATTATAAAATTTAGTAATGACTCCAGTAGGTCAATTTGTTTATCATACAATTATAGTAATGTCTATCTGTTAACTATTTTATCATAATATTAATAACATCATATCTAAACTAGCTTAATTAATTGAATTAATACTTTTTATGTAAATAATATTTACCGTATTTTTATAGCATCTCTCTAGATTTGTACGCCTATAAACTATGCAAAACATGATACAAAGTGACAAATATTTTAAACCACCTATTGTGCATGCGTTTTAAATGTGTGTATGATTAACTCGTGTTTTGTGCAAATAAATAATCTTTATCTTTATCTTTAGCTATAATAAAAACGAATTATATACATCTGTAAGCTATAAGGATAACGTATTATATACAACTGTAAGCTATAAGGATAACGTATTATATACATCTGTAAGTTATAAGGATAACGTATTATATACAACTGTAAGCTATAAGGATAACGTATTATATACATCTGTAAGTTATAAGGATAACGTATTATATACATCTGTAAGTTATAAGGATAACGTATTATATACATCTGTAAGTTATAAGGATAACGTATTATATACATCTGTAAGTTATAAGGATAACGTATTATATACATCTGTAAGTTATAAGGATAACGTATTATATACATCTGTAAGTTATAAGAATAACGTATTATATACAACTGTAAGCTATAAGGATAACGTATTATATACATCTGTAAGTTATAAGGATAACGTATTATATACATCTGTAAGTTATAAGGATAACGTATTATATACATCTGTAAGTTATAAGGATAACGTATTATATACAACTGTAAGCTATAAGGATAACGTATTATATACATCTGTAAGTTATAAGGATAACGTATTATATACATCTGTAAGTTATAAGGATAACGTATTATATACATCTGTAAGTTATAAGGATAACGTATTATATACATCTGTAAGTTATAAGGATAACGTATTATATACATCTGTAAGCTATAAGGATAACGTATTAAATACGCCTGAGCTATAAAAAAACTTCTTAAACAAGTTTTAAGCTATAACTAAAACGTGTTTAATACGCTTGTAAGCTATTAAGAAAACATGTTAATTACACTTTAAAGCTATAAGTAAGTTGTAAAGAAAACGTGATAAATACGCTTTGGAGCTATAATTAACACTTAGTAAATACATTTTGTAAGCTATTCAGACGTATTAAATAAATCTGTGAGGTTTAAAAAAACGCGTTCGGTCATTATGCTATCTGTATCATCATCATCATCATCATCAGCCGGAAGACGTCCACTGCTGAACATAGACCTCCCCCTTTAACCTCCACACTGAACGACAGCTATCTGTATAACTCTTCACAATTAAAAAGTTGAACTATTTAAGATTAAATTGAAAAGTATGCACGACAAAGACGAACATAAGATTATATTTATCCTGAAAAATGCAGGAATCTTAAGGCACGGGAAAACCCGCGAGATGCTGCTAGTTATCCATCGAAATACAATACCTATAAAGTCACAATCTCTAAGTGACAACAGTCAAAAAATGTCCGAGCGTCGATACATCAATTATAATAATTCACAATGCCACATTTACTCCAATTTAGACGTTACGTCACTTGCACAGTGTTCAACATCGCTAGTCTGCTGTGTCATCGCAGCACTGGCATTGGGCAGCGGTGTGGTTGGGTCGTGGTTGCCTTATAACTAACCAAAAGTCGGCGCAATGCGTAGCGCGCGCAGAGTTTTGGATCGGACATTTTGTTGGCACGTTTGTGAGGTATTGTATCTCGATGTAGTTATCACGTAAACTAGAATTGTAAACTTGATTTGGTATCGGGTGACAGAATAATGGAATCGCAAATAACTATTCGCTAATGGGTAGTGGAGGGGACCTCCCCTCCACTACAAACCTACCCACCTGGGTAGCGCGGAGCTTTGTAACGAAATACCGTTATTGGAGTATGGGATATTATCGCCTGACGTATATAATAGGGCCGGCGCTATTAGACAGCGAGGCACGGGCCGGCTCGCCACGGCACGCTTTCGAGGGATCCTGTGGCATCCCACGTGACGAAAGCTAGATGCAACCTTGTTTCAATTACTTAGCACTCACATTCTTTTAACAACATGAAGTTACCTATGCGTCTCACGTGATGCAACGGCGTGCCGCGGCATTCCATGGAATGCCGCAACGTGCCTTAGCATCCCTTAGCATTCATGTTAAAATAGGAGAAATTCAGTGCTTAATTCAAAAAAGGTTAAAATCATTTGTCAACGAAAAAAATCCTTCGCCGTGACGTACCTCGCCGTCTGTGAGCGCCGGCCCTTACGAGCCAGTTTATAAATCAGCAAAGTTAACCAACGTTCGGCCCGTTCAGTTAACGGATAGGTGACCCCAAGGAATTCTACTAAATACGCTACTGGACTGATTAATTTTTAATGGCTTCAATAAACGCTAACCATAAAAAAGATCACCAAAAACAAAATCCAAAAGATATACCTATAAACATTTTAATGTATTGCTAGACAGAGAGCGCACTATACTTACTAATTACGTCATTATGTACGCCATACAAACTTCAACCTGAACCCCCCCCCCCATTGTCCCTTTCTCAAATTATGAGAAAGGTAGAGAGCATCCCTTCCCAATCTAAACACAATTTTAACACGTATATCTCAGAATTTATCAGCAGATTCAAATATTTAATTATACAGAGTAACGCATATAGACTGTACTAAGCCGAAAGGAGGTCATTGTACTATCATTATGAACAACTTTTACTATGGGACCAACCCTGAAATCACGAGAGAGAAAAATGAGGTACCACCCACACACAATGCTATAAAACAGTTTGCACAATTAACATCATCATCATCATCATGGTCAGCCTTTTAACAGTCTACTGCTGGACTTTTAGCCTACCGGAAAGGGTGATTGGACGTCGCTGGCCCAGTGCGGGTTGGTGGATTCACATACGCCATTAAATTCCTTCTCCGTACATATGCAGGTTTCCTCACGATGTTATCCTTCACCGAAAAGCCAGGGGTATGAAAATCCGTACATAACCTCCAAAGAGCTCATTGGTACGGGCCCGGGGTTTGAACTGGCGACCTCACGCTTTCAAGTCTGGCGGTCCCCCAAATGGGCTACCCCGGCTTTATAACGACTTTACAATTAACATAATTGATAGATATAATTTCCACCCTTGGTTAACAATGTAAGTACTAAACATAGTGACCACGAAATTTTGGCTGTATTCCACTCACAAATGCCTAACTTTGCCGACCCAAAAAGAGCCAATAACCTTTAATTCCATTCAATCCATCGGTATTAATTTAAAACTGTACCTAAAAGGGCTGAAACGTCCAATCTACCCTTCCGAAAATTTGTTATCGGGTTATGCGTCTAAAACTTTTCTAATACTTCACCCTTCACGGAAAAAAGTTCGGAAGAGGAATAAAGTTCATTTATCATCATCAATTAGGTGGACGCGGCGTTTCTTCGCTGTATTAATAATGATTTCATTACGCGCGGTGTGTCTCTAGCCTTAGTCTTGCGTCTCATCCATACCTACTATACCTTTTCCTATTTATTTTTTGTTTGTATAGAATAGATGTAAGTTTGGCCATCAACTCGCGTTTTGGCCATCAACTCGCGTTTTGGCCATCAACTCGCGTTTTGGCCATCAACTCGCGTTTGTCCATCTGCCTGCCCTACCTATTAACGGCTGTATCTTTCGAACCGTATTAGATAGCCAGTTGAAATTTTCACAGAAAATATTGTAACGTTACGGTGGATTAACTAAGAAATAATAATAATAATTAAGTAAAAACGAAATGGGGGCCATAATACAAACGTATTTTTCAGCGAATTTTTGTATTAGCTCTAATGTAAAAACGGTAATGCGTACAAGCGTCAAACTTGGCATGATTATAGTACACACTCTAAAGTATAAGAACAAGTAATAAATAAAGGCCAAGTGCGAGTCAGTGACAAATATCAGTTCACCACCGGGTCTCGTACGATCACCGAAGTGAAGCAACATCAGGCGCGGCCGGTACTTGGATGGGTGACCGCCTGGGCGTTGTCTTTTTGCACTTTTTTTTTTACTTTACTAGCTAATAAGTTATTTGGTGGTACGGAACCCTCAGTGCACGCGCCCGACTCGCACTCGGCCGGTTTTATTACAGCAGCTGTCAGAGCAAATAAGCGAATGTAAATAGCGTTTACAGCTTAAGGTGGTACGTTTTACCTATGGCTTGAAATTAAAATTTTAAACAGTTTTCTTGTCCTTGTAGCTAGGCCGGGTAATTATTGTAAACGATCAGGATGTTTGCGCAAATTGATTATTAATCTTTACAAAATCATGTAAAGCTCTCTAATGCACATTATTACGTACATTTGTCAATAAACTAATTTATGCTGTTTCAAACTGTTTATTGACGAATGTAAGTAATATGGTGCGTTACTGTTAAATAGTTGTACATTATAATGTAAAAAACAACCAACGATTTGCGCAAACACTGTGTAATTTTAAAATACGTAATTACACAGCCTAGCTACAAGGACAAAAAAACTGTTTGTAATTTGAATTTCTCGCCATTGGTGAAACGTGAAATGATATTTCAATTCGTGCAAACAGTCGTCATTGCAAAGTCATTATCAAAAACAAATGAATAGAAATCATCATTACCCATGTTAATTTATTCACATTGTCGCTCCGATGCATAATTCAAAGCAAACTAATCTGTGGTTACCTGCGGAATGCTAATTTACCTACTCTATCCAATGCAATGGTAATTTTGGTTGGTAAGAAATGAATTTATCCAACTATTCTGTGTCTGGTAAGAAATTTAACAACTATAATAGTACTCATAAGCAAGCTCAAAGTCGCACAACGAGCTATGGAAAGAGCTGTGCTCGGGGTTTCTCTACGAGATCGAATCAGAAATGAAGAGATCCGTAGACGAACGAAAGTCACCGACATAGCCCACCGGATTAGCAAGTTGAAGTGGCAGTGGGCAGGGCACATATCACGCAGAACAGTCGTCCGAGGTTCTGGAATGGAGACCACGGACCGGTAAGCGCAGCGTGGGACGTCCACACACAAGATGGACAGACGACCTAAAAGAGACTGCAGGGAAACGCTGGATGCAGGCCGCTTCCAACAGGCCCTTTAGGAGATCGATGGGGGAGGCCTATGTCCAGCAGTGGACGTCATATGGCTGAAATTATGATGATGATGATGGATAATAGTACTAACAGACGAGACGGACTTGGCTGACGAACCGCCGTCCAACCAACGTAAAAAGTTATTTTTCTACTGGTTACAATATTACTCCGTCAAATTAAAAGATATCGTAACAAAAAATATGCTTCTTATGCTATAATAGTTAACAAAAGGTCATTTATTGCGAATTCATACTCTGTAATTTTATATCTTCAGTAAAATGAAAATACTGAGCGAGAGAGCTGCAGACGGTAACAGCCCCCTTAAAAGCGGAAATACTCTAGAGATTCGACAAAAAACATTTTTATACATACATTACATTCACACATCGCCTTTTTAGGGTTCCGTACTCAAAGGGTAAAAACGGGATTCTATTACTAAGCCTGCATTGTCTGTCTGTCTGGCCGTCTGTCTCTCTGTCCGTCCTACCTTTAAACAGCTGTATCTTTCGAACCGTAATAGATAGCCAACTGAAATTTACAGAAAATATGTAATAAAAAATATAAAACGAAAGGGTCCCCATACAACAAACGTATTTTTTTACATATTTCTGTATTAGCTCTAATGTAAAAACGGTAATACGTACAAGCGCCAAACTTGGCATGATTATAGTACACATCCTAAAGTAGAACAACAAATAATAATTACTGGCCAAGTGCGAGTAGGTGACAAATTTCTATTCACCACCGTACATACACCGAAGTTAAGCAACGTCGCGCGCGGTCGGTACTTGGACGGGAGACCGCCTAGGCATGAATTATTTTTGCACTGCTTTTTTGTACTTTAGTAATTAACGATTTATGTTGTAGTACGGAACCCTCAGTATGCGAGCCCGACTCGCATTTTTCCACTTTTTATATATATATGTATGTATATAGAACGTAAAATATAATTATGTTTGTCCCTCGTTTGATAGGTATTATGGACCCACATCAGCCACTTCCCATGGTAACAAAAACATAAAGCGCTTTATTTTTCTCGTCCAGTGGCGCATAGCGAACCAAATTCATAATTTACAACATAATAGACTTAATTCCCTGCAGGCTTAATACAAAAGGATTAATTTAAAACTCAATCATTTTCGGACGATCCAAAGTAAAGCAAAAGTCCACCTTCGACGTTCATTTCATACTGATAGATAGATAAATACTATACACTTTCTATATAATACTTTTTAGGGTTCCGTACCTCAAAAGGAAAAAACGGAACCCTTATACGATCACTTCGTTGTCTGTCCGTCTGTCAAGACCCTTTTTCTCAAGAACGCGTAAAAGTACCAAGTTGAAATTTATACTAAATACTTGAGACTACGGTTTCTTTCGGCTGTAAAAAAATAAAAGTTGTAAGTCAACGCAATCAAAAGATGTGAACGTTTATGTCGCATATTTTGCAATTTCACAGGGGAATCAAAACCTATAGGATACTTCCCGTTGACTTAGAATCATAAAATTTGGCAAAAAGCAAGGTCTCATAGCACATATATAGGAATAAATCCGAAAGTTACAAATTTGAAGTTATATCATTTAAAAATAATTATTTTGCTATTACAAACTTACATTTTGTAGTTGGAATGTATCGAAGAACCTTATATTCAACTACAAAGTTAAGTTTGTCTTTAAATATTTCAACTTGAGTTAGTTTTTTTTTTGGCCTCGTGCTCGAGGGTTCCGTCCGACGGAACCCTCAGAGTACGCGTTGAAATATGAATTGAATTGAACTGAATTGAAGATATAATGGCGTTAATTCTGTTGTACCATTCACGAACTAATCCAATCTGACAGAACGCTAAAGTTATCTACAGCTCTTTTTATTCCAATATGTCAAACAAGGATAGCATTATTTTTAAATTTTTTTTAGAGGTGTCGAATTTAGTTTAGTTTAGAAAATGGTATGGCAAAATCGATGTCAATACCATACTACTACGTTACCACCTAAAAATAGATACCACAACTTTATTTTCGAATGTGTACAAAATCAGGTTTTTTTTGTATTTTTTTTAGTAGAATAAGTGGCAAACAAGCTACGGGCCACCTGATGGTAAATGGTCACCGCCGCCTATAGACACCTACAATACCCGGGGCATTGTCAGTGCGTTGCCTACCTTTGAGGACTCTATTCACCCTTCGTTTGAAGCAGTCCAAATTATACTTCTTAGGAAAAACCGAAGGTGGTAAGCCATTCCACAACTTACAGGTGCGTGGCAGAAACAATCGATCAAATCGAACAGTGCGAGTCTTCCACGCATCTATAATGTGCGGATGGCATTTCTGGCGATGGCGGCCGGTTCGGTGGTAAAACCGGGATGGGGGGATAAGGTCAAAAAACGTCGCACTACACAAAAATTTTGCATGAACTAAAAGTGAAAATCAAGTGAATTCAAATCGAGTATTCGTAGCCCGGTTCGCTGTTTGTGACATCACTTCAACTGTCACATTGATTTGAAGAGCCATCGTTCCCAAATTAATTCAACGCTTTGTACAGATATCCTGCAACAGAACGTTTAATGTAACGCAAACCAAAATGAAATCCTGGATCTGCCCCTGAGCCTGACACAGTTTTCAGTTTCAATTATCCACATACTTAATTTATTTCAATTATTCTAAACATGTAGGCACTAAGTATTTGGGCGTACCTAGTGGGAAGATATTTTGACCTTTTGTAGCACAGACACATTAGCACCAAGCATAAAAAATATATAGAAAGGTCACATGGCCACGTAAGCGACGCCACAAGTATGAGCAAAATATTTTTCACCACTATTGTATAATTGTCGCGTAGGCTGAGTATGAAAGGTTAAAACCATCGCGAGTTGAAGCTAGACTCTATTAGTACAGAAACAAGGTAGATGATATGACAAAAGAGAGACCATATACCCATCATCATCATCAGCCCTGAGTGACCCACTGCTGGGTATAGGCCTCCGTTTGTTTATGCCACTCTCCCCGATCTCTCGCTATTCGCATCCACTCGTTCCCGACAGTTTTTTTTTGATAAAAAATACTAAATTTCAAGTCTAAAATACTATATACCCAGCAGTGTGTTAACCAAAGATAATGTGGTTATATTGTCATTGTTGATAAGCAAGGCTGTGGATGACGAAAACGAAAGTTGATATAGGCTACCTTACTGATTATTTTAACTTACTTTAAAAAAACTGACCATAAATAGAGCCAATCACCGAAAACAGAAATATTATTAATGTAAGTATTCAAAATAAAGGAAGATTTAAGCATTTTAATGTCTTGTTGGACAGAGACTGTTCTATACTTACAAATGACGTCACCTTTAAATAGATCATACAAACTCCATGGTGACTGGAATATTTCTCGTGATAAGTTTGTGGATGAAGCTCCCGATATATCGGCGCAGTCATATTTAAACATGTTCACGGGAAAACAGAACTGTCTACCGGACAACACAGGGAGCTCCATCCATAACCTTATAACGGTAAATACCCCGTTAATAATATACAAGAAAAACAAGAAGAAAAGTTACGTAATAATAATGCTGATAGTCAAGCTATGCGACAACCGCCACGTAACCCTTTCCAAGTTTAATTCAGAATGGCTTTTCTATTCAGAATTTGCCTATTTAGTCCTGGGCAGGCAAAGACTTTCTATAACTAGACATATAATGTAGGGCGAGCGTGTTCAGTCACTACATCAGATGAAAACGTCTGATGTAAAGACACGCCCACTGAAGGCACTGAGTGCCACGTCAGTACTCAGTACCGACCGAGCCTGCGATCTGTCAACGTGTCTGCGCTCGTCTTATATTTATTATTTAAAACCACGGTACGTTTAGTTGTAGCAAAAAATATTGCGGCAATAATTGCCAACCCCTCACCCCGCTCCTCAGACATTTGACTGAATTGTTTCCATTCTATATACTAATATTATAAACGCGTTTTTTTAATGTATAGATGTATGGTTGTTTGTTCATCTTTAATGCTGCAACGGAACAACGGATGGACCTGATTTTTGCATGGGTATAGTTCAAGAGCCAGAGAGTGACATAGGCTACTTTTCATCATCATCATCACCATTTTTCATCACTACGCGGGTGAAACCGTGGGGCGCAGATAGTTGAAAATAATCGTAACTACAATAGGCATGATGACAAATTTTTTTTTATTACCTCATAAAAAGCTGATCATAAATAGAGCACATCAACAAAAACAAAATTAAAATTAGTTTAAAAATAAATAAGATATAAGCATTTTATTTATATTACACGGGAATTACTCACGTAAGATTAAGCCGGTCACTCCCAAGCGAGACGCAGCCGCGCGCGCGCATTCACCTTGAAAAAGACTGCCTAATGCGGTTGAAACTATAGTCGGAGTGACCGGGTTATTCTTACGTGAGTAATTCCCGTGTAATATAAATAAAATGTGTGAAAACCACGTCAGTTTCTATAATAAGATATAAGCATTTTAATTTCATGCTAGACAGAGAGCGCACTATACTGAACTGTGACGTCACGGCTCAGGAGCGCCATACAAATGCTATACTAACACACGCTTTGCGAGAAAGGGATAGAACATCCCCTCTCTATCCCCACCTAAAACTTTAAACACTCATATCTCAGAGATTTATCAGCCAATTCAAATTATTTTTTCAGTATGTGTAATGTATTTAGTTATATTCATCGCTAAGCCGGTTATTTGTAATAAATTAAACGTGAGGACACATACCTATTCTGAGCTACGTAGTAGCTTTACCTAGTGTGTGTGTGGGCAGGCTGTGGGCAGGCTTTTCCCACATATCTAACCCGCAAGAATGTCTTTGCCCTACCCAGGGTGGGTGTTTTACATAATTTTACGTTTAGGTGTTTGACAGAACTAGCCACTTGGTGAGACAAAACGAGGAAAGTTTTCGTAGTTATTTAGCTGCTGTTAAATAGTTCATAGGTCGAGTTTGTACTTAAATCGTCTCAAGTAGGGCAAGTACTTAAAGTATAGTTAGGATCAAGACTCTAAAGTGAGCAAATATTTAGCATTTCTGGTTATTTTGGACATGGGTGTATGCTTAGATCAGATAAACAGTTGAGATATGCCTTAGTACAAATATCGTTCGTATTCAAATGTCTCAATTCTTCATACTTTATTTTTATTTTTTATAATAAATAAATTAAACACTGTAAGAACAGATCACATACACATTTTTCACGCACACTAAGAAACTTGTAGCAACGCCAATGAACTAATTAATAGTCCAAGCAAGGCAAGCTCGTCTGCAGGATGATTTCGACTAAAAACACCTAGCCTGATTTAGGCCAGATGCGTTCGCACCCGCCACGCCACCTTACCATATCTCCCTTCTTTGTCTGATCTGAGGATGTACTCGTATGGCGCACGCGCATATTATAGGTACGTATTGCTACTCATAACCATAGGAGGAAATTAAGCCTAATCAAAATTTTGTAAAACTAAAAGCGGCCACGTGCGAGTCGGGCTCGCGCTCAGCGTTCCGTACCAACACAAAAATTGTTAACTAGTAAAGTACAAAAAAGTAGTGCAAAAAGACATCAAGCCCGAGCGGTCACCCATCCAAGTACCGACCGCGCCTCGATTACGGTTCGAAAAATACAGTCGTTAATACGTAGGACTGACGGACAGACAGATAGACCGACACACAGACAGACAGCGTAGGCTTATTAATAAGGTCCAGTTTATACCCTTTAGGAACCCTAAAAAACGGAAAATAGATACTAGTATAATATTTTGTTACTTTACTCCATTCTCAGGTATTTTCACCCTATTCAAATAATGAACTAGCACTTTCGATTTTCAACCCCAAGTCCCATGACTGCGCAAAAAAAATATCCCAACCCAAACGGTCCGCAGAATCCCATAACATTTTACTGTTATTCGGATTTCCCTTTCGAAATACACCTCAAAAGGGTAACTACTAGATTTAAGAGCCTGGAGTGTTTACACCTTCACGCGTTCCGGAGCTCCGTAAAAATGCAAAACGGTTCGGAAGAAAATTTGGTAGAGGTTTAACAATGGGAAAGCGATTCTGTTAGAACATCAGTGAAATTGCATTGATAATAGAGTGATTTAGATAGCCCGTTGGTCCAGTTAGTAGTGAACTTACCTTCTGTGCTTGGAGGCGTGGGTTCGATTGCCTCCTAGGACAAACATTTATGTGATGAACATTTGTGTTTGTTCTATATCTGAGTGTTCATAATTATCTATTTGAGTACTATTTATTTTAAATTATATATGTATGTATATCAGTCTCTGGCAGCCATATCACAATAGCTTTGCTTAGTTTGGGGTCAGATGACCGTGTGTGCAAAAATGTCTCGAATATTTATTATTATTAATTACAAATGTATTTTTCTATGGAACAATTGATTTTTTCGCGATATCAGGTTTGGCCCCAAAGTAAAATTTGGGAAAGAAAAAGTAAAGGATGATGGCGATATAATTTATATAATGTGACAATTGATTTTGATTAGTATAGACCAGTGTTTTTCAACGTGTGGGTCGCGACCCCCAGGGGGTCGCGAAACCTCTCTGAAGGGATCGCGAAGCCTCAGTAAAAGAAGAAAAAAAAAAAGTTTAAAAATATGATGAGGATCCTGTTTCGACTATGTATCGCTTATTCTGCGTTGAATAGTACTTAATTGTCAGAGACCTTAGAATAACTACTCAGATAGGTTTCCAAACAACGCCTTCTCAAAACGTAAGCTACAAATTCGCTTTGTAGCTTACGTTTCGATTGGTATTTAAAACAATTTAAGCAAGAAAATTAATGGATTACCTGTGGAATGTCACACCATAACTCTTATGCTGCTTTTCTGATTTGTTGTGGTACGATTTCACCGCGCAAATTGTCATAATAAAAAAATTATATTTTTTTTGGAGCCATATATGACTCCATTTGAATAGCTTAAATTTTGCGAATGTACTTGGTTTCTTTGTGTAGTTATTCTAAGTCAGAGACGTATATTTTTGAGCGTTTTCACTTGGTGTTTGCCAAACAAAATCTCTGTTGTATCTAAAGCCACTGGTATTTGATATTTCTAGTGTAATAAAATACATATTATAAACAGTGGAGGGTAGGGGGTCGCGAAAATGTTTTTTATACTAAGAAGGTCGCGTCATTATAAAGGTTGAAAAACACTGGTATAGACTAAGCACTTCATCAAAACATTTGTGAAACATGCAATTTTTTTTTTTTTTATAAGCAATAAAGAGCTATTGTGGCTATTGTGACTTGCATAGTAATTAAATAAATTATGTGCACTTTTCTATACCATCAGCCAAGAACTGTGAAAGAAAACAAGGATTCCGCAATGTCCAAGAACCTCAAAAGTTCAAAGTTTATGTCTTTGAACTTTGACATTGACATTTACCACGCGCTGGGCCAGCGTGGTAGATTAGGGCCCGCCCTCTCTGAGAGATGGCCTGTGTCCCAGCAGTGGGAAGATGATAGGCTGTAATCGTGATTATAATGATTACTAGCTAAACGACCAACTTTCCCGTCTACTGTCGTTTGTCTGTGGTATAAAATCATGGCCTCATATTCGCGTGCTCACTCTCGTCATGTGTAATGGTGTAAAACTGTGTTTACTGCCCTGAGGCTATATTTACAAACGCTCTTTATGGTGCGAGCGGCGGACACACAGACAAAGAAGCCACTGAGCTTGTCCGCGAACATTATCAACGTCCTAACATGTTTCACTTGTAACTGACAATGTAATCATATATACGAGTATATGTAAATCAATGTAGTGTTTGATGAATTTATTGATTGATTAACTCTATTTTCTTTACTCTTTTTTTTATTGCAACGAAATGGCAACTGGATTCTGACGTAGGCATGTGTCACTCCCGGAATGCCAGACTACACAGATCTACTATATATCTGTGCCAGACCATGTTTTATTAGATCATGCGCAATAAGACCTGCGATCAAAAACAATGTAGGTTTACAAAAACAATGTAGGTTTACAAAAACAATGTAGGTTTACAAAAACAATGTAGGTTTACAAAAACAATGTAGGTTTACAAAAACAATGTAGGTTTACAAAAACAATGTAGGTTTACAAAAACAATGTAGGTTTACAAAAACAATGTAGGTTTACAAAAACAATGTAGGTTTACAAAAACAATGTAGGTTTACAAAAACAATGTAGGTTTACAAAAACAATGTAGGTTTACAAATTATTTATATTCTGTTTCGTTAGTTTTTCGGAAGGTATCGTTTGTGATAAAGATTATATTTATCTATTTGTATATGTTTTTCTATTACCATTTATACAATAATGTATATACATAATTTTTGATCGCACATGATCCAATAAAACAAGGTCTGGCATTCCGGGAGTAACACATACCTACGTCACTGTATATCCTAAAATTGCGACCAGAACCACCGGAGAATGTGCAGCAGCATTCTATCAGTACACGGTGAACGCATTGCGACCCCCAAGCCGCCTCCCAAGCGTGGGGATTATGGCAACATCCCTCTGTAAGAAGGAGGCCTTTGTTCAGCAGTGGATGTTTAATGGCTGATGATGATGATTTATATAAAGTTTGATTTGTCATTTTTCCCTGTGTGTCTCATCAGTGGAAGCTGGAAGCACTTACATTGTAGGTCTGTAAGATAATGCCGATCGTAGCCGCGAGCTGTCTCGCAACCTTACCCTCTTGAACTTAGGCCGTTTATACACAAGACAACGCTAGTCGGCGGCACCAATACAAAGATTCCCTATGTTTTAATTTAAATATTTATCGGGACTTATCACGTATTATTTAACATGTACCTTTCGCTCGACGTTTCGAGCATGTTACAATGGCCGTGGTCACGAGCTGACTGAAAACTGCGGGTGAGTCCGGCGAGAAGAGCGGGTGTTTTGTTCTCCTACCCTCACTTGATCTTGCGCGAAAAGAAAGTCGCGAAAGAAAAAAAAAAATCAGTTAAGTTTAAATTATTATTAGTATTAAGTTTAAAGTACTAAACTAAAGTACTAAGTTTGTAGTACTAAAGATTCTCTAGGGAAGAAAAACACAAAATTGCGCTTCTTCTTCTTCTTTCCTAGCGTCGCACGTCTTATGCATTTGCCAGTGTCAAGTAGTGAGACAGTCAGAGTCAAGCAAAGTAAATCACGATCAAGTCCTAGTCATTCCCTAGTAAAGTGGTTGAGAATTTAGTAGAGGCTTTTGTAGGGTTTTGAAAGTGCTTCTTTCCTCTTAAAAGGATTTAAGCGTCGCACGTCTTATGCATTTGCTAATTATTGAGACAGTCAGAGTCAAGCAAAGTAAGTCACGGCCAAGTCCTAGTCATGCCCTAGTAAAGTGGTTGAGAATTTAGTAGAGGTTTCTTTGGTGTTTTGGAAACATACCAAAAAAACATTTTTTTTTTCACCACATCATAGCACTTACCTACACTCGAGCACGTTCAAGAAAACTTAATAAACAATAATCTACCATTATTACAGTAGTATAAGAAACTCTTATAAGCTCATTTTGTCCATCCGTCTGTCTATCGGGGTAGTATTCAGCTGTAGCAAGCAAAAATGACGTATCTGGAATTGAAATCAAGTATAGCTAAGCTCGTTTAAACAAAGCTGCCGGCCCTAGTGTCAGATCCATGCCGTACTTTGCCAGTTTACTGCCGAGATAAACCCCAAAGTCACCGCTTTATGTCATTGTAAGCAGAGTAAGGGGATAAACCAGTGTTTATGATGTCGTAATTATACGGCTAGCGGCATGACGGTGGGTGTCAGAACGATCTTAAGTTATGGTCGATATGTACTTATAGGTGAGTACAACTTGAAACTGGGGTTTTAGAATACAGCTTCGACATAAGTCTATTAAAAGACTTTGTAGGTCACTATTATTAGAGTCGATTAAAAGAACTTGCAAGGAGCTATCTTATGAGTTGATTACATAGCAAAGAAGAGAGAAGTGAATAGTACGGAAATGAGAAGGAAAATCTGTTACCATGCATTATGAGTAAACCTTGATGGAACATTATTATTTAGATCAACGCGTCGAACTTCGCATCACAGTTGCTAACTGATTTCGAATGACTGACATTTTCGTTTATATGCTTGCAACTGTTGTAGCCGACAAATATTTTACAAAAATGCCTTGACAGCCGTTCTAATTTAAACAAAAAAAATCTTTCCGATGGTTGATTAAAAGAACTTGCAGGTCGCCATCATAAAAGTCGATTAAAGACCTTTTAGGTTGCTACCATAAGAGTTGTTTTAAAGACTTTGTAGGTTGCTATCATTAGAGTTCATCAAAATACCTTGTAGATTGTTACCATAGGAGTTGATCAAAATACTTTGTAGATCGCTATAATAAGAATCGATTAAAAGACTTTGTAGATTGCTATCATAAGAGTCTATTTAAAGTGCTTGTAGTTTGCTCTCATAAGAGTCGTATAAAAGACTTTGTAGATTGCTATCAAAAGAGTCTATTTAAAGTGCTTGTAGTTTGCTCTCATAAGAGTCGTATAAAAGACTTTGTAGATTGCTATAATAAGAGTCGTATAAAAGACTTTGTAGATTGCTATCATAAGAGTCGATTTAAAGTGCTTGTAGTTTGCTCTCATAAGAGTCGTATAAAAGACTTTGTAGATTGCTATAATAAGAGTCGTACAAAAGACTTCGTAGATTGCTATAATAAGAGTCGTATAAAAGACTTTGTAGATTGCTATCATAAGAGTCTATTTAAAGTGCTTGTAGTTTGCTCTCATAAGAGTCGTATAAAAGACTTTGTAGATTGCTATAATAAGAGTCGTATAAAAGACTTTGTAGATTGCTATCATAAGAGTCGATTTAAAGTGCTTGTAGTTTGCTCTCATAAGAGTCGTATAAAAGACTTTGTATGTCGCTTATTTATAAATTAAGCTCTAGTCAGTACCGTAAAAGCCTGCCAAAAACTGAAGTGGGCGAGATAAACACGTATTACACACACTGACATAGTGCAATTCAACAAACGCACACTTCAGTATTGTGCGGCACACAACTGCAAACGAGATGACAAAGTTTCATCAAATGAACGACCAAGGGGGGGATTTAAGTGCTAATTTAATTGTTATATTTTTTTAAGGCTGTTGGTCTTCCTTTGAAATAAAAATAAAATAAAATAAACTGTAGGTAGGTATAACAATTCTATTTATGTTTTTTTTTTATTGCGGATAAATCCGCGTTTGACCACCAGCTCGCCTGTTGGTAAGCGACGATGTAGTCGAAGATGAAGCACGCAGACTTAGAAGATACCTATTCACTCTGGCCTTGAAAAGGCCCAGATTATATCTCTCAGGAAACAAGGAAGCTGGCAGGTTGTTCCAATCCTTGGCCGTACGGATTAGAAACGTGGGTGACTTCTATGGAGAACATTCTTCTGACACTATGTAATAGGGAGAATTCTGTGTTATGATAGTAAGACTCATAAAAACCCCCATAATCCGTGAAGACGAAAACTAAGAAACAGATTAAGAAAAAAAGCTTTAGATACATCAAAAATACAACTTTCTTCAGCCCCTATAAAAGCCCAGCGACCCGAACTGCGTCGTTCGGATTACCCAAAATACTATTTCCTGCAAAATATTACCAATATATCGAGTACATAAACATTTTATAGGAAAATAATAATTCATATTTTACGAATGGTGATATAATATTGGAAGGCGTCAGAGCCAATGGCGCCGATAAAAATGTGAATTATTCTGCTTTTATTGATGCCATGTGCGAAGTACGATTAATAGGCAAATATTATTATGTAGATGAAAACTATGTTTTTTTTATGCCATAGGTGACAAACTCCGATGGTAATCAGTCACTGCCGCCTATGGATACTTGTAACACCAGAGGCATCACAAAAACGTTGCCGACCCTTAAGGACTCTATTAACTCGCCTTTTGAAGAACCCCATGTTGTAGCTTCTCGGAAACACCGCGGAAGGTAGCTCATTCCACATTTTGCAGGTGAGGCAAGAAAGATCGCGTGAATCGCCCAGTGTGCGATTTCCACTGATCTATGATATGTGGATGAACTTTCAGACGGTAGCAGCTAGTGCGACGGTAAAGCCGTGACGCCGGCATCAGATATACAGTTCTTCAGTACCCGTTGTAAATGCGATAAAAGATACAGAGAGACCCAAAGTCTGCGCATGTTGAGTGGCTAGGTATTCGGTGAGTTTGGGATAGTCGACATTTCTTACAGCTCTACATCATCATCATAATCATTTCAGCTATAGGACGTCCACTGCTGGACATCGGCCTCCCCCATCGATCTCCAAAAAGGCCTACTCTGCAGCTTGCATTGATGCTGTCCATCAATCAGATTGATGTTTTAAACGTTTATCGGGACTTATCACGTATTATTTAATTTAGGTAATAATATGATTTCGCTCGACGTTTCGACCATGTTACAATGGCCGTGGTCACGAGCTGACTGAAAACTGCGGGTGAGTCCGGCGAGAAGAGCGGGTGTTTTGTTCTCCTACCCTCACTTGATCTTGAAAAATGGCAGGGTTGTCACTACGACACACAACACTGACTGTATCGGTAAATGTCCTAGTACCTACACCGCGGTTTATACACTTGCTTACTATGGGATTCCACGACGCCGCTAACTTAAATCCATCTTCCCGGTTGCAATTGCGATGTTTTCTAATTTCAACAGCTTCACGAACCATTCTAGAAAAATAATGTCGTTCAGTGGAGAGGGCCTTTGGATCGTGGAGCTCGATCCAGTGACCGGATCCCGCCTCAAGCAAATGTTCTGCAATAGCAGAATTCTGTGTCTGGCGATTTTTGACATGTGTTCAAATCGCGAAAGTTTAAAAATTTCCAATCAGATTGATGTTCTTATTTTATTTATGTTATACTTGCACTTGTCCACGTCACGGCCATGCCTGATGTTAAGTAAAGACAAACTCCTGATTGGTTATTATTCCCGGCAATCACGTATAAGATAAAGATAATTTATTAATTTATGTGGCCACTGCCACAAAATGGGTGCTGGTGTATATATTTTTTTAATCCCTGTTAATATGGGCATTAAATTGATAGCCCGTTGGTCCAGTTGGTAGTGAACCTGCCTTCTGAGCTTGGGGGCGTGGGTTCGATTCCCACCTAGGACAAACATTTGTGTTTGTTCTATATCTGGTTCTTAATATCTATTTAAGTATGTATTTTAAAACTATATATATCAGTCTCTGCCAGCCATATCACAAGCTTTGCTTAGTTTGGGGTCAGATGACCGTGTGTGCAAAATCTCCCGAATGTCCCGAATATTTTCACAAAACACGAGTAAATCATACAGAAATTTAAAAACGCCTGCACAATACGTGGGTTAAAATATTTGTCACTTTGTATCATGTTTTGCCTAGTTTGTTGGCGTACAAATCTAGAGAGATGCTATAAAAAATACCGTAAATATTATTTATAGAAAAGTATTATTTAAATTAACTGTCGAAACAATTTCAATAGTTAAGATATGGTGTTATTAATTTAAATAGTTAACAGATAGAAATTACTTTAATTGTATGATAAACAAATTGACCTACTGCAGTCATTACTAAAATTACAATAAAACAGACATAATATTTGTATGGTGACGGCGCGGTTCTTAGACTACATCATCGCTTAACATTAGGCAAGGTGAAGGTCAAACACAACCCTATTATCAGTTAAAAGAAAATAAAGTTAAGTTAGCACACAATTATCTGAGTAAAAGGCAAATGCTAAAAATAACACAAAGAACTATTCATGATCTAATCCTACAAATATTTTAGTGCCAAGATACGAGTAAACCATGAACTGTAGACCACTTTATTTCATTGTCAGCAGACTGACAGAGTAATAAGATAAAGATTATTATATGACCAGATTCATAACTCATTACAACAAACAACAAATGAACGATCCCGTAGATCCCGTCTCCCGTAGTACGGGCTCCCGGAGCGGAGACATACATGAGGCGCTAGAACATAGTTTCACAGCGACGCGGATTGTTCTGTACGGGACTTACCTTCACGTAGATCCCGCCTCCCGTTGTACGGGCTCCCGGAGCGGAGACATACGTGAGGCGCTAGAACATAGTTTCACAGCGACGCGGATTGTTCTGTACGGGACTTACCTTCACGTAGATCCCGCCTCCCGTTGTACGGGCTCCCGGAGCGGAGACATACGTGAGGCGCTAGAACATCGTTTCACAGCGACGCGGATTGTTCCGTACGGGACTTGCCTTCGCGTAGATCCCATCTCCCGTAGTACGGTAGTGAAGGTGTCCCGCACAGCTGTGAAACCAGCGTCAAACACAGGGCAACACTAAATTTAACATCTGTCGTTTAATAGTGTGCGTATAAAATTTTACGAGGTCGTAATTACACGGTTCGTGTCAGTGTGTCGGTAATGGTGTCGGTACGGTCGGTTAATTTATGACGACCTTTATGGGGTCACCTGTACCGCAGAATCTATCACTGACTAGCCTCTATTCTTGGACATACCGGTTTCCCCTGTAGAGCATCTGCTGTGGCATTGTGAAGCCACAGAAGAAATTAGAATCGCTACCGGGTTGCATGGGGCACCGTTGCCTCTTTCATACACGTCACCGCAACAGCTGGACTGCTTTTCATAATCATTAGTTACACTACAATCTACACCACTGGAGCGTGTGTGCCAGCGCCTCAGAGCCTCGCTCCTATACTTCAAGGAGTTGGATTGGCTCGGGTAGATGCTGGAAGGGGGAAAAGCACAATAAACCCCAAGCTACGTCAGTGCAGGAATTATCGTCCCCATCTCGAATAAGAATAAGAATACCGGTTTCCTCACGATGTTTTCCTTCACCGTTGTTGAGCGTCACATCAAAAACTGCACATAATTTATACAAGTACTAAATAGGTCATTGATACAGGGCCGAGGATCGAACTGGGTACCGTCAGTTATAAAACGCGCACGTTTGCTTACCATCAGGCGGCCCGTCTGGTTGTTTGCCACCTATGGCATAAAAAAATACCGCTCGCCTATTATCGCTGTCCATTCGAGAGCTCTCCTAGAGGACTCTTTATGTTTCTAAATTTATTGCAAACTAGGGGTTTTTGTTTGTTGTAACCTATTACGTGTAAAAAATATCGTATAAAACCACTCTGTAATTAAAATCCTGTACAGCACTTTAAGCTGTACGATCTTTCTTGCCTCGCACCTGCAAAATGTGGAATGAGCTACCTAACGTGGTGTTTCCAAGAAGCTACAACATGGGGTTCTTCAAAAGGCGAATTAATAGGTGACTGCTTACCATCAGGCGGCCCGTCTGCTTGTTTGCCACCTATGGCATTAAAAAAACTTTCAACTGCTCTTTCGTTGAAATCTTTGGATTGAAACATGGTACGAGGTCTTTATAACGACATGGGATCATAAAAACTTCTTTGGCGACGCGAAAATATTTTCCTGGATTTAAAAACACTTGTTTATTGAGTGCGGAACTGCGGAACCTACGGTTTGCGAGTCCGATTCGCACTTGAACGGTTTTTATTTAAGTTTGGCTCCAGGCATCTTATTTATTAATATTAAAGCTATTTTTACTCCCCAATTTTTTTAAAAAAAAATTTTTTAATGACTCAGCGGGCAGGCTAAAGCATATACCGCCTGATATTCCCCTATTGGGGCTTTTGGCTTCGCGTGATTGACGCATCTGCTATGTATAAGTCGTTTAATGTAGTTATTATGTTTTAGAATTTAAAGGTAGATACGCGAAAATTAGGATATAGAAAGGGTTAAGATAGACAGATCAAAATGCTTACTGTATTTATAGACAAAAAAAAAACTCACCGGGCAGGCTAGAGCTTTTAAGGCCATTCCGCCGACAGTGACGCCATGGCGTGTGACGAGTCAAGAATACAATTTTGAAACTTGTATTTTTAGCCAGTGTCTATTTAAAAATAAATTTAATGTGTTTTTTAAGATATTAATTAAATTCTAGTAAAATATTACACATTTTAAGTCAAAGGCGTTTCCAAGACATGTATCATAAAGTTTAGTATTGAAGACTTTACAAGATCCTGCCTTCGTTTGATCGTAAGATCGTTGTATCAAAACACGATAACAATATAATGACGTAAACAGGGATTAATCTTCGAATAATTTGGAACAGGAAGTGGTGATCCGGGCCCTTATGATGAAGGAGCTCAAATAAATACCCGAATATTCCGTATTCAAACCGCGTTCACCGCTAACAGCGCGCGGTACTCTGTACTGAGATGACAGTGTTTTAACTGTTGCGGGTTTGGCCTGTTTTTGTAACCAGTTACGAACGTTTTTTTTTTATTATTTTGGATAGATTTTTTTCTTTATTTAAAGTGCATTTATTTAAAATTTCGCGCTAATAGTAACAATAATATCACTGTCACACTTCATTTGAGCATCTGAAAATTTTGTCAGAACCATTGAGAACTATGGTTGCAAGATTTGAAGTACGATATTATTATATCGTGAATAGCATTATTTTTATCATTTTGATTAAATAACCGTCTACATCTGATATTCCGTATACAAATCGTGTTTACCAAACAAGCCCACGCCACTGTACAAGTGTACAGCAGTGCATAACAGTGTAGCTTGCACAGTTTATACATCAATTAGATAAGTAAACGGTTGTCAACTCGGAAATTTTGCCCTCTTGCAGTTAGCGTACTGCTAGCAGCACTGTTTTAACAACTTTCGCAACCAGTTGCTGATTATAAAAATGTTCTAGTCCTCTCGGAACACATTTCTAGTTTGCTGTCATTACATTAACCACTCACAAACAATCTACTCTTCTCTAGTGCATTATCTTGTAGTTACTAGAATGTACAGCAGACAGCACAAACATAGCACAGCACACGCAACACTATGCTAGCTAGTGTACTGCATTAGCTGATTAGCTGTCACTGTTTAACGTAATTAATTCTTCCATTTATGTGATTTAGTTTCGAAAACGGTTTCCAACAAAGAAAAATATATCTCAACAATTTTTACCGTTTTCGGATGAAATAATCTACGAGGACAATATGTTTGTTTATTTTTTACCCGCCTTCAAAAAGGAGGAGGTTATCAATTCGACTGTATGCTTTTTTGGTATTTTCGTTCGAACATAATTTGTGCTCCGTAGATCCAACCGTCATGAAATTTTATACGTAAATAGTTCATGCAATTTTATTTTTTAAGTAGATTTGTATGAGCAAATTTGGTTAAGGTATTGTAAAGAAATAAATGAAATAATAATATAATCGGTCGGTGTCCTGCAATAATTATGTGGATTGAGCTCTTTTGGCATTTCCGAGTAACTATAACATGGGGTTCTTCAAAAGGGGTGTCAATAGAGTCATAAAACGACAACGTATCAGTGAGCAAGCCCCCGTTAGCTTGTTCACCACATAGATAGATAGATAAACTGTTTATTGTTCACACCACATATAACACACAAAAAAAAAACACAAAAAAAAAACACAAAACACACACACACACATAATTTATGGTATAAAAAGGTGATTATAAATATAATATAAGGGACGCGTAGTCGCAGGTCGGGGCAAAGAAGTTTCCACCAACACCAGTCACTGTTTTCCACTAAACATGGCCTCTTAGAATTCGTTAACTAGTGAACTCGACTATTACGCCTGACACCGACTCAAATCGAATTAAATCGCTTAGAAACCAGAGTCACGCGAATGATTGCTGAAAATCTAAGAACATGAAAAATCTCACGAAAAAGTAACAATTTTCTCATAGAATAAGAACGTTTAAAAATATTTTTTTATTTTTGGGGAAGATCAATTGCTTCTTAATATACATTTTTGTATTTTTCTGAGATCAAAGTGGAAGAAAGTGTGTTCATACATAAAATGATTTTTTAGGGTTCCGTACCCAAAGAGTAAAAACGGGACCATATACAGACATAATATACTTACCCTAATACAAAAATATTTTTCTAGATAAATAAAATTTCTAAATAAAAAAGTCTTAAAATAAAACTAAAACGTATACGTTTGTTGTAACGTATATGTACAACAAACGTATTTTTTAACGAATTTTTTCTAATGGAAAAGCGGTAATACGTACAAGCATCAAATTTGGCACGATTATAGTGCACACTCAAAAATATAACAACAAACAATAAATAATGGCCAAGTGCGAGTCGGTGACAAGTTAAAAAGAGGCGAATGCACAGAGGTAGTTTTAGACTTTACAAACATTTGCGAGTGTATCGATTTCTTCTAGGCAAGATTTATTATTTATAATATAATTATTTGTTCAAATTGTATACCTAAGAAACCCCCCCCCCCCCCCCCCATCCTCCCACACCCTCCCAAAACACAAGGTTGCAACTTAACCACAATAAGATTAAAAATTCGTATGAAATGACCCCGGAAGGATCACAGATGCCACCGCATAGACCTAATTGAATTTTCATTTTAATTACACCCTAATAAAGAAAGACAGCATGTTTTAGGATAAAAAATCGTTTTTCACGTGAAATCGGGATTAATTTCAGATAAGGAACCCTACCTAGGGTTGCTGCAGCGGCATTTGCCGGTTTCAAATTTATTTACGTACGTATTTTATAATAATAATTATTGCAAAACACGCTTAAGAGCCAGAATGCAGTGATGATAGTGAAGTTTTTTTTTGCACGACCTTATCATTTCATATTTTACTAATATTGTATATCGATTTTTTTCATTGATAAATGTTGTATTTTGTAGTGGTCTGGAACCCTCGGTGCGCAAGCCTGACTCACTCTTAGCCGGTTTTTTAATTTTTATTTGCAGGGCCTCTGTGTTTTGCCATCTTGCTGTTGAAAGTAATACAGGTTTACCTACGTATATAATCATAAATTCGTTTGAAAGGGTTTAAAAAAATCATTATTATTTTATTTGAAACTGCACATGGTAACCCTAAGCGGATACAATAAATCAGGGCGAAGGGGTGCGCTTCCCCTTCGGGGCCCATTAATAAATTGTCCTGGAATACGTCTCTGGAATTCTAATTTTTCTATTATGAGCCGAGGTGAAAAATGTACCAATTAAAACTGCATATCAGATTTTGGCTTAGCTTTTCGTTGAGGCCTCATTCTTTTCAAAGTTGGTCAGTGGCTTTATCGTGTAAGTCTGGTCATCATTTGCCGAGTAAATTGGCGGAGATTGGTGAGTAAAGCACACAATTACTATCGCCACTCGACTTGTCAGATAAAATGGATAGACGACCTAAAAGAGACCGCAGGGAGACGCTGGATGCAGGCGGCTTTCAACTGGCCCTTTTGGAGATCGATGGGGGAGGCCTATGTCCAGCAGTGGACGTCCTACGGCTGAAATGATGATGACGAAAACTATAAAAATATTTTTTATTAAAAAATTGTGAAAATGTGAAATCCCGTAGTTATATTGTAATAACAAACTATACTATGTCCAAGTTTGTATTTGTTCTGGCAACAGCCTAAATTTTAAAATCAATGCTAGGTTGGAATCATTGCTATTTTCCTAGAACAACTGCTAACGAGACACTGACAGAAAGTTTTTTTAGGGTTCCGTACCCAAAGGGTAAAAACGGGACCCTATTACTAAGCCAACGATATCTGTCTGTCTGTCCGTCCGTCCGTCCGTCCGTCCGTCCGTCCGTCCGTCCGTCCGTCTGTCCTACATATTAACGGCTGTATCTTTCGAACCGTATTAGATAGCCAGTTGAAATTTTCACAGAATATGTAATATTACGACGGATTAACTAAGAAATAATAAAAAAGTAAAAACAAAAAGACTCCACTTACAACAAACGTATTTTTTTAAGGTATTTTTGTATTAGCTCTAATGTAAAAACGGTAATACGTACAAGCGTCAAACTTGGCATGATTATAGTACACACTCTAAAGTATAACAAAAATAAATAATGACCAAGTGCGAGTCGGTGACAAATTTCTGTTCACCACCAGTTATCGTACGATCACCGAAGTGAAGCAACATCGGGCGCGGCCGGTACTTGGTTGGGTGACCGCCTGGGCGTTGATGGGATTTTGTCTTTTTGTACTATAGTAGCTAACAAGCTATGTGGTGGTACGGAACCGTCAGTGTGCGAGCCGGTCTCGTACTTGACCGGTTTTATTTATGCCACCATCACCTATGGATACTGTAACACCAGAGGTATCACAACTACGTTACCGACCCTTTAAGAATCCATTTGACTCGCCTTTTTTTAGCTTCTTGGAAACACCGTGGAAGGTAGCTCATTCCAGATTATACTTGTGTTTATTATCTTTTGTCTTAAACAAAACAGATCGCGCTAACCTCAAAACTAAAAAATCAACTAGAAAAAGAAACTACAAAAGACCAAAGAAAGCTTTAATATAACAGCAACATTGAAGCAAAAAGCTACCCCATGTATAATTCACAAGCCCACTATATCATTGTAGCGGGCGTAGACAGAAACATCCCTGGGGTTTCCGCAACGAAAAAATAGAAAAAAACGATTGTTCCTTCAGATATAAAAAGTGACATGCGTGTGGGGTTAGTGGGTCGATGGTTCAGTAGGTTAACGTGGTTTTATAAAAATATTTTAGCAAAACTATTTGACACTAGCTGTGCCCCGTTGTTTCATCGGCGTTCTATACCTAATACCTCCTTGAAGCAACCTCCTTGGGCTTAGGTGCCATTTTATCTTATTTTTTGTTGGGAAAATGTTAATGCACGAAAAATTCCGTTGATCCGATCGCTACCAAACTTCAAAGGATCACTTGCATGGTTAATCTTAAGATTTCCTGAAAATTTCATCAAAATCGGTCCAGCCGTTTCCGAGTCCATGGGGAACATACATACAAACAGCGCTTTTTATAATATTTATAGATTGAGATAATGCAGTGCCTAGTGCATTTTTATGCAGTGCAGCAGTGCATGGAGATTTCGTTTTTTTTTATTTCACAATGTAATGTTGCCTGAAAGAGATCGCTTTAAGCGATAAGGTCGCCTGTTAAAAGCCTAGATAATAGTTTTATTGTAATGTTTAAGTTATCCTTGTTTTGTGGTATTTTAATAAAGAGTTATTGGCGTCAATTCTGTCATACCACTCACTAAACTAAACCAATCTGACAGGACTAAAATTATCTGCCTCTATTTTTATTTTAATATGTGAGAGAAGGATGGCAACAATTTTAGAGCTGTCAAATTTAGTCTAATTTAACACTGTTATAAACTATCATGGTTGTTCACTAAAGTTATATGATTATTTACGGGATATTTACCGTGGTAAGGTTGTGGAATTAGTAAGAAAGAGGGTAGATCGTTATGTCTGCACCTAATTTTTTAACTGTACTACCAACCACCCGCATTCTTCAGTCTACCCGTGAACATGGTGCATGTGACTGCGCCGAAATATCGGGAGCTCATTCCACAACCTTACCACAGTAAATATCCCGTAAATAACTTAAGTTTAGTTTAGAGAACATGAGAATCGATGCCAATTTATTGTATTGTAATGCAATTAAAATATCCAACTGGCTAGAGGTCAACGAACGACGGCGACGTCCGCACGCATACAGCTAGCGCCGCGCGCATGCTTGCGCTTGAGCATGCGCGAACGTCGAGTTTCGTACGCTTTACATTGCTGGTTTGCAAAATACTAAATCGAAACAAATCAAACCAAACTACAATTATAAAGCAAATGATTATTTTATTTTACAAGGAAAACATACAGCTGCTAATTAATACAGTAGATATGAGATAAACAGTTACACTAAAGCCAAAAACATGTTTTCACTAATCATCATCATCATCAGCCTATTTAATGTTCGTCCACTGCTGGACGTAGGCCTCTCCTAAAGAACGCCACAAGGCACGATCTTCTGCTTTTCGCATCCACTTGCCACCAGCCGCCTTTCGCAGGTCGTCACTCCACCTGGCTGCAGGTTTTCACTAATACAAATTATAAATAGTGTAAATGCCCTGTTGCAACACCAACTAGGGCCTTGATAGACAAATAGTAATTGGAAAACAAACACTCGAAGTATATACATAAGAGATAACAAATTAGTTACCAGAAAGAAAAAATAGGTGTTCGATGGTGTTTAGATAGTATAGCGTTTCATTTTGGGAGCATTTCTCTTACCGCCATTAATTTATCATCTCTGTTTTAGAATTAAAAGAAAGCTTTTGGTAACCGTGACAACGTCTTAGACAGTGTATTAATCGCCATGGATACAAATATGATTAAGGCAGAATACAATGACGTTGCCATTACCTGATCTAAGGCAGAATATTAGTGCGTGAGTAATAAATACTAAAGTAGAACAAACCAACTCTAATCACATTAGTTTAAAAAAAAAAATATGTTATCCGCGAGGACCTGTAATTAGCTTCTGGATCTATTAAGATTGTTATATTTTTTAAGGCTGTTGGTCTTCCTTTGAAATAAATAAATAAATTAATAAATTAATATAGTTGGATTTTTCGATGTAATTATACTTATATATGCTACCAGCTGTGCTCCGCGGTTTCACCCGCTACAGAATCTGATATTTTTTCCGGATAGCAATGCAATCCGATAGTTACACTCTGGGTTCTTTATCTTTAAATTACAAGCGAATCGCTTTGTGTATCCATAGGTGACGGTGATAGCTTACCATCAGTCGACCCGTTAGCTCGTTTGCCAGTTATGGCATTAAAAAATATATTTACAACAAAAAAAAGATATTTATCTGCGTCAGCAGTTATTCTCTTACTAAAGGTAAAGGAGGCGCCTTTTACCGTTTTTATTTCACATGTTTGCTCGAGACCCCAAAGGGAAAGCCGCTGGGCATTTTCTATTGATTCTTCATATCAATTTCAGATCGTTACGTGATGATGCCGCGTCGCCTTTTTCTGCCGTCTTTAAAGCGAGTGAGATAAAAGTTACTCAAGCTGTCCTAAAGTAAGGTGGTTAGGTAGGTTTTCTACTCTGACGGCTATATTGCCGTCAAGATAGAAAACCAGTAAGTATAGTCACGGCAAGACGAACGGAAAGGCGTCACCCTTACTTGGTCGAAATGCCATTTTGATTCCTCTTTCTTAATTAGAACAGCAAAACAATGGAACGCCTATCTGTCTGTGTTTCCGCAGCATTACAATCTTGGAGTGTTCAGGTCTAGGGTTGATAGGTTATTACTGGGCATACGTGCTCCATCGTCGACCGCATCGTCGCTTTCCATCAGGTGAGATCGCGGTCAAACGTTAGACAAGTTCGATGTAAAAAATAGTCAGTCTTCAATGCATCCGTGCATCGCGGCCGATCGCAGCCACGCGCGTCTGACACACGCGACACCGCGCGTCACCTTTGATATTTTTTTTTTTTTTTTTTTTTTTTTTTTTTTTTTTTTTTTTTTTTTAATGGCAAAAGTTAAGATAACATTATTGCCAGCAAACCTTTGATATTATAAAGAACACCTTGTGAAAATTTCATTATTTTAGCCAGTTTCTACCACAGAAAACATAGCTTCTACTACGGCTTAGGCTGTGCACTGTCAGTGTTTTTTTTTAATACAAATTTACGGCCCCAATCCAAAAGTTCGTTAAAAATCTTCATAATCAACGCCAATAGATTTCCATATCGTTTAACATTTTGTTCCGAAATTCCGTTCACGATATCCGCGATCCGGTTTTAATTTACCGCAAATGAATATAAAATACCTTTAAAGTAAAACGGTATAAACGGTTAATATTTAATGCGTTGTTAATATATATTCGTGCAGTATACAAACCCGTAAATATTGATTGGAGAAGATAATAAAACAATGATCACAGTGCAAAAAAAAATAAAAATGGGGGTAAATGTAATTGTTATTTTAAATGTGCCTAAACTTCAGTAATTCTCAAGTTAACGTACTCGTCCTAGTGATTTTATGGAAACTATTACTCTGAAACTGATTGAATGGTTGTCTATATTAACCTGTATACCCAATGATGACAGGTTTAAGAAGGGGGAAGACGCGTGACATCCAAACATTGTACCCAATAAATATGGCTCTGTTTCGGCTCGAGTCAGCGGCGACGTTGACGTCTACACGGTAAACGTCAACTTCAGAATCAGAATCAGAATCAGAAATCATTTAATTGTAAAAACTGTGTACAAAAGATGGTAAAAACATTGTAGTATCAACAGTCTGCCCTTTGCGAGCGTACAATAACTTAAAGCTAGTAGGTATTATGCTAACTTAAAATAACTGGTTTATAAAGTTATTATTCTAATCATAATAATAAATAAATAAATAAATATTCGGGACATTCCCGCACACACGCTCATCTGACCCCAAACTAAGCAAATAAAAATTGTAATAAAATTGTAATTATAATATTAACAATAAAAATTTAATTAGCCACCAAAATATTCCTTTAAATTGTAATATCCTTTGGAAACAAGCCATGATTTTAATTTTGTTTTGAATTTGTTATCGCATAACATTTTCATATCAGTAGGTAACTTATTATAAATCTTGAGTGCCATTACATATGGACTATTATGGTACATACTATTGTTAATTTGTGGCATGAAAATATTATATTTTTGTTTAGTTCGTAAAATATCAGTACGACTCGATTTTGTTTTAAAAAAATAGTTTTCGTTATTTTTTACAAATATGCAGATTTCATAAATATAAATGCAAGTGAGTGTCAGGATATTATTATTTTTAAATATGTCACGCAAACTGTCCAAATTTTCAAGTTTAAATATAATTCTTATACATCTTTTTTGTAAAATGAAGGTTGATTCAAGTTCAACGGAAGCCCCCCAGAATATCACACCGTAACTTAACTGAGGGTAAACATAACCATAATAGGCGTTTAATGCAATTTTTTTAGACGATATGTTTCTTAGTATAGACAAAACGTAACAGTATTGAGCTAATCTATTATTTACTTTACTAATATGTGATTTCCAATTCAAGTGTGTGTCTATGCAGACACCAAGGAAATTAGTTTCTTCTACTGTATTAATATTACTGTCTCTATATGAGATGTTAAGTTTTAGTGGCTGTTGTTTATAATTTCTAAATTGAATTAGTTTTGTTTTATCAACGTTTAATTTTAAGTTTAAATTTTCTAACCATGTACCTACTGTATTTAGTGTATTATTTATTTCTATTTCATATTCATGTTTGCTATTATTGCGGTTGGGTATATATATGGTTGCGTCGTCTGCGAACATTATACATAAGTGTTTTGCAATTTGGGGTAACTCGTTAACGTAAGGTAAAAATAATATTGGCCCTAGAATACTTCCCTGTGGTACGCCTGTAGTCATGATTTCAGGATTTGAAGCCACTTGTTCTATTGTCTTGGTAGATTTATTATAGACATCCAATACTACTGATTGGGTTCTATTATGTAGATACGACTCTATGAGTTTTAGGGCATTACCTCTTATACCCACATTTTCTAATTTATTTAATAGTGTATCATGTACTACGCAATCAAAAGCTTTGGATAAGTCCAAAAAAATAGCAATACCTGGTTTCTTTAGGTTAATGTCCTCACTTAATTGCTTTAACATTTTAAATACTGCCGAAGAAGTGTTTTTTCCCTTTTGAAAACCATATTGATTAGTATTTATTGTGTTGTTCTGGTTAAAAAACGATGCAAGTCTATCATAGATAACTTTTTCAAATATTTTTGAAAAACAAGGGAGTAGTGCTATTGGCCTGTAGTTGTTTGCATCATGTTTTGAACCTTTCTTATGGATTGGTTTAATTATAGCTACTTTGAGGTATTCTGGGAAAATACCGGTTTCTAATGATAAGTTTATGATGTGTACAAGGGGTTCTAGCGTAATAAATAAACTTTGTTTGATTACTTGCATCGATATTTTATCATATCCAGTAGTCTTTTTGCTTTTTAAACTGTTGACAATCTTTTTTATTTCTGTATGGTCTACTGGTGCTAGAAAAATAGACTTACAGTTCAGCTGATTATGAGAACGATTTGTGTCTTTTGAGGTAAGGTTGTCGTTGATATTTGAGTTTGTAAAGTGTTTGATCAGTATGTTTGATATGCAAGTAGAGTCAACAATTTTTTCATTGTTTATATTTAGGGTATCGATAGTTGTTCGTATTGTATTTGTTGGAGCTGTGTATTGCTTTATTAGCCCCCAAGTAGCTTTCGTTTTATTTGTACTTCTATTTATATATCTTATGTTTGCTATCTTTTTTGAGTGTTTTATTATTTTCTTAAGCGTATGTGAATATCTTTTGTAATTATTTATGTATGTTTCATCATTTGTAAAAATAGTATTCAAGTACATTTTTCTCTTTTTTTTACTTGCTAAAATAATACCTCTGGTTTTCCAGTTAGGTTTTTTCTTGTAAGACATTTTTATTTTTTCTATAGGAATACACAAATCGAATATTAAATTGAACATTTCCATAAAAATATTAAAAGCCGTATTTGGATTATTTTGCTCGTATATATCAGAAAAATTTAGTTGAGATAGATATTTCAAAAAAATTACTATGTATTTATCAACATTTCTTCTTTCTACATACCAATATTTTTCATTATAGCTTAAGCTTGTCTTGACTTCTAGTTTTAAGGCAGTGTGATCTGAAATCCCTACATCTAATATTTCAGCTTTATATTTTTTTAAATTGGTTAGAATATTGTCTAAGCATGTTTGACTATGAGATGTATATCTAGTAGGGTTAGTAAATGTTGGATGTATTTTAAATGATTTCAAAGTTGTCAAAAATTGTTCTGACCTTCTGTTCTTTTCTAAAATATTTATATTGTAATCTCCAAGAATGAAAACTTTTTTTGTGTTTGATCTATTTCTCATTAGTTTAATTAGTAACGTTTCAAGCGTATTTATGAAAAGATTAAAATTACCAGTAGGTGCTCTATATAAACATATAATTATAAAGTTAAGTTCTGGTATTAGGATACCGCAACTTTCGAAGTGAGTTTCGATGGCCATATCAGAAACCCAATCTAATTTTGAATATTGTATATTACATTTTACATAAATGGCAACACCACCCTGTTTTTTATATTTTCGTGAATAGTGGGTAGCTTTTGTGTAGCCATCTAGTTGAAGAATATCAGCTTGTTCGTCACGAAGGTGTGTTTCAGAGAAACAGCAAATGTGAAATTTATGATCAAGGTTTAAAATTTCTAGCTTGTCTATCTTGGATTTAAGGCTTCGGACATTCAAGTGCATAATGCTAAAAGAATTTTCTTGTTCACAAGACAAGGAGATTTTAGGATTTTCGGAGACGTTTGTTGAGTTAGTCTCGAAAAAGCCGATTGCACATTGTATTTTTTGTTATAGATTTTTTGAAATAAAATGGTATTGTACCGCGTTTAGAGTTTTCATAATTTTTGTGTAGATTGTCAGTTTGATTGGAAGATATAATTTTTCCATTGTGTTTTTTAAAATGGTATGGTATTGTCCCTGGCTTAACGGCTGTGGTAATATTGATCTTGTTTATTGGTTTCGGACCGGTTGTTACATTTTGATTTCTTTTGTTTGTTTTTGTAATGTTTTTACCTAGAAAATTTTCTCTGTAATCGTGGGCGTTAATCACGTTGTTGATGTGATTACAAAGTATTTTACAACTGTGTGGTATTTGTCTGTTTTGTTTAGGAAATACATGTAAGTAGTGACATTTCTCGAAATTATTAGAGATTGTTTTTAGATTCAGATTAAGGGTACCCTCGTTTAAGTACGAATTGTGTACAACATTTGTTAATATCACATTCGGTTTGTCAAATCGTTTTAAAAATGCAGATATTTCAATGAGTAGTTTCGTGGGGTTGGAGTCATTTGATCCTAGTGATATGATTAACCAATCATCTTCGCAAAGATGTTGTTCGTTTAGTTTGGCATTTTTAAATATAACGTCTGATGGTGCATTCGGATAGTTGTAGGTGATGACTCCGTATTCTTTGGTATTTACGTATTTATCTCGTAGTTGGATAAGGGTGGAAGATGCATTTTTGCAGCTTTGATCTCCAATGAAGATTATGTTTGGTTTTTTCACCTTTTTATTTTCTGGTTTCGGCGATTCCTTCTGTCTGTTCTTAATTTTGTGCTTAAGGTTGAATTCGCTTTTTTTTGTTTTCTTAATATCAGTTTTGTTTCCTGTTTCAGTCGCTTTTGTGATAATATTTAGGTAATCTGTAATGTCTTTGTTTTCTGCTGAGCATTGGGCTTCTGTACCTGGTATGTTCTTTTTGCTATTATCCTTTTCAATGACTTTTTTGGCAGATGTAGAAGATATCTTGTTTGTCATTTTCTTTCTTTTCGATACTTCTTTAAAGTCTTCTTCAACTTCTGTTGGTATAGGAGTAGAGGTTTCTCTGAGCTCGTAGAAACTGTTGTTGCGTAGGTGAGAGTCATTGATATCATACTGGCTTCCTTTCAGGGTGTCAATTTCTGATAGTAAAGTATTTATTTGTTCTTTGGCTTTAGCGAGTTGCTCTGTCATTTCTCTGAGTTCGCGTTGAAGTTCAAGGTTTTTTTTATTTATGTTCTCATTCTGTGTTTTTTCGGATAGTAGTGTAGTATCTGGGATGATAGTGGATTCTGCGTTACTTAAGGTTTGATTGAAGAGGCAGGTGCTGTCGTCGCTGTCGCTGGATAATGAAATATTTTCTAATGTTGTCGCTTTTTCTCGAGGTTTTCTTACAGTAATAAAATTATCTTCGCTGTGGTAAGGTATACCAACAGGAGTATTGGTGTTATCTTTTTTTGGTTTTTTTGTCAAGCATGTTATACATTCCCATGCAAGCTTATGGTCAGGTGTCATTCTTAGGAATCGTACCTCCGATACATTGGCACATATCAAATCGTAGGTAACTTCGCATCGAGCACATTTTACATACTCTCTATTTGTTATTTTATTCGGACAGCCTCCGCAATTGAGAATTGGATTTGGTGGTCTCTCCATCATGCATTGAAGTAATAATAAGCTCAGTTTTAAAAAATACCATTTATTAGAGACGATCAGCGAGTGCAGTAGAAGCTCGCGAGAAGAAGGTCATAAGCGCCGTGGAGTCAAGGTACTGTTTCTCCAGTATCTGAAATCCAAGTTGTTACATCGGACGAAAACATTTCTTGTCTATGAAATTCATAATATCCTTAAGAGTCCTCTATCGGGGAGTAGTGTAATTATTACATGAGTATGCGGATATCGTAAATAGGTAGATGTAGTTATGAATACAAAGATGTCGCTAGTAGGTAGTCGTCGATTCACGAAATAAAATTGAAGAATAATGAAGAATATAAAATATCAGTTGTTCATCCAGTCTAATAATTTTCGAATAATAACTTAGGTTATTTCACCGCTCCATTAGACACTACACTAGACCATAGAAGTGACATATCTATTAGTATATTTATTTTAAATAATTTTAAGTAATAGTGTGTATTACTATTAGAATGTATGTGTATGGTATAAGTAAAATATTTATAGTCGATCCTCTATTGCACACCCCGTCTTCTACGTCTTCTATAAATCCTTTCCATCCTAAGGTTGCCTGGAAGAGATCGCTTTTAGCGATGAGGCCGCCAGTTGTTACACTAGTTTTTAAGAGTTTTTTGTCCTCTGTATCAAATTTCATGGTGTGAACAACAAAGAGTTAATCAATCAATCAATCATTTAAAGAAAATTTAGTTAATTGTTTTTAAATATTTACGAGTGAAAAGTAATGCCGTGAAACTTGTTTTTTGTCTTCGAACTGTTGGTGCACCTTGTGAAAACGCAGGAAGTCATTTTTGCTGCTTTATTTCACACAATTTTGACAAGTAATTCACGTGCTATCAAAACGCCAGTTCGATTGTGACTGAAGTGGATTGTGCCCCGGAGCCTATATTGTGCGGTCCACGTCAAAAAGTTCGTCCCGTATCTTCCCCCTATTTACTTACATCAATGTGTATACCTATTGCAGATTGTAGAATATTGCTAATTAAAATGGCAACTTTGCAAAATCGGACTTAGGCTCTACACGTAGTTTCCGAAATATTTTAGTAATACGTTTGCATGAATATTATATAAATAACTCGAACTCCGGCTCCACCTTAAATACAACTTTACTCATTCACTATCACCGTAGTAAGTTCAAGCTGACTACCAATTTCAATCGATCACCAGCAATACTAAGTCGTTCGTACAACCAAATCGATCAATCGAATAATGCACCTATTCGAATGAACCGGTACGAGCGAAATATCACGACTTTAATACGGTACATGCACACTGATTTAACAGATGAGAGTTTGTATGTTAGAGTACCTAATAATACTATTTTTTTTTTAAACTGACTAAAATGGAAACTAGCACGGTTTTTAATTGAAGTTATATGATTATTTACGGGATATTTACCGTGGTAAGGTTGTGGAATGAGCTCCCGATATTTCAAAATCATCATATAACTTTAGTGAACAACCGTGATAGTTTCAGTGTTTTTAATTGACTTCAAAAAAGGAGCAAGGTTCTCAATTCGATCCGTATTTGCTACACTTTTTATTTATAAATAATACGGGAATTCAGGCGAGTATTGTGTAATTTTAAAAAGAGACTTGCGTTTGACCTATTATTCGTGGTCTGTTATTATTATTATTTATCATAGTTATCATAGTTTATTATTAAACTTAAATAAATAATATAATAAAGATAATTTTTAGAAAAAAAAGAACCGACTTCATGACTATGATTTGACTTGACCGTGCATGATTAGCTCTGCTTGACTGGCTTGTTTGACGCTATTGAAAACTATATAAAATATATAATACTAAATACACGACACTATTAAATAGTATTTCAGTCGTAATATTAAATTTTAATATTACGACTAAAACACTCTGTATCCATGGTCAAGAAAAATTTAACGAAAAACAACAGGACATGGTCGCATCATGGTCGCCATGGAGACACTTCTTTGTTTGTTTGAAGTTTGATCCTCTATGTTTGCTGTTTAGTTGACAGAGTCGCTAGTGGAGAACAAAGTATGAAATTAACCAAGAAATAACGGTAGTTCCAATGTTGCCCACCTTAACAGCTAAGCTGGTGGCACTGTCCAATGTTTACAATGTACATTGAATTTGTAGATATTTTTGTAGATTTTTCAAAAAGCACTGAATCAATGTCGATTAAAAAAATATGGGACCACCTATGAGATATGACCTACCAACCAAAAAAAGAATCATCAAAAACAATTCTAAATTGGCGGAGTAATCGCGTAACATACATACAAAAAAAAAACATACAGTCGAATTGATAACCGCCTCTTTTTGGAAGTCGGTTAAAAAATAAGTTAAAAGACCCATCTATATGCTGAATTATGAAGTAACCGACTTAATTTTACGTGAGTAATTCGTATAACATAAACTAAATACTGAACTACGTAACTGTTAAACAGTTTTGGGTGAAGTTTTGTGTACTATAATCTTCGAACATGTATAATTGTTCGAAGATTAATCTAAAACTGTTTCACTATTACGTAGTTGAGTGTTTGGTTTATATCATACAGGAATTACTCACGTAAAATTAATAGACAAGTAGATCATAATGGAGTTGTAGAGTTACAGGACCCACCCAGAACAATGGTGGATCACTGTGAACTCTAGTGGTATTCAATCCACTGGTGGATCGAGTCAGTAAATCCTAGTGGATTGAGGGAATTGCGAGTGGGCAACCAACAGACACAGAGAAAGAGCTCTTATTATTATTATTTTATTTCCAACTTAGAACTATCATTACAGGTTACAACTTTAATTTTTATTCTATTTTATTTTTACAATATTAGTGTGAAAATGTGAAGATATTTTTGCATTAATGTATCTATAAAGCTTAAAAATCTAGTAAAGCCAGAAGATGCTGCTAGTTCGGGAAAATAAATCCGCAATATACCGGTTATATGCAGTATAAGCCGGTGTAAGACCGGTGAAAGCAGGCTTCAGCCAGTTCGATCTGGCGCGAACTAGATTTACAAGAGATTCGATTTCAAACAATGTTTGCGGTTACAATTTGGTTTCCATTGAATTTATTGTCATATTTCTTTATTGCGCTTCGGCCATATTCGAAACCAAGTTTCGAAACTAGTTTCGAAAAAAGAAAAATGATTCTGTTTCTGAAACTGGATTATCATCATCTACTGCTTACCCATTGCATCCTACTGCTTTGTTAGAGCGTAAAAATAAGTTTTATTTATTTGTATTTTCAACTTACTTGGAGATTATTTCTAAATTCTTAGGGAAATTTGAGTTATGGTAACAGGAGCGATAAAAACATTATAAGTATTAAACTTACTTTTTTTTCCTTTTTTCCTATGAAATGAAATGAAAAATTTACTATCCACACTTGCATCCATCTTATTATACAAATTACATTATTTATTGAAAATTTAAAAGTTACAAAAACCGTTATGGTTCGACGTCTATCCGTTTGTACGTCACACCAGATTTTTCAATATTATGATTTGTTTTTGGCGCTACCTTGCCTGATGGTAAGCGAAGATAGAACACACTTGCCCGGAAGAAACCAATTTGCTTCTTATTTTTATTAAAATAATTAAAAAAAAAAACAATTAAAAAAAACAATCCCGACGTATATCCTTCAACCAAAATAAAATGTATGGACAGGCCATAAACATTGAACTTGCTCAGTAAAAACGAGTCACAACCATCGGACATATACCTCTATTATCTAATTATAACCATGTACAGTACATTTGTTACAAATAATAGATAGCGGTTTTCTGTTGTGTTATTACACTTCGGGAAAGCACACGAAGGCATAATTTTGTCAGGTGTTTTAGTATCATGTAGTCGCGTGTCGCACCTACGGCCAGAGACCGACTGAAACGAAGTGAGCGCCGGCGCTCATTTCGTAATAATCAAAAATGCGCTTCTTTTGGGCCCGTCCATTCATTTTATTTTAGTCGAAGCGTATATCACAAAATTCATACGCGTCTTAAAAGCAATTTCAAATAATTTTGAGTGCTTTTCATGTTTGAAGTCCCCCAGCGCTGTCATCGCGTATCAATCACTATCAGTATTATTTCTCGAGTAGAACTTTAATAACTTTTGGCATCGTACACGACTTTTTAACGATGGAAAATTAATAAAAATCTCACTAGCGTCCAAACACAGTAACAACACCTGACAACTACAACATGGAAATTTAGTTCCGCTGTTTGCCGTGGCACTTCTTTCATGAAAAGGACTTTACAACTATGTTTCTTTATTACTTTACGTGAGGGTAAACCATTATTTTAATTGCTTTCCGAAGTATCTATCTAATTTATAGGGAAAATTCAAATACGGTACCTATTACATTTTTATGATGCTTATTAAACTTAACAACACACTAGTATAGGAAAATTTTATGGCTATTAAACATCGAGATACAATACATAATAAGGTCACAATAGTGCTAAAAGATGTCCGAACCAAAACTCGGCGCACGCTAGGAATTACGTAGACTTTTTGGTTAGTTACAAGGTAACCGAAATCTGACTACAACGCCGCACGATGACATAGCGGACAACTAACGTTGAACACTATGCAAGCGACATAACGTCCTAATTGGAGTAAATATGGCATTGTGAAGTATATAATTGATACAATTTATGTGCAATGAAGCTCGAACGTTTTTTGACTGTTTTCACTGAGAGATTGTGACTCTGTAGGAATTATATCTCGATGATATTAAATCATGAAATTATGCTTTGTGATGGCAAATGACGGATCTCAAATTTGTTTAGCTCTAGGCTATCTTATCATAAAAGAGGTATTGAATAACATGAAGCTATAATTATAGAAGTAATTGTATACCGCAGATATATCTAAAGACTTGGTGGAAGGTGAATAGAATAGAGTCCTCAAAGGTAGGCAACGCACTGACAATGCCCCGGGTATTGTAGGTGTCTATAGGCGGTGGTGACCACTTACCATCAGGTGGCCCGTTGCTTGTTTGCGTGCTTGTTTGTGTAATTCTATAAAAAAAAAAAAAAAGACTTTTTGGGAGACTAAGCATTGTCATAACAAATTCTAATATACCTACTAAAAACAAAAATAAAATACAATCCTCACAAATTAATATAAAAACGGCTTACACTCACATCCTCACGCGAGTTTTTAACCGACTTCAAAAAAGAGGAGGATTCGACTGTAAGTTTTTTTTTTTTGTATTATGAAGGACAAACCTCCTTGCGTTTATAAATTAAAATAACATTTCGTTCAAAATTCTGTCTATATAAAAGTGATAAGTACTCAACTCAAAATTCGTCTTTCGATCAAAATCGGTTTCCAATGCATCCAGGAATGAATATCATTAAACCGACAACCGATGTTCGGTATTTCGTAGTTGTAACCGGAATATACCGCTATTTATGATGTTTAGTAAACTTTGCGGGCTGCGATGTAATTGAGGTTACAGCTCAATGGGATTTTGTGGTCGAGAGAACGCTTTTTGTTTCAATTCGGAACAGATATGTGAAGCTGGAGTGGAAACTGGGATTGTCGTCGTTGGTATTGTTTGTGGAATGCCTAGATAGGCGACTGGTTTGTAATTTGTAAAGATAGCTTGAGGTTCATTTTGGAATCTAGTGACAGTTAAACGTGAAGGTATCAAAGATTACTTATAAAACATGATATAAATTATTTTTCACGCCACTGCTCGACTGCTCGACAATGTCCAATTACATATCATGCAACCTCAACGTAAAGTAAAGCATTATCTCTCAAGGGATATAAAGATTTGTGAAACTCCCTAGGGAATAAAATGAACCACTAACCAGTAATCTGGTCATCATAAGCAGAACTAAAAAGGAAAGAAAAAGGTGCGTTTACAGAGAACGTGAAAAAAAGACGGTGTTTAGTGTTGTGATTTTCAGTGAAACCTGGCTTTTTATTGTCTCGCAGAAGGTGTGAAAAGTAGAGTATGTTCCTCTGAAATAAAGTCTTGTGCAGCTTGAAATCCTCGCGACGTAAGACACTGCTTTATTCCCTTGGTGCATAATATACTAATGTTTAAAAATTATGGGTAATTATTTATTGTATTCTTCTGCCTCGTCTTATAAGTTCCAAACCAACCCAACCCCGTTAATGATGACAAAATCAATGTCAAAAATTTGCAGTTATCGTGTTTTCCAAATAAATTAAACAGACGCGTCTCTTTCAAAATTATGCAATGTTTTTGTTTATATAATGAAAAAAAATAATTTATTTTCAAAAATACGAATAAATCATACGTACATAAATAAAAACGCAATTAGTCACTTTGTATCATGTTTTGCGTATTTGACGTAAAAATCTAGAGAGATGGCATAATAATAGTACTGTAAATATATTACCATATCGTACTGTTTTACTTCAGAACTAATTTTGTTAACTAAAGTAAATAAATGCCGTCAAAAGAACGAATAACCGCTTCTATCTATAATACCTTGTCATTTCTGTGTGATAGTTAGTATTAGTATTTGACATTATGATTCTGCAAAGCCTAAGCTCAGATGAAAAAAAAGTGTGACGTACATTTTACCTAATAAAAAATATAATTAAAACTACAACTCACCTGAGTGATACTCCAGTAGCGGTCCAGTGATATGAGGCATAGATTCATTATAGACGCAGTACACAACAACACATCCATCGCGGAATGTATTTCACACCACCAAAACCCAAAAATCCAGTACCCCATTAGTTCATTCGCCAACGAAAACGGCATTATCACTAAACCAAGAAAGAAATCCGACACAGCCAAAGACGCGATGAACCAGTTTTGTATGTTTTTCAACGCTTTTTCTGTCACTATAGCGATTATCACTAACATATTTCCCACTACTACCATTATCATTAAAACTGTCACCACTACTGACGCTATGATGATGTGTGCTGGAGAGTAGCCGCTTGGATACCAAGTCTTCAGAACTAGGTTGATGGTGGTATCGTTGGATATCGTCGTATTGGCATCCGAAGTATTTGTCATCTGAAGAGCCAGAAATTCTTCCTGGCTCATGTAAGTCGGCACCAGAAATGTTGAATTCAATCCGAGAGTACCGTTGAAATGTGTAGCCGTTGTCGTCCTCGCGAATAACGTCGTCGCATTTGGTACCATCTTGTTTCTTATACCGGTTTTCGGCAGTTCGGCAGACTCGGCAATAAAATAGTAAGTAAGTTCTACTAACTTGTTGTAAAAAGTTTACGTCTTTACTTTGGCCCCGTGAAATAAGAAAAGTTATTGCCTATAGGAACGAAATTACACCGAAACTAGATTTAAAAATTGAATTCAATTTACTTAATTAGTTTAATTAATCAATACCCGTTTTATCGAACTTTGTGTAAGCGTATTTTTTAATTTTATTTAAAATGTATTTTAAGCTAAATTCGAGTTTAAATTTATTTACACTTAAATTGTCGGTACTACACCTATCTAATATTGCTTCAAAGACGGAAATGATACCGCAACAAATACGAAACAGAACAGCAAATTAAATATTAAACACTCGCGACGTGACACACAAAAAAGCGCAACTATTCACTATCGAAGCGTTATGACCGGTTATTTAGAGTTTATTTTTATTTTATACAACCGTAAAAGCGGTATCGCAGCGTCATCGTGCCTTTCTTCGGTCCCAGAATTTGTCAGAGATCGCGAACATTTTTAATTTAAGTTCGGTTTCACGTTACGTCCGTCACATCATTAAGGTGGTACTGTCATGGCGGCAGCGTGACCGCATTTAATGGCTACTCATTAATAGCTAGTCATTGTAATCTGTTGCGTGTTCCATCCAAGGTGGTTGAAAACTGTTATTTTCTTGATTGCTGTGACGTCACCTGTAACAAAGGACCATAGATTAATATGCAGTTAGAGTTAAATTACAAAACGGCTGCACAAGATCGCATCTTTTCCCTGTTAATTTTCTTAACTCATCCTGTCTTTTGACCAAGCAATCGTCGATTGAATCAGGCGTTATTTTGCGGAAGTTCATCTTAAAAACAATCACAATTTTTTTGAAACCTTCTTGTTTATCATCTTACCCCTGAATGACCACTGCTGGGTCAGATGAACGTGTGTGCAAAAAACTTGTCCCGAATAAAATAAAATAGAACAAAAAAGGTTAGGTAAGAAATTGAACAAAAATAATTTAAATTACATATAAATGTTTTTGGAGTTCATGTGTGAACGTTTTCTTATAATTCCAACTTCTAGATATCGAAGCATAGTAAAACAGGCCAAAAAATAGTTTCCTAAAGTGCCCCCTTCAAAAGAGTTTATTGACTTTGTGAACGCTTTCTTAATTCCAACTTCTAGATTTCAAAGCATAGTAAAACAGGCCAAAAATTAGTTTCCTAAAGTGCCCCTCTTCAAAAGAGTTTATTGGCTTTGTGAACGCTTTCTTAATTCAAACTTCTGGATTTCGAAGCATAGTAAAACAGGCCAAAAATTAGTTTCCTAAAGTGCCCCATTCAAAAGAGTTTATTGACTTTGTGAACGCTTTCTTAATTCAAACTTCTTGATTTCGAAGCATAGTAAAACAGGCCAAAAATTAATTTCCTAAAATGCCCACTTCAAAAGAGTTTATTGGCTTTGTGAACGCTTTCTTAATTCCAACTTCTAGATTTCAAAGCATAGAAAAACCGGCCAAAAATTAGTTTCCTAAAGTGCCCCCCTTCAAAAGAGTTTATTGGCTTTGTGAACACTTCTAGATTTCAAAGCATAGTAAAACAGGCCAAAAATTAATTTCCTAAAATGCCCACTTCAAAAGAGTTTATTGGCTTTTCATCTCGTTTTTGACGTAGCATGGCGTGGTGCTAGAGCTACATTCATCGTGATTATTACACATCAATCACACTTTTTATTTGTTTATGTGAGTCTTTCACGCATAATAAATAGACGAAAGTCCCATAAACCTGTCAAATCAAGATAATGGAAGTTTACTATTTGATTCGATCAATAATAATTAAATATGGATTAAAGATTGACATGTTTGTTGATGGCAACACACAGATAACCAATAATTACGTAAAATTAACGAGCTTTTAACTTAATGTATTTACGTAACTTTTGTATAAATAAAACAAAAAATATACATATACATATTTGAGCTGTTTGGGGTCGAGATATTGGGCCCTTGGGAACCTGGAGCTCATCTCATTTTCTAAAATCGTTCAGAGCGCCTGATTAGTGCGGCGCGTGACCAAAATGCTGGCGTGTTTCTGGCTCAACGCATAAGTATTGCCATTCAGTGTGGTAATGCCGCCAGCATGCTGGGTACGTTGCCAAATGGTAGTGGACTTGACCATTTGGATTGTCTGTAGACCTTTAACTGTCTATGGGACCGCGCCTCTGTAGCAACAGCAACCCCCTTTGTCTTAGATGGCAATTTTTTTTTTAATCGTTTATGATTTAATATGTTAATGTAAATGATTTCTGTTGCTTAGAAAATGTATGGGAAATGAATTTTCTTCATAATAAATTTTTTCGTGAATATTTCTTGAATTTTATTACTTATTCTGCTATTCGGGCGGAGAAGAATCCAACAAATCAAATATCATGAAAATCAAACCAGCCATACTTGAGTTCTAAATGGTGTAACATACACGACTTTGTTTTACATAATAATATAGATTTGAAATGTTCTCATAAACTTCTTTCTTTTCATACCAAATACAATATTATTATTTCCAAAAATTTTATGTAATTAATAACTAAAACTTAAATAAATAACTAAAACTTAAATAAATAACTAAAACTTAAATAAATAACTAAAACTTAAATAAATAACTAAAACCAAATAAATAAATAAAAACTTAAACTAGTTTTTATTTAGTTATTTTAAGTTTTCGTTTTTAGTTGTTTATTTGAGTTTTCGTTAATTTTCTGTTTTTTAAGTTGTGCGAATAGGTCAGAAACTCAGTCATATTGCTTTTAGCGTGACGTCATTATAGCCACACGAGGCGTATACACGAGGAGTATTAAAGCTTTTAGACACCTCTTTGGTCAAATTAACTATGATAAGTAGTTCAGGAGATTAGAACACATGATAACTGTCAAACTCTACCTTCTCTCTCTACTCTGTCCGCGGTGTTTCCGAGAAGCTACAACAGGGGGTTCTTCTAAAGGCGAGTTAATAGATTCCTAAAGGGTCGGCAACGTATTTGTGATGCCTCTGGTGTTACAAGTATCCATAGGCAACGGTGACTGCTTACCATTATTCAGGCGGCCCGTCAGCTGGTTTGCCACAAATAGCAAAAAAAAAACATAACCCTCCTTTTCCCGTAGTCGGGTAAAAATCAAAAGCATTTTATTGTCTTGCTGCACAGAGAGTGCACTATATACGTATTAACTGCAAGCTTCAACTTAAACTTATAAGTATAAAATTTCAAACCTGAGTTTACTTTAAACAGCACTGAAGTTCGATAGAGGGCGCTAATGTGTTTGCCCATCAGACCACTTCGAGCGATGTCTTGGACATCCCCCTTTTTACTTACCGGTTAAGTTACTGCCTCGCTCAAGTTATGACGCAAGTTATGGTTCCGTTATAGACGTTGATTTATGTATTTATTTCTGTCGGTATCTATCATATAAAACTAGTCTTGACAACAGCTCTCGGCTCTTACGTCAACTGTGCCCACGGGATGAGTTAACAAATTAATTAATTTTCTTCTTTTTAGGGCTTCGTACCACAAAAGGAAAAAAAAACAGAACGCTCATAGGATCATTTTGTTGTCCGTCTGTCAAGACCCTTTTTCTCAAGAACGCGTAAAGCTATCAAGTTTAAATGTATATCAAATACTTACTTGAATCTGCGGTTTCTTTCAGCTGTGAAAAAATCAAACTTGTAAGTCCAACGCAATCAAAAGATATGACCATATATGTCGCATATTTTCGCATATTTTGCGATTTCATGATATTGAATCATGAAATTTGGCAGAAAGCATTGTCTCACAGCACATATTAAGGGAAAAAATCCAAAAGTTATTAGTTTGAAGTTATATCATATAAAAAAATAAAGTTTTGTAATTACAAACTTACATTTTGTTGGTATGTATGAACCTTATACATACCATATATATTATACGTATGTCGACAGACCACAAAGTTAAGTTTGTCTTTCAATGTTAAAAATTTTTTGTTGTTGTTTTTGTTTGTTCTTAGACTAGCTACCGTAGCCTTAGGTCCATTCAATAAAAGAAAAAAAACCGGACCAGTACGAGTAGGACTCGCGTTCTGAGGGTTCCGTTGGACGGAACCCTCAGAGCGTGAACCCGACTCGTACTTAGCTGGTTTACTGTAACTATGCTACAATCTAACCTAACATGTCTTGAAACATAACTACAAAATCAACGTCAGACCATTTCACAGCTGACAACTAAAATCGCTTAATTACTGCAAACTGGCAATCAATCGCAACCTAGAGCTAGCAACTACTTGTAACTAGAAAACTGCCATTGACGATTTATCTAACTTGTTAAGGTTCTGTAGAAAATAAAAAATAAAACCCACTGTGTGTTAGTTATAGCATAGACAAAATGAATCCTTTTGTCTATGCTATGTTATATGCTATGCTATGTTATATATTACAAAAATGCTTTGCCAGCCGTTCCAATAAAAAAAAGCTATAACCATAGACAAAAGGAATAAAAAAGCTATAACCATAGACAAAAGGAATCCTTTTATCTATGGTTATAGCTTTTTTTTATTGGAACGGCTGGCAAAGCATTTTTGTAAGAAATTTTTGAAGCCAGGCACCAAACGAAACGTCAGTCATTCGAAATCTGTTAGCAACTGTGATGCGGAGTTCGACGCGTTGATCTAAACAAGAATGTACAATCATAGTTCACTCATATGTCTGGTAACAGATTTTCTTTCTCATTTCCGTTCTATTTACTTCTCTTTTCTGTGGCATTAGTAGTTAAATTATGTTTGTTTAGGGTAATAAATAAATGTACTGCTATGGTATTATGGATGTCCGTTCGAGATTCGGATTGTGATCACGATCGGGTGCCACCTCACTCACGCGCGTGGTGCGAGTAAGTTGGTGCTAACGGGACGGCATGCAACCTCGATCACAATCAAACTTCTATAATGAGCCCGCGGGTTACGGAGAGTCTAAACACCATAATAATCTTACAAAATGTATTGCGTGTAAGTTACAAAATAGTTTTAGGTATCCAACACTCAAATTGCTTACGGAGCATTTTTATGTATGTAATATTATATATATATTACATACATTAAAAAAATATATATATATATATTTATATATTATATTATTACATACATAAAAATGCTCCATAAATATATATATACATATATTTTTTTCAGGTAATATTTATGCCATCTTAATCCTACTAATATTATAAACGCGAAAGTTTATATTGTTGTTAATATTTATATATGTATATCAATCTGTGGCAGTCATATCATAAGCTTTGCTTAGTTTAGGGTCAGATGACCGTGTGAGAAAAAAAATTCCCGAATATTTATTATTTATATTTGTATGGAACTATGGATGTATGGATGTTTGTTCCTCTCTCACGCTGCAACGAAACCACAAATTGACCTGATTTTTTGCATGGGTTTAGTTCAAAAGCCAGAGAGTGATATAGGCATCACTACGCGGGTGAAACCGCGAGGCGCAGCTAGTATGTTTATAAAATAGTCATGTATTTTTATTGAAATACATTACAAAATACACATAAAATACAGAATAGAATACATAATAGTATTGTGTATACATAGTAATATAATATATCTAATACGAGTAGATAATCTAATAAAACAGTGAATCTATCAAAAAAATATTTAAGAAAAAAAAGGAATCGTTATATCCACAGTTTTCCCTTTAGAACTTTAGGCTACTCCCTTAGACGTCCAAACTGAACGTCAGCCTGCCATCTGCGTCCACTGGATACCCGCGACTCTCACAATGTCGTCGGTTCATCTAGTGGGAGGCCTACCTACGCTGCGTCTTCCGGTTCGTGGTCTCCACTCCAGAACCTTTCTTCCCCATCGGTTATCGGTTCTCTGAGCGATGTGGCCTGCCCAGTGCCACTTTTTTTTTTTTTAACTTGTAAAATTTTAACAGCTATGTCGGTGACTGTCGTTCTTTGGCGAATATCCACGATACAAATATCAACAACAATACGTTTTTTTTACGTAAACTATAATCTTTATCTCTTCTCTATCTCTATCTCTACATAGTATATATTAAAGTCGCTTTCCGCGTCTGTCTGTCTGTATGTCCGCTAACTCCTCCTAAACCACGCGACAGATTTTGATACGGTTTTCACCATCAGTTAGATACATTTTCACGGTAGATTTATATATATAATTAGCGACCCGCCCCAGCTTCGCACGTAAATTACAGCCGTGCGAAGCCGAGACGGGTCGCTAGTGTTTAAATAGAAACGAATCAATTTCATAGAATGTTTTGTAATTTAATCTATAGACTATTTGTTCAGCGTTACGGTAATTGTTAGTCGTAAAATGAACATGTTGATAATATTTTTGCAATCGTATTTCCCGAATTAAGCTAATTGTACTCTAAATTATTAGATAGCAGGTCCGTTTATTTATCTTTAATCTCAAATCTCAGCCAGCAAAACCAACAAGCCGAAAAAACCTTTTTTTAAACTTATCCTTTGATGATTTTTTTTACGGTTTCGGTATTATAAATCTGAAATAGAATCGCCAAGACGCAAGTAGGTAAGATTTGCTCTTCGAGGGTTCGGTACCGATGACAAGTCAGTGAGTTTCTTTAGTTTTTTACGCTTCGAAGTATTGTTTTTTTTAAAACGTATGACGGGACGAGCTTTTTGGTCAACAGCTAAGCTGTGCCAACCCAAAGCAGTTTGCTTTTAGGTCTCCCACTGCTGGGACACAGGCTTTCTCTCAGAGAGAGCGAGAGAGAGAGAAAAGGGCCTAACCATGCTGGCCCAGTGCATGTTGGTAAATGTCATATGTCTTCAAACTTTTGAGTTTCTTCTGTTTTTTCACTATGTTAACCTTCGCCGTTTTTGAGCGATGGCATCGAAACTGCACATAATTTTTGGTGTAAGGCCGAGAATCGAACCGGGTGCCTTCAGATTGTAAAACCGCACAGATACCATCGCTCTATCATTGCTTTTTTTTTTTTTTTTTTTTTTTTTTTTATTATACTACACTCTAATTCGTAGAATTTTAATTAAACTTGTGAAGCTTTACATTTTATATTCGATGATACAGAATTTTCACTTTGATAATAATGGGCTCCCATAATAATCAACGAATAATGAAGGATTCATTTTTCTTTCGGAACGGAACTCTAAAAACCAGTAAATGCTGGACTTTATTTCTCGTAAAGAACCCACTGGGCTGTTGGCTAATTAATTGGAAGAGTTGACCGGCAGTCGGCTGATTGAATAGTGTCGGAAACAATCGATAAATACCTGGTATCGATAATGGTTTTATTTACTACTCTGATTAAAGTTTTGATCATAAAATATCGCAAAACTCCACTACGAAAATAAAAAATTGATTAAGAAAATCACGTTACTCTAAAAGTACTTTATAATGATGTGGTCGAAAATGGTAGCACAGCTAGTCAAAATTAATTTAGCTCTCATGTGAGACTGTCATGTTACACTGTTATACTATGCTTGCTTGGTTTAGAAGGGACAGAATGCTGAAACTACGGAACGGAAAGCGACCACCGGATAGCTCACCAGCTCGTTGGTAGGATGACATCTAAGGCGGCAGGAAAGCAGTGGACGAGAGTGGCACAGGTTTAGAAAAGACAGCGTGCTGATGACTCAGCAATGAGTGGAAAGTGGATGATTACGCTTGGCATATTTTTTGACTTGTTAGTAGTAGTTAGGCGAGTACTATAAAGTACCGTTATCAACAATTCATAGTTCTTGTTGGGGTTTGAAGACACATCTTCTGTGTTTAATCTGAAAACGCTAATCACTGACCAATCGTTGCTATATAAAAAAAATATCAAGCTAATAATGAAACACTATCAAATCATCGCATAAATATCTAATTATTTTTCAAATTCAAATTCAAATTATTTATTTCACAATTATTTATTTTATTTCATTATATTTTAATGTGTTATCACGTTAAGGTGCTGATGTTTACATTAGAACTACGCTCAAAATGTTTACTCGTATAAAGTTCAGCACAAAACAAAAAACAAAATCAATTCAGACCAAATTGGAAAGCACTCGACATCGACAAAACAACTAACTTTCGTAGCATGTCACTTCACTAGTTGCAGTTAGTGTGGCAGGTAGTTTTTATCGATAAAACCGCTTAAAGAATTAAGTTTGCAAAGTTACATTGACTTAGTAAGTAAATGTTTGTTGATTAGATACAAAGTTGATGACATTGCTTCACGTCGACGTTTTCAAAAACTAGTACAGCGACATTTGTAAGTTTTTTTAACTAAACAATAGATTTACATTTGTCCACCAACTCGCGTGATGGTGAGCGACGGTGTGGCTGAGGATGGAACACGTTGATCTAGGAGAAATCAATTCAATTTAACCTTGAAGATGCCCAGATTGTAGTCCTCAAGAAACAAGGAGGATGGCAGGGAGTTGCATTATGTTTCCACTTTCTTTTTCGAACCTTCCTAATTGATGTCAATAATTTATTTAAAAACTTGTACTAAGAAGGATTATGGACATGACGAAGAAAAAAGAAAAACCTCAACTGTCATGCATTTCTAGCTTTTAGTTAACGAACTATACGTTTTACTTCAACTAGCATTATCCAATTACTGGCTATCAATCGAGGCTGTCAAACCTGACTACTTTCTTTTACTATTCCACGAGATAGTTCTATCAGTTTATACAAACTACAAAAAACAGAAGTAAACAGAACGGAAATGCGACGTAAAATATGTTGCCAGGCTTTATGAGTGAACCTTGATTGAACATTCTTATTTAGATCAACGCGTCGAGCTCCGCATCACAGTTGCTAACTGATTTCGAATGACTGACGTTTCGTTTATATGGGTGCAACTGGCTACAACAAATTTCTTACAAAAATGTCTCGACAGCCGCTCAACAAAAAAAAAACTTTTATGTGATATGAACTAAAAAATCTTAATAACATCATTCTGTAGGTCTCTTCGTTGCATTCATTCCATTACTTTTCATTCAATAAAATAGTCCCCAAACCAACCAAAAAGGTGATTCTTAACGAAAGAAATAAACTCTACCTATGTACTGACTATAAATTGTCGACTATACAAGTTGAATAATTATCGACATTCCGTCTCTAAACAGGTGGCCGAGTTTCATTTTAATTGATGGCGGTGTTTTTCACTCCGTCTTTGCTGCAGTGCAAGTACCGTTCTTTATGGATCGTCAAATTCGCTAAAATGCCATAGAATCGATCACAGCGAGTACTGAAAAAATGGCATATTATCGAATTTGACGACCTCAACTGTCAATTTGACGATCGCTAAAAGAACGGTACTTGCACCCCTGGTCCCGATATCGATTTGAGTACATCACTAGCTGTGTAGCGAGCTGTACGAAGCTGGTATAAGCTAGGAAGCTAGACTTGATAAAGCGTAGTGCTGTAATCTGTTGCTTACTGCATAAGTAGGTAAGTCAAACCGCCTGAAAGCTAAACATCAAAAAAAAAAACAGTGTAAATTGCACACTGTGCGATTCACGTAACCTTTCTTGCCTCATACCTGCAAATGTGGAATGAGTTACCTTCCGCGGTGTTTCCGAGAAGCTACAATATGGGGTTCTTCAAAAGGTAAGTTAACAGATTCTTAAAGGGTCGGCAAAGTATTTGTGATGCCTCTGGTGTTACATGTATCCAAAAGCGACGGTGACTGCTTACCATCAGCTAGCCCGTCTGCTTGTTTGCTACCTATAGCATTAAAAAAGTAGGTAAGTTGAAACGTAGAATTTTTAGGCCGTCAGGAAAGTCTTTAACATTACTCTTTTGGTGTTCTAGAACAAACTACCGTTTCTTAAATAAACCTATCTATACCTGCTATCCGAAATGTTCCAAAATACCACTTGCGGTCACCACCATGCATAAAAACACTTACTTGGCCGAGCAGTGTGGTTTTATGATCCTGGCAGTTTGACAATAATTACCTACATACAATTTTGTCTACAAGGTTACATGGCAAGATAGTCTTCAGCCGAAAAAAAGTAACTAACTATGGTATAAACCCTGAAATTGCAAAATTTAACCTAAGTCTTGTAACAGTTCTCAAAGTAACCTACAGTGCTGGGACGATGTTTAAAATCGATCATAATAATCGATTATTGTAACAGCTGTTATATTTTCCAGGATTTCAGAGTTGCTTCCATATTAAAAGTTGTTCATAATTATTATGGGTACTATGGACCCCTTTCTGCTTAGTACACCCTTTGTGCGTAACCCAGTATTATGTATTTTTTGTACGTTTATCTCCCATGAAAACAGAATGTTCTACTATACTACCTTTTCCATCGACCATAATTTACATTCTCTAGACCATAACATCGAACCGGACAAAAACTTGTCCAAACCGATACATATCCGATGTCCGTCCCATGATCGGGTCCATCAGCATGATGGCGACCATTACCAGGGTACGCGTAGACGGATAATACCAGCTGACCATACCCGGGTATACAGGGTGTGACAGTAAGTGTGATACCTTGGGCAGAATTCTTGAGGAAATTACCTTTAGAATTTTGTTATTTCTTCACTACCAAGTTCTAAAAAGTAATTTAAAACATAAGTGTAATTAATATAATTTAAAATGTAATTCCCTCCTGCCCATTTTTCTATCGGACTGCCAGGGCACGAAAAATTTACATCGTTTTATGGTTGATATTCTGAAAACCCGTACAAAGCGCTTTGATTCCACATTTACTTTTATTTATTTATTTTATTTCCAACTTAGAACTATCATTACAGGTTATAACCTAATGTGCGAACTGCCAGTCTGTGGAATTCGCTGCCTGAATTAGTTTTCCCCGTCAGTACGTCAGTGTCTTCAAGTCTAGGGTAACTGGGCAAACGTGCTCCATCTTCGACCGCACCATCGCTTTCCATCAGGCCAGCTCAGGTACAAACGTTAGCCTAGTCCGAAGTAAAAAATATATATTTTTCGAGCTGATACAAAAGTTACTGCGCCAAAGCTAATGAAACTTTTCGAGAATGTGCTACATACCTTAAACTTTGATCAAATGTGTAATGTTTTGGCCCAACACCAAAATAAATAAATAAACACCATTCTATCGAGTAAACGATTCTCCAGTGCAAGTACCTTTCTTCATCGATCGTTAAATTCGATATAATCCCATAGAATCGATCACAGCGAGTACTAATCAAATGGGAATGGGATCAAAATTTGACAATCTGAACTGTCAAATTTGACGATCGATAAAGAACGGTACTTGCACTACTGGATCAACTACTATTAGAGAATCCGTTTATTGTGATAACATTCTGTATATACTCGGACAGTATGTCCGAACAAAAACCCAGATTGTTTGTCAAATAAACGACCGTCGATTGCGTTTTGGGGTTAAAAATTGAGGTATTGTTTTGTAAAAGGGTTTGTGTGGAGTCGGGTGTAGTGATTGCGTGTTGAAAATGATTTGTCTCGATGTATCGATATCCATGTTTCTCATCACTATTATTTTGGCCCCAGACGCAAAAAGTGGGGTGCTATAAGTTTTACTTGTGTCTCTGTGTAAAAATGTGTGTATGTGTTTGTGTAATTTTTATAGGCATATAAATACCTCAGTGCCTTAAAACGAAAGTCTTCGACCAGTGTGTGTTGCCAGTGATGACATACGGCACTGAAACGTGGTCTCTTACTATGGGCCTCATAAGCAAGCTCAAAGTCGCACAGCTATGGAGAGGGCTATGCTCGGGGTTTCTCTACGAGATCGAATCATAAATGAGGAGGTCCGTAGACAAACGAAAGTTACCGACATAGCCCACCGGATTAGCAAGTTAAAGTGGCAGTGGGCAGGGCACATAGCACGCAGAACAGATGGCCGATGGGGCCGAAAGACACACGTTAATCAATAAGACCCCTCGAATTTGCGTCGGGAGTAAAAAAAAAATTGCACTTCATTGGCCAATATCTCTCCACTACACTCCATCCATGAAGGCACTGTTTCCTTTACTTTCATTAAAAAAACAATCAAAAGACCTTTCATGTTCAAGACCACAGAGAGAAAAAAAACAGCACCTTATAAAAAAGTACTTACTAAGTATTTAGTGCGTAGTCTAGTAATCTATCCGAAAGCAGAAGGTCTTCAGCTAGATTCAGACACAAATGAACGGACTGCTGAGTTTTTAATATAAATAAAGGTAAATCTTAATTACTGGCAACCCTGCCTGCGGAGACTGCACTTTTTATCACTCCGTTTACTACTGTTTCAATTGAAGAATAAAAAAGACTTTGGTAGATAAAGGGGTTACTAAGGGATCTCACGACTGATTCTACAATAGGCATGATGACTAATATTTTTTTTTACCTCATAAAAAAGCTGATCATAAATAGAGCACATCAACGAAAACAAAATTCAAATTAATTCAAAAATAAATAAGATATAAGAAGATATAAGCATTTAAATTTCATGCTAGACAGAGAGCGCACTATACTGAGCCGTGACGTCACGCCTCAGGAGCGCCATTAAATGCTATACTAACACACGCTTTGTGAGAAACGGATAGAGCATCCCCTCCCTATCCCCCACCTAAAACTTTAAACGCTCATATCTCAGAGATTTATCAGCCAATTTAAATTATTTTTTCAGTATGTGTAATGTATTTAGTTATATTCATCGCTAAGCCGGTTATTTCTAATAAATTAAACATTAGGACTACTATTTTCCCACTTTTAGCAATGTTGGTGATCACCAGATAGTTACAGTGATAGTTTTAGTTTGTCTACTTACAATGCTAGCTTAAAACGATGACAATATAACCACTTGACTGCTCATCCTTTACCCCGTATGAGGCAAAGGTTTTAACACGTCAACCTAAACTATTTCGAGCGGGGCCAATCCTAGGCGCGAATTGAATGAATGACTTTTGATTCTCCAATCACAAGCGTCGAGTCGCATCGAATCTCCAATCACAAGCTGCCGCGACCGACGTGGCATCATTTTGCAAAAGGAGGAACACATGCGTGATCAAGTGGTTATAATTACTCTTGGCTTAAAATTATAAAATGGTGTCATATCAAAATTTTATGCTTTATCTAGGAAACCGTAAAGACCGAAACAAGATTAAGGACGTTTCGCTCTAGTAACACTGATTTGCGCAGTTTTCTCTGTTTTTTAGATTCATTCAAATATAATATATATTTAATAAAAGATCGTTTAGTCTGCACCTAACTTTGAACTGTTCGACCAACCACCCGCAGTCAGTCTTTCCGCGAACATGGTGCATGTAACTGCACCGAAATATCGGGAGCTCATTCCACAACCTTACCATGGTAAATATTACGTTAATAATCATATAACTGTAAAATAATTATAATCCTTGTGTAATAAACCACCATCAGTTCTAATTTCACAATAACTAACTCGTACTAACCGCATCGATTTAATGCTTCAAATAGATCATTGGTTGCGAGTTAATACTGATTAGTGAGGTTGCAGTGAGTTGCTGGCCCAATGCGCTGCATCACTAATATAAGCGTATTTCGCTTAATTAACTTTTATCGATTCAAAATGCGAAGACCGTCAACCATTAGACACAACACAGCTAAAAGCAATGAAAAATGAGCTCTAGGTAGGATCAAAGTATTATAATACAATATCAAGTAACTAGCTTGATGCGGTGTTAGCATATTTGGGAGACTGCTAGACTTGAAAGCGTGAGGTCGCAAGTTCAAATCCCGGGCCTGAACCAATGCTCACCTTTGGAGCTTATGTATGGATTTTCATACCACTGGCTTTTCGGTGAAGGAAAACATCGTGACCTGCATACGTACGGAGAAGAAATTTAATGACGTATTTGAATTCACCAACACGCAACTGGGTCAGCGTGGTGGATATGATCCAATTGCCCTTTCGGGGGTAGGCCTAAGTCCAGCAGTGGACTATTAAAAGGCTGATTATGATATGAAGTAACTAGCATCTGACAGACCAAAGCATCATTTATTTACGCGTAAAAATGAATTGAATCCATTCGAGTAGTTAAGGATTAAGGTTCTATGTTTTACCTATGGCGGGAAATTCAAATTTTAAACAGTTTTTTTGTCCTTGTAGCTAGGCCGAGCAATTATTTTAAAATGACACGATGTTTGCGCAAATCGTTGGTTGTTCTTTAATTACTTATTCATATAGTTATTTAACAGTAACGCACCATATTACTTATATTTGTAAATAAACCGTTTGAAACAGCAAAAATTAGTTCATTGACAAATGTAAGTAATAATGTGCATTAGAAATAAATAGATTTACATGATTTTGTACAAACCAATTTGCGCAAAAATTATTATCGTTTTCAATAATTACTCGGCTTAACTACATGGACAAGAAATTACTCGCCATAGGTGAAATGTACCACCTTAACCCCCCATATTTATAGACGTTACTTCTCCGTATCCTCACCCGTAAGGTCCTATAAGAGTCGATACTCAAAACGGTGACATATCTATAACATCTTTATTTCATACCAGCTGACTTGACAGACGTTGTCCTGTCTCCTTGTAAATCTTATTTTTTTACACCTTGGGTTACATTATTGGAGTTTTAGTAAGGATCCTATTTTTTTTTTTGAAAATATAATATAGTCTATGTTACCCGGAGATAGTGTAGCTTCCCAACAGTGTAAGAATTTTTCAAATCGGTTCAGTAGTTTCGGAGCCTATTCAATGCAAACAAACAAACAATCAAATCTTTCTTTATAATATTAGTATAGTATAGACAAATTGTAGTTAACGTTGACGCGGTCGAGTGAATAAACATAACTAAAAAAAAACGCACTAGACTAAACCACAGACTGGGCCCTCAGACTCAGAAAGAGATACACACGAGTCGGTTCCCGCCTCAGAACTAAATAACGTAAACAATAAATAATAAACTCCAGATTGTTTACGAACCACATTAATTTAAAATAAAACAAATTATTAATAAATCTCATTAAGTGCCCATTAGAATAAAAAAAGCTAATTACCAAGAACTTCTAGATTCGGAGAAAACACTAAAAACGTATTTTAAATGAAGGTATATTTATGCCAAATTATTCTATCGACAAGTTTCACTAATCACGCTTCTAAATTTACAGTAAATTTATTTATATCCTCAACTATTTATAACTAGAATATGAATTGGGGACTGTTTGCCATGACCGCACAAATTGACACAACGCAAGTCAAATTGGCGATATGTTAACACTTAACTGGTCCGATGACATCAGGAAAGCTACCAGTACACCTCAGAGCAAATAAAAATACAGAGGGACTACCGCGAACACGAAAAGTGAAGCCACTTTTTGAAACATGTGTGCGTAGTCGAAGTTCGTGTCGTGTAATTCATCAAAATGATAATAAATTTATTTCCAAAAAGAGCACATAAAAATTTACAATAGATAATTATACACAATATGAGAAAACCAAATAAAAAGAAATATTCGGTGGGCCCCAAACTAGTCTAAGCCTGTATCTTGGGTACCCTGAGAACATAGCATACGTATTTTTTGATCAGCGCTGACAAAATGGAACACAACTAATTAATTACTTTCAATTTTTCTATGTATTTAATTTAATATAAATAAATATGACTATAATGCGTGCATTTGTACAAAATGAGTGTTGATAATTCTCTAATACGTTCAATATTATAAAATTCAAACTTTAGAGTTTAATTTAAATAAGGATGAATGATCAGAATAAATTAGAACAAAACTAAAATCAAATCAAAGTAAAATAAGTGATAATATAAATACTTAAGTGTGGAAATATTCCATCCTTCTTCTTATTTACTTTTGTGTTGTTTTTACAGTTCTTAACACTGCAAGAAGTACTTTTTTTTAAACGGATGTTTTCAGTACCTTGTTCTTACAAGAAATTCTCGTAGTTTTGAATGCGTATGTGTGCGTGAGTCGTGTATTTATTGGGAATTCACGTAGTTTTGGAAGCGATTTTGGCGTCACTTTGGCTGTGCGCCGTAGGATAAAATAATATGCGACTGTCAAGAGACCGCGGATAATAGTAGGAGCAATTTTTTTAGCAGTAGGCAATCCAAGCCTGGTGACGATAGTGGTGGTATTGTGTGGAATTTCGGAAGCCTATAATTAGAAATTAAAAATATAGACCATGGTAAGGTTGTGGAATGAGCTCCCGATATTTCGGCGCAGTTCCATGTTCACATGCACCATGTTCACGGAAAGACTAGATAATGCGGGTGGTTGGTCGAACAGTTAAAAAGACTAAAAAAGAGCGTAGATCGTTATGTCTGCACCTAACTTTTTAACTGTTCGACCAACCACCCGCATTCTTCAGTCTACTCGTGAACATGGTGCATGTAACATCGCCGAAATATCGGATGGTCATTCCACAGCCTTACCACAGTAAATATCCCGTAAACAATCATATAAATTTAGTGAACAACCGTGATAGTTTAAAACAGTGTTTAAATTAGTTTTTTTCGCGTTCTTCCCAGCAATCCCTGTCATTTGATACCCATATCATGATGGTATATTATATCGTATTATGATGATTGGACAGGCGACAGACCGCAGGGAACGCTGGAAGCAGGCCGCTTCTAACCGGCCCTTTTGGAGATCGATTGGGGAGGCCTATGTCCAGCAGTGGACGTTCTATGCCTGAAATGATAATAGTGATGACTATGGTGGTAGATAACAGAATGTTGTCCGCCATCTTGGGGCGTCCACCATATTGAATTTAGTGTGACGTAATTTTATTTTTCTTATTCAAATTCTTTCATTTGATACCCATATCGTGGGGATGCATAACAATAACTAGTCCGCCATATTGGATTTAGAGTGACGTCATTTAACTAACCATTTATGTTCATCCAAATTAAACGTGTATGCAAAATTTCATATCAATCGGTTGGAGATAACTGTTTTTAAATTCAGTTGTAAGATTCGACCCAAACTAACAAAGCAAGTTAAATTGAAGCTGAAAAAATTAAAACACCAACTTAAAAAGCAAAAGTGATTTTGTTCGGGTAACCTCGGTAGCCCCTTCCGTGTCAAAGCGACGTTTCTCACGGGCCGTTTCAATTAGCGAGCAAAAAAGCGTGCGCCTGTCGACAGATCGCAACTCTGCTCGATGGAAATGTTACTCGATATATTACGGGTTAGACAGGTTTCATAAAAAGACGAGTTTCATTCTAACATTGACAATATCATCACAGTCTATAGATCCACACAGTCGTCCAACGAAGCCGTCTAGACAGGGCAATCGTACGGGGGGTGAAAGGCGAGAAACGGGTATGGCAGTACCAAGTTGCGTACATCGCCTGTCTTAGTAGTTTGGTACATAAAATTCAGGGCTGACGCATTGACCTATATGCACTACATATGGCTGACGTGTGTTCGTTTTTGGACGAGCAAAATGGTGCATTCAACATTATGTTGTGCGAGATTACAGTCAACTTACAGAGATAAAGAGATGTGATTTGATCAAATTTCACACACGGCAGAAAGATGGAAACTCGATGACAGAAAACATTCAAACGTGGAAGGACTATGTGTTACACTGTGACAGGATCTGGTGCGACTCATAAGAAACCCACTGTAATGAGATTATAGTACTGCGTAGTATTTAATATTAAAACAAGTTGGTCATTACTGGATGCCCAGCAGATGTGAAACGTGACAGCATAAGAGAGCGTCATGCCATTTTCTGTTACGGAATACGACTCGGTTTTACAGGTGCGCCAATAGATGTTTCTCGTCAATAGTTATGATGGGTTGCTAGGTAATTAGATACCTATGAAGTAGCGTCGGGTGCGTGATCTGGTTGTCAACCCTAAACTGTATGGTGAAAGTACGTGCGTATCTCGACGCAAAACGGAATTTCACGCAACATCAGTTGGCTCACTGTATGGTTTCTTACACTGTGATATAATAGTTCCAAAATTTCCGGACTAAAACGACAAAGTACACGAATGACAAGGATAGACTATACGCTAGAGTATTCGTGCGAGCGAAACAACGTTTACATTACAGATACTCCAATCACAGCGACAGAGAATCTAACTCGGCTGGGCAACGTTCGGTAAACTTCGCAACGTCTTCTCGTCCAAAATACCTCAGCGCCTTAAGAGGAAAGTCTTCGACCAATGTGTGATGCCAGTGATGACATACGGCACTGAAACATGGTCTCTCACTATGGGCATCATAACCAAGCTCAAAGTCGCACAACGAGCTATGGAAAATGCTATGTCGGGGTTTTCCCGCGAAATCGAATCAGAAATGAGATCCGCAGATGAACAACAGTTACCGACATAAGCCACTGGCACTACCACTGGCAAGTCACTTAGCACGCAGAACAGATAGCCAATGGGGCTGAAAGGTTCTCGAATGGAAACCACGGACCAGTAAGTACAGCGTAAGACTTCCCACAAGATAGACATATGAGCTAAAAGAGACCGCAGAAATCCAGCGTTTTTGCAGGCCACTTCCAACCGGTCCTATTGGAGATCGATATCCTATGTCCAGCAGTAGACGTCCCATGACTGAAATGATGATTATGTTTTTTTACGTTGATGTCTAAACTCCCCAAAACACCTGACGTTTCTTAGTACGCAAAATTTCTCTTGCAACTTAGTAATCACCATAACAATAGAGACAAAATTTCGTAGAGTCCGATGCAATATTTAAACTGCTGAAACTGAATGAAAACGCTCTTCCCTCGCAGGGATGAGATTTTAGGATGGGAAGTAGGAAGCGTTGATGTGGCAATTTTGAAGTCATTATGCTGAGTTAGAATAAGACCGTGGGTCTAAGCTGTGATCTAAGCCGCGCGTCTAAGACGGAAATATTCTCTGTGATTCATAGGCCACGTTTGTCTATGCGTCAATATCCAGGCATACATATATGATTTAAAAAAATAAACAGCACGCAACATAATGTGTCTCATATGAGAACAATCATTATTGCAAAGCCATGTAGGAGCTTCGACCAAAATAAAATGAATGGACGGGCCCCGAAGCGCATTTTTGAAGATTACAAAATGAGCGCCGACTCTTACTTCGTTTCAGTTGGTCTTTAGCCGTAGGAAGTGCAACACGCGACTATTGTTATATGATAATGAAACATCTGACAAAATTATGCCTTCGTGTGCTTTCCCGGAGTGTAATAATACAACAAAAAACAGCCATATTTTTTGTGTAACAAATGTACTGTACACGGTTACAATTAGATGTTGAAGTATATGTCTGCCAGTTTTGACTTGTTTTTACTGAGCAAGTTCAATGGTTATGGTCCGCACATTCATTACATTTTGGTCGAAGTAAATTAGAAATTCATCATTTAGATCTTGCCAGAACTGGAATCGAACCTCAAGAGCAGAAGGCCTCAAGTATGCTATGAGGCAAATTCACCACCTCTGCGCTATATCGTACTTCAAAATTGTAACCGGGCCATCAGAGTTAGTTACCTTATCCATATTTTGCTTACTATTCTATTACGCTCAGAGCATTTCGCTTACTCCCGTCGGACCTTCGCGCTCATATCCGGTCGCGTAATGACGAAAATACTCTATATGTCTGGATCGAACCGGCATATACCGGCTAGAAATGGATTTATCTGGTCGCTGACTTGCATTTATTGAGGGACCTGCTTGGATTTGTAATTCTGATATATAAAGAGCAAGTGCATGCTAATGACAAAATTACTATGTATCTGGATCGAAGCGGTTTGTGCCGGCTAGAACTGGATTTATCTAGTAGCATACTTGCACTAAGTGCTGAGACTTGTTTAGATTTCTAAGTCGAACATTAAGAGCGAACGCAAACATTATGTTTATTTCATTAGGTACCAACATAATACTACGTGATCAAAATGGGTGTTGATCAAGGTTGTAAAAACACTGTTTTAAACTATCACGGTTGTTCAAGTAAAGACGGTTAACTGTTTGCACCTAACTTTGACTTTTCCAGCCAGCCCCTCGCATTCTTCAGTCTTCCCGTGAACATGGTGCATATAACTGCACCGAAATGTAAAAAATACCATTACCGGTCACCCATCCAACTACTGACTGTGTCAACCGTTGCAGAACTGTTCAAGCAAAAGGATAGCCATAGTAAATTAGGTATCTTCTAAGTCTGCGTGCTTCATCTTCGACCACATCGTCGCTTACCAACAGGCGAGAGCCTGTTCAAACGGGGGTCAAACGAGGACATATCCACGTAAAAAAAAATGATCCTAGCATGGCATAGTTGATTATAAAAAAAACAGTAGGAGACCCCTGACCCACTGGCACTTGTGGCTGGGTGGAGAAGTGTTTAATGATAGGTTTAATAAAAAAAAGATCAACCTCATATTACCACCGGATGCCAAAATTGAAAGGTTCCTACAATATTTTCTTTCATAAAACTGCCCAAATTATCAAATTTCATGTCCGATATTTTCATTTTGTTTGAGTTACGAGTAAGGAGCCATATTTTAAAGCCAACATAATATATATTCGGGATTAAATCTACCAATAAGTATTCAGTAAAGCTTCAAAAATAAATCCGGCGACTTTTACACTAGGAGCTGTTCAATGCACATGCTACCTTAAATGTATTAAATTATGGTATTATACAGAATGCCTAGGTATTGCATACAATTGCAGTCTGTATTATGCAATGAGAAAAATTAAATTTTTCTTTTCAAATTATCTATAGCTAGATCATAGAGCTGTGGAGGTCCGGCCTAAGAATAGACCTCCCCCTTCTCTTCCCGTGGGTGCCGTAGAAGTCGGCTAAGGGATCAACCAGAAGACGGGCAGCAGCGTCTTCTGAGTATAAAAACACCGACTGCGCTCGCCAACCCGCCTGCCAAGCGTGGCGAGTATTGGCAATCCCCCCCTTCAATGATGAATACAAAAAGGACCAGGCCCCCAGTCCCCGGCAGCCCCGCTATTCCTGGCTACGGTAGCGGTCATGGTAACGGCGGGGCCAGGGGTGCTAAGAATCCCCGGCAGACGCTCGGCTACCAACCCCAACGACGACGACTGGCCCTGGTAACACACAACATACGCACCATGAGGACTGATGAGAAGATTGTTGAGCTGGAAGAAGAAATGGGTAGGGTACGTTGGGATATCTTGGGTTTATCCGAAGTCCGTAGAGAGGGCGAGGACACGATAACCCTGAAATCCGGTAACCTACTCTACTACCGGGAGGGCGACCAACAGTCCCAAGGTGGTGTCGGCTTTCTCATCCACAAGTCCCTCATTAACAACATTATCACCATCGACAGTGTTTCGAGCAGGGTTGTATACCTAATACTCAGAATATCCAAGAGATATTCGTTGAAGGTCATTCAGGTATACGCACCGACCTCGTCACACCCAGATGATGAAGTGGAGGTTATGTATGAGGACATTAGTAGAGCCATACATACGTCCGAGACCCACTTCACTGTTGTTATGGGGGACTTTAACGCGAAGTTGGGCAAGAGAAGTGATGATGAGTTGAAAGTGGGGAAATTTGGCTGTGGGCAACGGAACCCTAGGGGACAGAGGCTGGCCGACTTTCTGGAGAAAGAGGGACTTTTTATGATGAACTCTTTCTTTCAGAAGCCGCCTCACAGGAAATGGACCTGGATGAGCCCCGATGGTTCTACGAGAAATGAGATAGACTTCATTATGACCACCAAGAGACAAATATTCAATGATGTCTCTGTGATTCACAGGGTGAAAACCGGTAGTGATCACCGAATAGTAAGAGGCACATTGAATATTAACGTTAAAATTGAGAGGTCCCGCCTAATGAAGTCCACGCTCCGACCGAACCATGCCCATATTCAAAACCCCGAGAGCTTTCAACTCGAGCTGTCTAATCGCTTTGATTGCCTGGAGAATTTTGCTTCCGTGGATGAGATTAATAACAGGTTAGTGGAAACTGTCCATGCGGTAGGTTCTAAGTTTTTTAGACCTGGCCGGCGCACAGATAGACCTCAAAAATTATCCGACCATACCCGTAACCTCATGGCTGATTGACGCTCGTTACAACTACAATGTTCCGATGACGCTGACTCATATAGGCAGCTCAATAGACAAATTTGGAAGTCATTGCGGCACGACATACGTACCTTTAATACGAACAGTATTAAAGAGACGATTGAGCAAAACAAAGGCTCCAAAGTGTTTGCAAGACACATGTCTATTGGGCAAAGCCAGCTGACAAAGCTGAAGAGGGAAGATGGTAGTGTAGCGTCGACCAAAGCCGAGGTATTAGGGGAAATCGAAAGGTTCTATGGACAGTTATACACTTCGGTTGCTAAACCTGTGAGCAGCTCGGCCAAAGACCCAAGAGCCAAGCTGAGCCGACACTATACCGAAGATATCCCGGACATCAGCCTGTACGAGATTAGGATGGCCCTGAAACAGCTCAAGAACAACAAGGCGCCGGGGGACGATGGAATCACATCAGAGCTTCTGAAAGCGGGTGGAACACCGGTACTCAGAGTCCTTCAGAAGCTCTTTAATTCTGTCTTACTCGAAGGTATAACGCCAGAAGCATGGAACAGAGGCGTGGTGGTGCTGTTCTTTAAGAAAGGTGACAAAACCTTGCTGAAGAATTACAGACCCATCTCGCTTCTGAGCCATGTTTATAAGCTGTTTTCGAGGGTCATCACGAATCGTCTCGATCGCAGGTTCGATGACTTCCAGCCTATCGAACAAGCCGGTTTCCGAAAAGGCTATAGTACCATAGACCACATCCACACGCTACGCCAAGTTATACAGAAGACCGAAGAATATAACTTGCCACTATGTTTGGCGTTTGTGGACTATGAGAAAGCCTTTGATTCGGTCGAGACATGGGCGGTGCTCGAGTCTCTCCAGCGATGCCGTATTGACTATCGGTATGTCGAAGTGTTGAAGTGTTTGTACAATAACGCCACCATGTCGGTCCGAGTACAGGAGCAGAGTTCGAAGGCAATTCCATTGCGAAGAGGCGTGAGACAGGGAGACGTTATCTCTCCGAAACTGTTCACTGCCACAATGGAAGATGCCTTCAAGCTCCTGGAATGGCAAGGACTCGGCATCAACATCAACGGCGAGTACATCACTCACCTTCGGTTTGCCGACGATATTGTGGTCATGGCAGAGTCGATGGAAGATCTCAGCATGATGCTCGAAGGCCTCAATCGAGTCTCCCAACAGGTGGGCCTTAAAATGAACATGGACAAGACAAAGGTCATGTCAAATATCCATGTTGTGCCCACCCCAGTATCAGTTGGGAACTCAGTTCTTGAAGCTGTTGACGCGTACGTCTACCTAGGACAAACAGTCCAACTAGGTAGGTCCAACTTCAAGAAAGAGGTCAATCGGCGAATCCAACTCGGCTGGGCAGCGTTCGGTAAACTACGCAACGTCTTCTCGTCCAAAATACCTCAGTGCCTTAAGACGAAAGTCTTCGACCAGTGTGTGTTACCAGTGATGACATACGGCACTGAAACGTGGTCTCTCACTATGGGCCTCATAAGCAAGCTCAAAGTCGCACAACGAGCTATGGAGAGGGCTATGCTCGGGGTTTCTCTACGAGATCGAATCCGAAATGAGGAGATCCGTAGACGAACAAAAGTCACCGACATAGCCCACCGGATTAGTAAGTTGAAATGGCAGTGGGCAGGGCACATATCACGCAGAACAGATGGCCGATGGGGCCGAAAGGTTCTGGAATGGAGACCACGGACTGGTAAGCGCAGCGTAGGACGTCCACCCACAAGATGGACAGACGACCTAAAAGAGACCGCAGGGAAACGCTGGATGCAGGCCGCTTCCAACCGGCCCTTTTGGAGATCGATGGGGGAGGCCTATGTCCAGCAGTGGACGTCCTACGGCTGAAATGATGATGATGATGATGATAGCTAGAATCTTTGACAAAACGGTTTACAATAAAGCTATGTTCATCGATCGAAAAAAAAGCACAGTGCGATTTAGGCACATGCGTTTTAGGTACGCAGCGAGCAGATGTTTCAAATCAACTATTATATTAGCTAATCAGCATTCCAGTTTCCAATTGCACTAAACAAACTAGGATATTTATAGTGATCCTGATAATAACTCGTTTGATGTCTTAGATTCCAAATACAGAAGAGTCTTACTAATCCGGCACTATTAAATACTTATTAAGAGATGCCGGATTATTGGAATATTTGGAATACTCGATTATATAGGGAAATTTACTAGTTCTGTTGTCAAGTTTCTTGTTTTTAACCGACTTCGAGAGGAGGTTATCAATTCGACTGTATGTTTTTTTTTTTTTTTAACCTTAGATTTTAACCATATGACGGGAAAAGAAAATGGCGCGCGCAAAGAAAATTAAAATAAAGTACACCAAAAAGGTTCCAAGTTTTTAACAAATTAAAAAAGGTTGTATGATAAATTTGGCACCATGGAGGTAGGAGTAAATAGGTTTAATGATGTTTTGAATTCACAAACATACTGCACACGATGTTCTAAATTCAATTTTACTTTAACCTCTAGCGGATAAAAACGGCGTTTGCACTCAGATATCGAATAGCAAAAATAATCTTTCCGGGTGGGGGAATGAAAAAATTATTAAAAAGAAAAAAAAAACTTTTTTTTTCACACGGTGTTCTAAATTCAATTTTACTTTAACCTCTAGTGGATAAAAACGGCGTTTGCGCTCAGATATCGAATAGCAAAAATACTCTTTCCAAGGTGGGGGGATGAAAAAATTATTAAAAAGAAAAAAAGTTTTTGTTTTTTTATTTATTTAAAATGCAACTCCACGGAGTCCTGGTCCGTGACTTTTATTATAATTGACTACAATTTTGTTAACTTAAACGATTTTTTTTAGTTATTCACAATACAGGGAGAGGAAAGTTAGCCTATCTTAATCTAAGGTTAAAACAATTTGGTTACATTTTTTTTTTTTTTTTTTTAAGTTTAACCCTAGAACAAATTCCTCTAGGGATAAGGGTTTAATTGGTATCGTCGTGCGGTCAAAACGTATAGAACACTACACGCACGATGTCAATGTCAAAGTCATAATACTTTATTTAATCTAAACTAGCCCCAAGGCACTCGTGAAAGTAAAATGGTTTATAATTCTCGCTTCACCAAGGTTGGATTATAATTCTGTTCTAAGGCTTTTTTGTAATAATTTTGAGAATATCATGTAAATAGTGAATAGTGGATTCGGCATCAATATCAATGGCGAATACATCACTCACCTTCGTTTTGCCAATGATATAGTCATCATGGCAGAGACGCTGGAAGATCTCAGTACGATGCTTAGCGACCTCAGTAGCGATTCCCAACAGGTGGGTCCACAGAATTCGAAACAACGGTGGGTCTTAAAATCAACATGGACAAGACGAAAATCATGGCCAATGTTCATGTTGTACCCGTGCCGGTAGTCGATGGGAACGATACTCTCGAAGTTGTTGACCTTTACACCAATATTGGACATATTGTTCAGTTACGTAAGTCCAACTAAGGCAAACAGGTCACCCGAAAAATCCAACTCGGATGGGCAGCGTTCGGGAAATTACGTGACATCTTTGCGTCCAAAATACCACAGTGCCTAAAGATAAGGGTCTTTAACCAGTGTGTGTTGCCAGTGATGACATATGGTACTGAGACGTGCTCCTTAACTGTTGGCCTTTTGGAAAAACCCAGAGTCACACAAAGGGCAATGGAGAGAGCTATGCTCGGAGTTTCTTTGCGCCAACGAATCCGGAATGTGGTTATTCAACAAAGAACCCGAGAGATAGTCACCGACACAGCTATTAAAATGCAAGTCGAAGTCGTTGTGGGCAGGCTACATTGCTCGAAGAACCGATAACTGATGGGGAGAAAGGTTCTTGAGTGGAGACCACAAACCGGAAGTCAACTAAAATTGAACTTGCTCAGTCTCTCTTACTTCCAACTCTTGATTATGCTGACGTCTGCTATCTAGATCTCACAGAAGACCAGCTGAATAAACTTGAGCGCCTTCAAAATTTTTGCATAAGGTTCATATTTGGCTTGCGCAAATATTCCCACGTTACGCTATGTGACCACGTCTCTGAATTCCGCACTAAACTCAAGTGGCTAACCATTCGTCGTCGCCGGGATGCTCACATACTCGCCCTTCTTTATATTATTCTCTACAATCCCGCTTCACCTTGCTATCTTAAAGAACGTTTTAAGTTCCGCCATTCCCTTCTCACTAGGTTCCTGAGATCATCAGAAAATTGCACGCTTGACATTCCTCAACATAACATGACTTTTTATTCCTCATCATTCACGGTGAAAGCTGTCAAACTCTGGAATGACTTACCACTTGAAATCAAGCGTGCCCCCTCCCTTGACGTTTTCAAACTCCGCGTAAAAGCGCACTATCTCGCACTATAGCTGCTATCTATACTCTAATTTCTGTGACAAATATAATGTATGTAAGTATCAACATGTGTATGTATCTTTGGTAACAGTAGGTATGTTAATAATTTTTATGTAACTTATTAATTATGTAGGTAGGTATATAGTATGTTGTTTATATTATGTAGTCTATGTATATATTAGTATGTAATATTTATTTGTAGTCTATTGATTGTTTGTTGTTATTTGCATAGGTATTTACTTTAAATTTTTTATTTTTTAGTTAAGACCACACATTTTTAAATATAATTCCTTTCCGTGCACGGTTGCCTGGAAGAGATCGCTTCAAGCGATAAGGCCGCCTGTTAAAAGCCTAGATAATATGTTTGTTGTAATGTTTATGTTATCCTTGTTTTGTGGTATTTAGATAAAGAGTTTTGTATTGTATTGTATTGATAAATACGAATCTGTGTATCTAAGAAAGAGCCGACAATTTTCAAACGGTTAAACAGACTTTCTTGAATTAAAGCTAAGAAAACTATCGATCAAGTCACATTAAAAAAAACGGTTCGGCCGATTCGGTTTTACGATTCCACAGACAAACGCGCAGATACACACCAAAAGAGGGATATTTTAGCATCGAGGGTTAAGCATACGCAACGTGTGAGAGAAACTGAGCTAGAAAGCTATTAAAACATAGACGAGAATGAAATTAATCCAGTGAGCAAAACGCATCCACTGTCTGTATATGAACGAGGCATAAGTCGGGTATAAGATCCTGGATAATGCGTCAGTATGAAAGCCTTATGAGGCCATTTTTGCGAGTCCAAATCTGCACCCAGTACCAATAAGTCTATATTACGGCCATACTGAATACTTATCATTTTTAATATCGTTGGACGGCGACAGCCTCCCTTGGAATGTTAGATTTGGTACAAGTTAAAGCGTTTAGGGGATTTTAACAATGGCATTATTATTGACGCTGGCATCCAGTGGATGCAAAAGGCAGGCTGTCGTTCAGTGTGAAAGTCCAAAGGCCTATGTTCACCAGTGGACGTCTTCTGGCTGATGATGATGATGATGAATATTTTTTTATTTGTCTATAACATTTAAATATTAAATCCTAAAGTGTGGAGCATGGAACAAAATTTCAATAAAAACATGTATGACAAACACACTTGATCACTCAACGAAGTGTGTGAAAAAGCTGTATATTTTTGGCAATATCAGGGTGAGTCCCGAAGTAAACGTTGTGTAGAATGATGCGTACACCCCGTATAGATGAAGCCCCGCTACCAGCTGCAAACGTCAACTTTCTAAACGGTATTTTGTTCTTCCACTATTTAATAGAGAAAATTCTGTGCTTTCTTTATGTCATCATCATTTCAGCCTACAATGTTCTCACTGCTGGGACACAGAAGAAACAACACACAGGAGTTTAGAGGTTCTTGGAAATACCGGTTTCCTCACGATGTTTTCCTTCACCGTTTATGAGCGATGCCATCGAAACTGCACATAATTCATTTAGGTACTAAATAAGCCATTGGTGCAGGGCTGAGGATCGAACCGGGTGCCGTCAGATTGCAAAGCGCACGTGCTACTATTCACCCACTATCGCTCTCATTAGCTTTCTTTACAGGAAAAAAACAAATTGCTAACATTCTTATGACTTACACCATCTTCAACAAAGGGAGCGCTAAGAAGGGCAAAGGGTGGATGACGTCACAGTCTTTATCAAACCCTTTGTCGTTTTTAGCAAAAGATGCTGTTCCGAGCAGGACCATTAAGTTTCGGATAGATATTGAGTTGAAGAGTATTAATTTTGAAGGAACGTTTAGGACTTTTACCATTTAGGGTACTTAAAGGGTCGTTAACGTTCAAAATTATGTTAATACTACTGGCTGCGTACTTTTGCATCCAGTGGAAGGAAAAGGCAGGTTGTCCGTCCTATGTTCAGCAGTGAACGTCTTCTGGCTGATGATGATGATGAGTGGCTGCGTTCTGAAGGTTCCATGGTTTCAGTCGTTAGCCTATAAATGACGTTAAGAATTTCTTAATGTATTATTTTGGATTATTGACTGAGCGTAGAGCGGTCACAGATTCTAATGGCTAATGGGACAAGTCGGCATTTCGGCGTGCATGGTTTGTTCAACGATAACCTGCGTATCGTTGATCCGATCCTCACGATACTTTGTAAGCAAGTAGTTCGTTTTTTTCTTACACCCCGTATGACCGGTCTATAAGCACTTAAAATCTTCGAAGGCTTAGAACTTTGGGTCCAATTTTATTGCTCAACCAATATTGATGTGTTTTTCAGAATAATTTACTTAGTAAATAAAATAGCCACAGAACTACGTCCAGAATTCAGATTCCATTTCCCGGGGAACCGGAGGGCTATTCCGCGATTTAACTATGTAATAAATAAGGCCTACCCGATCTGGCAACCCGATAGAATGACATACGGCCTGCGACGGGAGCCGCGGGGAGATTTAATTACTCGTAGATCTTGATTAATTGGTTATAATATTTTAATAGATCTATGGCACGCCAAGAACCTTTCGCGAGAAAAAGACAAACCTATCCATATTCTAACTTTGTCGCGTTTACGCGTGGTAGAAAGACAATTTGTCCACGGCCCTTACTAGGCCTGCAAATGGTAATCTATAGCACGCTCATGGCAGATCCTTTCACGCGAAAGAGACAAACATATCCAGTAAATGTATCCGATTACTAGGAAATATATTTTAGTTTAACTGTTTGTGAGATAAATGTTAGTGGAATTTGTCCAGTTTTTTTCTCAATAAATACTAATTTGAATTTATATCCATATTCTAGCTTTGTCGCGTCTACGCGCGGATAAAAATAGTAGCAAGACAACTTGTCCACGGGCCTTGTTAGGCCTGCAGGTGGACTATAAACAGAGTCTTACTGATTCTGATATGTAATGTTGACTAAATAATTGGTATAAGATCGATCGGTACTAGAAAATAGAAAAAAAGTGTGTGCTTACGACCACACGGCAGAAAATTTCATCAAGGTTGACTATATCTCTCTCACTCCCTTAGTGGACTCGTGGCGACTTTATCAGAGAATGACGGTCACGCGAGTTCAATGCTTTTCCCCATCCCAAAAAGTGCCAAACTTTTACTTCAAAAACGAATATAGGTAGTATTGATTAAACCTTTATTTTCTTCAATTAATTTAGGTACGAAATATGCAATTTTAACAATTTTCTATCATTAATAATAAAAAACAAACACAATTTTATTTTTTAACCCTATATTTGTAGGCCGCATCTGGCAATACCTAAGATACAATATTTCAATCTGTATTTGTACGATCCTGTATTCTACTTTGTATGTGTCTACCATGTCATGAAAAATAAATAATTTGATCTGATTAGTAACTAAGCCGCCCTTACATCTCCTCACCTAGAATGAAACACAACCGGCAGAGCCTCGAGGATCTAAATAAGGGATTAACATTCGCTGATGGCCGTGAACAAGATGGACGGCGGACGAATATCTAATACGATTGAGTTCCTCGTTAATGTTTTTATTTAAATAGCCATCAGCGTTATAATCTCAGAGGGAAAAATAAAATGTCGAAACAAATGTATAGATTTTATTATGGAAACTGACGTGGTTTTTACACATTTTATTTATATTACACGGAAATCACTCACGTAGAATTAAGTCGGTTACTCCGACTATAGTTTCAACCGCATCAGGCGGTCTTTTTCAAGGTGAATGCGCGCGCGCGGCGAGTGTGTTTTGGCTTAATCTTACGTGAGTAATTCCCGTGTAACATAAATAAAAATGTATAGATATGTTTTTATGGCATAGGTGGCAAACAAGCAGACGGGACGCCTGATGGTAAGCAGTCACTATTGTCTATGGATACTTGTAACACCGGAGGCATCATAAATACATTGCCGAATATTTAGGACTCTTTAACTCGCCTTTTGAAGAACCCCATGTTTTAGCTTCTCGGAAACACCGCGGAAGGTAGCTCATTCCACATTTTCCAGGTATGAGGTAAGAAAGATCGTGCGAATCGCAAAATTATCATCATAATCAGCCTACCTTACATAAATCTCTTTCAAAACACGCCACATAGCCTGATTCAGTATCTAGGATCCTTCTATCCCTTTCTGGCGAGCAAACGAGGGAGATATGCCTTTGGTACAACCAGGTCTTTCGGACTGCCAGAGTTAGCATGAAAAGGCAACATCGCTTCATGGTTGATGTTCCAAAAACCCGTATGAAGCGCTTGGATTCCACTTTTATTGTGCGAACTGCTAGCCTGTGCAATGCGCTGTCTGAATAGGGATTTTCAGTCTGAGTGTCTTCAAATCACGAGTGTATCGGTTTTCTTCTAGGCAAGCATGTTCCATCGTAGACCGCATCATCGCTTAATATCAGGCGAGTGGACTGTCAAACGCAAGCCTATTACTAAATACACACCCATCGCCGGTGCCGGCGTCGCGATTTTACCAAGGCACTAGCTGCCACCGCCTGAAGGCTCATCCACACATCATAGGTCAGTGAATATCGCACGCTTTTTAATTCACTAGATCCTTCTTGCCTCATACCTGCTAAATATGGAATGAGCTACCTTCCGCGGTGTTTCCGAGAAGCTACAACATGGGGTTCTTTATAAGGCGAGTTAATAAAGTCCTAAAGTCGGCAACGTATTTGTGATGCCTCTGGTGTTACAAGTATCCATAGGCGACGGTGACTGCTTACCATCAGACAGCCCGTCTGCTTGTTTGCCAGCTATGGCATTAAAAAAACATAGACACAAATACATACGTAAAATTTATAACAACCCTCTATATGTGACAAGGGTTGGAAAAAATGATCGCCATGAATGTATGCTCCACAGCCTAAAGTTGGTCTGCTAGGATAATATTAATAAATAAAATAATTTTTCGGGATATTTTTGCACACACGTTCATCTGACCCCAAACTAAGCAAAGCTTGTGATATGGCTGCCAGATAATGTATACAAATATTTATATTTTTAAATACATACTTAAATAAAATGTTATTAACACCCAGATACAGAACAAACACGAAATGTTCATCACATGAATGTTTGCCCTGAGTAGGAATCGAACCCACGCCCCCAAGCGCAGAAGGCAGGTTCACTACCAACTGGGCCAATGGGCTATTAAACAAAACTGTAGGCAACAGCATCATGTTTTACTAAATACCTAGTTTGAACGAGTGTTGCCGGTATATTTAGCAGTGTTTATATGTGTGGGAGTTTGTTTGAGTGCGCGGCGTATTTAATTACTCTGCAAACATTATTGTGTGTATCGGTATTTTGGTGGTTCAGTACTAAAGGTCTATTCAGATTACTTGTTGCGTGGCTGCATTGTGAACAAGCGTGCATGTGAGAGGTGCTCCATCGAGATATAAACAAACAAACAAACAAATAAAAGTAATTTATTTTGACATAAATTTAGTTTTACATAACGTGATTTTCCATAGGCTCCCATATAACTCAGATCAGACAAACAAGGGAGATATGGTGACATGGCGTATGCGAACGAGCGGGCGAACGGACGGATGCAAGTTGCATGACATTACAAAAACAGTCTGTACAATTTAAAACTAACTAACTCTTTTCAACAATCAGGCCTAAATCAGGCTTAATGTTTTTAGTCGAACTCATCCAGCATACGAGCAAGCCACCTTATTTATTTTTTAACTGTCATCTTGCGTGTGACCGCCAACTCGCCTGATGTTAAGCGATGATGCGATCTACGCTGGAGCACGCTTGCCTAGAAGAAACCGATTTACTCGTGATTTGAAGACACCCAGATTGTCACTATCGGTCTATTCAGGCAGCGCATTCCACAGAATAGCAGGCACAATAAAACTGGAATTGAAATGCTTCGTACGAGTTTTCGGAATATCAACCATAAACCGGTGACGCTTTTTCTTGCCCGCTCAGGCAGTCCGATAGAAAAATGGGTAGGAGGGAATTAGATCATGCAGATCCGATGCACACACTCCGAAATGTATCCGATAAAAAACCGATAGACTAGCAACTTTGCGCCGATGCTCAAGACTATAAAGAAGGTTAGTCCGAACCAACGATTCGTTACTGACGAACCTCTTGGCACGTTTCTCAAGAGACTCCAAATATAATGCCCCAAGCTGGTATTTAGCTGATCCATCCCAAAAGTGACAGCAGTACTCCATGCACGACCGAACCACCGGTGCCAGAAACAGAAGCATACCTATTCGAATTTCACTAACCACAGCGGCAATATACTTTATATCTGAATAGGCCTTTACTATTGTTTATTAAGGGAAGTGGGGTATGTGGAAGCCTGGGATATTATCCAATATAGCATTGATTTGCTTTGAAGTTGTAATAGGAGTTCTACGAAATAAACGTATATTAGTCATGAATGGGAATCTCTACATATAAACCCTCTTCACAAACGCCCGTTAAATGCAGAGTTATGCAGAACGGTGACATTAACCTGAAAGGAGGTGGCACTAAGGCGACACCGTTGCATGGTTGATATTCCGAAAACTCGTACGAAACGCTTTGATTCCTTTTATTGTGTGAACTGTTAGTCTGTGGAATGCGCTGCTTGAATGGGTGTTCCCCGGTAATTACAATCTGGGTGTCTTTGCGAGAGAATCGTTTTCTTCTAGGCTCGCTTAAAATTAGAAGAAATTGAGACTATTATTAAATAAAAAAACATGTATAATTAACTAGAAGAACGTTTACGATCGGAGCAACCAAATCGCAAAAAAACACCTGCTTCAAAACTTTTGTTCACACGTAAATGTGTGGAACAGCTGATAATTTTTTCCTAATCTCAGAATCGGTTTCATAGTACAAAAATCATAACGATGATTAATGTAAAATGACCTCCTTTCAGCTTAGTGCCACGGTTCCGCGTAACCCTGTATATGTATTTTATGTATGTTTACTGACTTTTCTCACGAAATCGTTACAAATCAAATATACTACGAAACTTTGAAATTTGGAACCCAGAATTAATGTAGGTAGGTACTTAAAATACCTATTTAATTCCGAAATAAGTACTTTACCATACGAAAGTCCACAAATGACCACTTAGAAAGTATTTATACCCAACTAACTTTTGTTTGCGGGTTCACCCGTATTCTGAACTTAAAATAGCCTATTCAATGACAGTGTAGATTTCAACTAATTTAAATTTTACTAGCGACCCGCCCGCCCGGCTTCGCACGGGTGTTAATTCCGTGCGAAGCCGGGGCGGGTCGCTAGTTATATATATATATATAAACCTTCCGTGAAAATTTATCTAACTGATGATGAAAACCGCATCAAAATCCGTTGCGTGGTTTAGGAGGAGTTAGCGGCTATACAGACAGACGCGGAAAGCGTGTTTAATTTATACTATGTAGAGAAGATTGGATTTGTAGTTCTGGAGGTTACAATACAATACAATACAATACAACTTTATTACACACCGAAAATACAAATGAAACTTAAAGTAACATAAAAACAAATAAACGGCAGTATAATGGGCGGCCTTATCGCCTAAAGCGATTTCTTCCAGGCAACCTTTGGATGGACAGGACTAAAGAAGTTGAAAAACGGTCGGTGGTGCACATAAAATATAAATAAATAATATATACATACATATATACACTAAATACGCAATGCTGAATACATGCCATAAATATTATAAATAAAATACATAATATATATACGTACCAATTAACACGAAGAAAAATAATGTGTATAGACTTGATTCTTAAAAATAGGAAGAGATTTGGCCTGCCTGATAGAAACAGGCAGCGCATTCCACAGTAGGACAGCTTGAAAAGTGAAGGACTTACAGTAGGAAAGATTGACGTGAGAAGAAGGAGGAATTTTTAGCTGGTTACTTGAAACATACATAATTATAAAGTTTACCTCATTCCTATACAGGGTTACTGGTAATCAGTTAGTATCCTCTTAAGGTCGGCTTCAATACGTCAAACAAACAAATTTGTTTTACGACTTATCAAAATTCGCGAAAACGCTACTCCAAGTGAAACTGAGGTCCAAAACTAGTGTTCAAAATTAAGATGAACATTTTTCAATTATGTAAACGAACATAATTATAGATCGTTTCATATAAAACATTTGCAGTTTCATTTTGAAATCACATTATAGTTTCTGAAGTACACCTTTAAAACTATAGTACGATATTTTGCATATTTGCCTTATATTTTCATATGTAATAAAATTTTATAATCGGCTTTAAAATTCACCTACCCTAGGGTAACTGTTATTGGCCATTAGATCCAAACTACAGGGGAGGTATAACCGCTTTTATCTATTATGTGCGGAAACCTATAAGTACCGGTTTTATGTACCGCTTTTATCGGTACCCAACAGGCGTTTGATACCCTTCGATTTGGCATTCTATGTAATAAGGGATATCCGAAATTATTTTTGGACCCACTGTGTCCGATTTGGCGTTAAACGATTTCGATGTACTGCTATATTTCAGATATTTTAACTGACTCATTTAGTTACAAGAACACGCCAGTGCTTGATTGAATTCTCACAAAATATGTTACTGACCTGACACTATAAAGAAGAAATGATGTTTAAAGACATTTTACATGTACATTTTATTTATATTACACGGAAATTACTCACGTAAGATTAAGCCGGTTACTCCAGCTTTAGGTTACGTGTTCTTATGTGAGTAATTCTTATTAAGTAAGAGTGTGTGTGTGTGTGTGTGTTTGTGTGTGTTGAATGACATTTGGCATATAACAAAATGAAATCTATGCAAACGCCGCTTTTATAGTTGCATACCCAAATTTGATTGATGCCAATTGAAGAAAGGTCATAATTAGAATGAGATGCAACACCGATGTGGGATGTTAATCTAAAATGAAATGGTCTTAATGGATGCAAAAACTGTGCATATATACTTCAAATAATAGTGGCGCAGACCTACCTATTATACCTAATCAGTTATGACGTTAGACGCTTTTACTCTGGTCCTTTTCTTATTTTCGCATTACGTGCACAATCGACACGGAATGCGTCGAACCCAGTGCGTCTTCCCATTTTAACCGGATTATCTGATCGTGTGTGTAACAGTTAACCGCATTACTAGTTATTGAATATCGGGGCAGTGCGTCTGAGGACCCTAATCTGGTTTAATCTGGTAATTACCGGAGTTATGGGTAAGTAAATACGAATACTTGTTTGAAGAGGATGATTCCCTTTTTCAACACTTTTTGCTGTATCACAGGGGAGTCTTTCATGCTTGAGATTATCTCGTTCACTGTTTTTCCCGTCAGAAGAGCCATTAGAGTGAGAGCAGTCAAGATAATCTAGAGTGCATAAGGATTGGGGCCCAGCTCAGTGACTGGGTTGAGAAGATTCCGAAACATTAATATAAGGTCAATGGCGACATTGAAAAATATAATAACTGGTATTTATAAAATATGCTAAAAAATCTACCACTTTATTTTAATCCTTGCAGTACATAAGGACGTTCGTATACGAGGTCACAAGTCAAAGTCGAGACTCATCGTGCACTTATATGTACATTTTCACATTGCACGCTAACATTCATTCTATTCGTGCACAAGATCTTTTTTTTAGCAAACTTTAAGATTTGCCTCCCAAAAACAAGGTGAATAGACATAACGGGTTAATATTTCTTTATCGTACAACTAGCAGCTTACCGCGGTTTCACTCGCGTGGTCATTCTCATAAGAATTGTAAATTTTTCCGAGATTTTTTTATCCTATTTCACATTCCGGCCCACCAACTAGATCTATTCGAAAAATTACGTCAATATGTCGCTCTGTTGCTGCGTGAACAAGCAAGAAAGAAATAAATACTACTAACAAGCTCCCCGAGCCACCCTTCACAGGAAATCTCAGTGAAAGTATTATGGCTGGCGTGATGCTTTGATACCTTCGTATACGAACGACAACAGGGGCGTAAATAGAACGAGATATAATCAGAATCACACTTGAAACTTTGCTAATAAAATGGAACCTAAGCACTGATTACCAATAAATCTGCTATAAACAACTTGGACCCAAACAGTACCGAATATCTCCGACCAGTTCCGAATATATCCGAATAATCGCAATCGGACAATAGATCGGTCCCTGCGGAACAAACTATGGGACCAGCGGACCAATAGACCAACTAGTTTACAATGTTCATTTCAATGTTATTTACTATCGTAAATCGACTTGCAATGCGAAACATCGAGTTTGGAATCGAGTTTAATCTTGCATGAATAGGCATTGATGAAAGACAAAGCGAAGTTCTGTAGCTGCTTAGTTAGCAAAGTTAGGCAACGGCCGGTCTGCTCAGTGGGATTATGGAGCACGTAAAAGGCATCTAGAAGGCATTCATTCTGGCCTTGAAGACACCCAGGTTACAGTTTTCAGGTTTCCCTTTCCCGCAAGGTGAGTGTCAGTATGGAGTTTGTATGGTATACTTACAAGTGCCGTCATTCGTAAGTATAGCGCGATCTCTAATCATTAAAATGCTTCATCAACATCATCATCATCATTTCAGCCATAGGACGTCCACTGCTGGACATAGGCCTCCCCCATCGATCTCTAAAAGGGCCGGTTGGAAGCGGCCTGCATCCAGCGTTTCCTTGCGGTCTCTTTTAGGTCATCTGTCCATCTAGTGGATAGACATCCTACGCTGCGCTTACCGGTCCGCGGTCTCCATTCCAGAACCTTTCAATCCCATTGGCCATCTGTTCTGCGTAATATGTGCCCTGCCCACTGCCACTTCAACTTGCTAATCCAGTGGGCTATGTCGGTGACTTTAGTTCGTCTACGAATCTCCTCATTTCTGATTCGATCTCGTAAAGAAACCCCGAGCATAGCTCATTGTGCGACTTTGAGCTCGTTTAAAATTTTATATTAAAATTAATTTTAAATTAAAATTAAAATCAAAATGCTTATACCTTCCTTAATATTGAACTTATTTCAATTTTGTTTTCGATGTTCGGCTCTGCTTATGGCACAGAAGACAATTGTCAGCTTTTTTATAAGACAATAAAAATAATCACTCGGGTAGCTTATAAAACATTACCTTACCTATTTCAATAATGGTTGCTTAAATTATCAACAGATAAATAGACAAAACACAATATCATCGAGGACAGTGGTTCAATTTTAGCCAACAGTTGACTTTGACCAAATTAATCAAATATTGACTTTGAGCTACTCGTCAAAACTTTGGCCCTTTTGATCACAAGCACCCTCGAAACTCAAACAATACCCTGCTTAAAAATCCAAAACTACCCTCAGGCAACCCTCTCTTCACTCTAAGTAGCTTGCCTTAACTAAGTTTTTCACTAAGAAAAACTATAGCAACATAGGGCGTCATGATTATCATATCTGGGGGGTTAGACAAGACCCACTTTCTGTTAGCGTTAACGCCTGCGGAAAGATGAAATTGTATGAAAATGACATTAGCTTGAGATAACATCTTTCACGCTAATGTCATTGTCAATGTCATTTTCATACAATTTCATCTTTCCGCAGACGTTAACGCTAACAGAAAGTGGGTTTTGTCTAACCCCTCTGGGGTGCTTGTGTAGTAAACTGAAAAACAAAACAAAACTGCTACCAAACTATCTCTCTCTCTGCTCTCTCTGCTGCTCTCTGTCTGAATTGCAAAACTGCTGCTGAATGCAAATTTCTGCTATCCTCAAAAAGTCGCGGTTTATCGGTTTTTCCATCTCCAAACTTTATACGTTACAAATCCCAGACAACGAGACATGCAAAATATACATCATATTGACTCCACATGCAAAATGGTCGCTTAACATGTGAAGGTCACGAAGAAGACAGATTTTTATAAATGATATTAGATAACGTGATCGTATGACGTGACTCCTATAAAGCTATGTGCACACTTTTTGTGAAATAATGCGTATAATAGCGTTCCTAATTACAAATGACTAAAAACTTAACACAAAAAACAATACATTATGTATAATTATGTCCAAAAACATATTTCACTATGGGTATGGGCCTCATTATTATTTATATTATTTTTTATTTCAATTAGTACCGCAAAATACGAATTACACTAATGACAATTTGTATTACAATAACGAATTACTTAAATAATATGAATTTATAAACAATAACTACATAATCATATAAAAAAAAACACTAAAAAAAATAAAAAAATAAGAATACATAAAATCAAATTAACAGTACAATAAGGACGAAAACCAATTAATAAATGTCACATAAATTAAATGTCCGTCAAAATAATGCTAACTAGTAGGAAATGTCAATTCAAATGTTACTTAATGACAATATAAATAAAATAAAATTAAAAATTCGTTAAAATGTTATTACCTATAAATAGTTGAGTGTTGTCGTGATGGCCTCACAGTAGCTCATGCATTCTGCCATGATGTACTTCCAATCACCCGCAATCAGATCACAGTTTGGCGTCAAGAAGCATTCAGCGACATAAGGGATCGAGGTATCGGGGATGTCATGTGAGCGACTGTAAGCAAGCAAGCTCAAAGCTGTAGAGAGCATAGAATCCGTTACGTGATTTACAAAGCGTACAAGGCCGTCTGTCAAATAATATGTAGCCTTTGCAGCTTTTTACAGATCCCTATCATCATCATCATCAACCATTCTCCACCCACTGCTGGGTATAGGTCTCCTCTTCAGCGCGCCATCTTTTCCGGTCCTGTGCTAGCTTTGTCCACTGCTTTCCTGCCTTAGATCCCTATAGTACATTATAATTGTAACCCTGCAATTTACGTTTGGAACGATATTTTTACGTGTGGAATCTTTTAAATGGCCTTCTGTATCTCATATATTAGTTTTCACCTTTACACCTAGCTGTAAGAATCCCTAATATTAATAAAATTAAATCTGCCCTCCAAAAATATATCTGTTTCGTTCTGGTAACAACAATTTTGGCATATGAGTAAAGAATGCTAAATTAGCACTATGCAAAGATATTTTATACTATACTACGTCGTTGGCACTATGCTTTAGTCCTTTTTCTAAGGTTCATAAGCACGCTTATGAAGTTCCATAATTTATTGACATGCAACCATAGCCAAAAGAAAACCATATTTTCATGGACGCTGTTTTTTCTTTACATTAGTGAAGCGACGTTTTCTTTAACTCCGATATTTTTATCGAGTCCACAGATTATTTGCAACGAAGATTATTAGCTTATTATGATTAGCTTGGCTTATTATGATTTGGTATAGTCATATTATGTCAATACCCTGGTTTAAGGGCCGGTTATCCAAGTTGCGTAGGCAACAAAACGCCCCCGCCAAGTTATAAAAAAAAAAAAAAAAAAAAAAACATTTACGCCACGATAGCGACGATGTATTTTTCCACGCAAGGACCAAGACGCCCGCGGGGGGAGTGCAACGACAAAAACGAACATAGGTCCGACCTGGATGACACCTGACGCGGTACTGAACGCGGCGCGCGCAAATTCTCGCGACCTTTTTACGCTTTTAATTCCACTAAACAACGAACCTATTCACTATCAAAAATCTATCCAAAAAAAAAATTTTAAAAAAATTGCCTTTCAGTACATGCAATTTCCAGGTTGTTACGAGCTTTCATTAGAGCATAAAACGAAAAAAAATAAACTAACTCGACTTTGTTTCAGATTTTTTTTTGATCGAGGAAAGTTTATTCTATCGTGTTTTGAACCAAATCATAAACTCAAACACAGATGTATCTGTGACATGTATTTTTTTCCAACTCAAATATTGTAATTTAACAGAATAAAATTGATTTAAAACCATCAAATTTGATATAAGAGGCCGTTAAGAATAATAACGATAAAAAATAAGTTTATTCAGTTTTATCTTGACGTTCCTACCGAAAGTATAAACTACGCGCGCTCTTATCATAATAGTGTAAGATAACTTTATCAATATGACAGTTATGTTGTATCCCATCACTTCCACCAAACGTCATAAGTGACATGGTAACTTGGTTTTACTTTACATAGAATTGGGTTTTCCCAAGGACGTTACATACCCTTTCCCTTTAGGGTATACAACGTTCTTGGCTTTTCCATGGCCTCTACATCGCAATGTCGCCTCGACTTCAAAGTTTCCGTTAGGCCTGATCACGGATTACAGGGTTTTTATATATATATGTATATATATATATATATTCTTTATATATCGCTACAAAATAAGAGCGTTCATAGTTAATTACTTATTTACGTCTAGTTATGTCTGTACAAAGCATAATGTAACTTTTGTAGAAATAGAAAATGTCTTGGCAGAAATGTCTACTTTCTAAAGGGCTGTTAAATTGTTTATTTAAATGACAAACTTTGATAACTAAGTAAACAACTTAAACACCTCATTCAAACTGCAGCGGAAGCTAAGCACAAATAAGACCTAACTTAGTGTAAATGCTTAAGTATAACTTAATTAAGTACATGTTTGTTTCTTAAGTGTTAACATGGACGGCGTCTGTAATTACTTGGTGGTCTTAAATCTTATAGAGCTATGGACTAAGCGATTTTAGAGTGAGCTGTTTCATCAGAGGAAGCGGTTTTACATAGTAAGTGCTACGAGTGCTACGAATTTCGTATAAGTATGCTACGAATGTTGAAGCTTTCGTAGCACGTTGGTGTGGTCAGGCAAAACTCAACTGTGGGTATTTGTATCAACTTGCTTCTTTATTATTGAAATGTTTAATTCGATTTAATCTTAGCTACGTTAAATGAAACTTTTAGAGAACTACTGCTTGTTGTTTTATGAAAATCTCACTTAATAGAAAGTGATAATAATAAAATATAATTTGAAGGTTTTTTTAGCATGTTTGCATCGTAAGTTACTCTTTTCGCCTATCTTCTCTCTCCTGTTTAGTTTATTTTTTTGCCTTGCATATTTTTCACTGTAAATAGGTAGTTTACTATCTACAGTTGAACATGAATATAAGACGTCTACCTTTTCGTGTTATTCACATTACAGATGCTCATGGTAAGCGAAACTTGCTCTGAATTTGTTAAAGCAAAATCAAAATTTCCAAGTACGAACAAATACGCAACGTACGAGACCCATAAATCATAAGTGATTTATTGATAAAATGTCAATTTACACGCCAAATAACAAATATTCACTTAAAGTGAGAAAAATTACAATAATAATTACTGGATTGATTAAAACAGACTACCTATAATTGCATTACAGAAATAATATAACAAAAAATTATAAAAATACATATTAAGCAATTCTTACCTATATCGTAAAGGTACATTCATTTGTCAAATCTATAAAACTCATCAAATCTGTAAAAAGACTGCTCGATGAGCCAGATTTTAACCTATTTTTGTACGACTGCAGACTTGTCGAGCCATAAGTTATAAAATAAATAAGATTTAAAGGACTGAAAACAAAGACGACAACAATATAAACTCAGTGAGTAGAGCGCTTCAATTTTGCATCTGTAATGCTAACGCCGCGTTAAATTGCTTGTTGTAACTACCGTAGATTGTAAATACCTACACTAACAAAATAGTGCGGGAAATCTGGTAATTACGTATCAAATCCGAGGCGCAACTAATAAAAAACGATGGCCGATAAGCCAACCACACCGCTGTCTTCCTAGCCCCAAAATGTCCCAAAATTAGGGTATAATCCCACGTGGTTAACGTACGTCCCGGATTACGGACGTACCTTTTTACCCTCGGACTATCAAAATTCTACGCGAAGCTGTAAAGGGAATTCCCCTTTTATTAGGTCAGTTTGTTATGTTGAAGTACACCCATAAACAGTACAGCGTTCTTGTTAATTTTAAAGAGGTTTTTGTTTGACATTAGTTATTCGATAGTTGATTGAATCAGGCGTTACTTTGCGGAAGTTCTTCAATACTGACATCTCTTTGATTGATTGATGTATTTCTGCTTTAACGTCGTATTAAGTACAATAAGAAAAATTCGGGGAATGCTCTAAAGAGCTTTTTGACCTTATTCCTGCGTTAGACTTCCACTACCGCACATTCCGACACCTTCAAAAAGTTCACCCCCAAATCTTGCAAAGCTGAAAATCTCATACCGTCAAATTTTCCTCTCTTTTCTACCGCGGACCTGTAAGGTGTGGAATGTCCTTCCCCCATAGGTCTTCCCGCCGAACTTCAACATGAAGCGTTACAAAAAAGGTGTATACAATTATCTCTCCGGGCTGGCAAAGCACCGTAACACCGCTAGTGTTACAGGTGTCCATAGGCGGTGGTTTCTGCTACCATCAGGCAAAAAGCATGTTTGCCGCACTTTTTACTAAAAAAAAAAAACCACATCCCTGTAGTTCCCTAAGAATATTTCTGTTCGAGCGACTGTTGATTTAGCAATATCAATAATTTAAATAATAAACTTGCCAAGTGCGATTCAGACTCGCGCACTGAGGGTTCCGTACTGCCACAAAATACAATAATTATCAAATAAAAAACCGACTTAGTTTTATAACAAAATTAGTAAAATAATTATGGCATTTCGATTCGGTGGGACGAAGACGAATGAAAAAAAAAATCTGTGCAAATTTCAACTGGCTATCTATTACGGTTCAAAAGATACCCGTTAACAGGCGGACAGACAGGCAGACATCGTAGGCTAGTAACAGGGTCCCGTTTTTAACCTATGGGTACGGAACCCTAAAAAAAAGTGTTAGTCGCCATTCGCTTTTTTGCTAATTATAATTTCACTTGTCGTACTTTTCTTCCTGTTCGTAATTTTTACTTGTGGTGTTCACAATAGTTTCTATAATTTTCTATATTTCCTTTCCGAGAGTAAAATATGCGAAGCACTCTATTTTATTTAAAACTTAACTTTACAATCCCGCGGGATTTAAAGTTGGACACATGTCTTGCGCCCAATTAGAGCGCTTCCGGCGTGAGCGCCAAAACGTGCGTTTTCTGTAACCTCGGAGGTAATTAGCACAAACTATGAACACCACTGTTTTATTCTCCCGGGTGGCATGAAGATGAGCGTCATACAATATACAGCGTTATACTGCTCGGAATGGTGGTACTACGTGTAGGTAATTGAACCCTAAAATCGTGAAAAATGAATTGCTTACCTAACAATAAGTAACGTGGTCTATGATGGTAGCACCCCTTCTTTGGGCTCTGAGTTATGACGGTTTTTGACTGATTTACATAGCAATCGAACTACCCAATAAACGAAACTGATCAATACTACTCTGAGTTGTACATTATACTACTCAGATCCGACAAAAAGGGTGAACCAATATGCCTTAACTGAAATTAGGGACGCATTCATTATCATCATCAGCCCGTAGACGTGTACTGCTGGACATAGGCCTCCCCTTAGATTTTCACACTGAACACAACCTGCCATCTGCATCCACTGCTTGCGCCCTCACGGTGTCGTCGGTCCATCTAGTGGGAGACCTACCTACGCTGCATCTTCGAGTGATGTGGCTTGTCCATTGCCACTTCCACTTGCAAATCTGAGCAACTATGTCGGTGACTGTTGTTCTTCGGCGAATATCTACGTTTCGGATTCTATTACGAAAGGAATTGCGAACTAATAGCTCTCTCCATTGCCCGCTGCGTGACTTTGAGTTTTTCCATAAGGCCAGCAGTTAAGGACCACGTCTCAGTACCATATTATTATGTCATCACAGGCTACACACACTGGTCAAAGACACCTTGTACAAATATGTTTCCGTATCTCTCTCACTTTTTTCGCTTTAACCATTAAACAACTATAAAATAGCACACAAATTTTTCACTCACACTAAGAGACACCATACAATCCATACATAGCTATAATCTGGGTGACTTCAAGCCGCGAGTGAATCGGTATGCTCTAGGCAAGCATGACCGTAGACCGTAGACTGCATCATCGCTTAACATCAGACGAGGTCTGTCAAAAGCAAGCCTATTTGTAATAAAAAAGTCGGTTGTAAAATTTCGAAAAAAAGCTTCTTTAAAATACTTTGATTCATAATTTCCCGTAAGTCCATGGATTCACGCCCGGTGCAGCTGATATCAAAGGCGATCTTTTTAAAACGTGCCACTCGGTGCCAAACATCAACCCGTGTTAATTCGACTTTAAATCGAATCCTTTAACATCCTTTTACCTAATGTCAACCGTATCGTAAAGAAATAAAGTTCAATTTAGACCGAAAAAATTCTCGGTCGATGCACAAATTAAAGAAGCCAGAGATTAATTTCTGTATTTTTTTATTAACGTAAAAATAGCATTGAAATTCAATCTGCGTGACCAATAAATTATTCATAGCTCCATAGTTTCGATGCTATTGTTAAAAGTCGAAGGAAAACCGGTATGTCCAAGAACTTCAAATTTCAAAGACAACATACACTGGGCCAGCACGGTGGTTTAGAGCCCATTCTTTCTCTCTCCGAGAGAAAGCCTAGTGTCTCTCTACAGTGGTAACATGATAAGCTGTTTTTTTTTTCTCAGTGAAAAAACATACATGTAAGTATGTATTTTTTTTCACTTCTAAACTTTCTTAACTTTCTTTCTAAACTTTCAACGTAGCAGTTTGTAGGCACAAATGTACGCATATCTATGATTAATCTACTTATATTTTCTATATCTACGAGTGATATACAATATTTTAGACATATATTATAAATTTAGATTTTAGTTATTAACAAAAGGCTATCACGAGAACACCTGGAATGGACAGCAGAAGATCTACCACAATTGTTTTTTTATTTATTTTTATTAATGTTGAAATGTGCTAACGTTTGACCACAACTCACTTAATGGTAAGCGACGATGCAGTCTAAGGTGGGGCACGCTTGCCCATGAGGTGCCTATTCACTCTTGTCTTGAAGAAACCCACGTTGTACTTTATAGGGAACACCGACTTTTGATTTTTCTTGATGACTTGGACTTGTCCCTCTAGAGAGCTGTATAATCTGTGCTCTAGCTGTTGTATATGTAATTAAGACACTTGATTGGGTGAACCTTTGTCAGGTAAGCCCTTGAGTGCTCTCTGCGTATCAAGCAGGTTTGGGAGGGAAATTGCCGGAATGTGTACCCGGAAAATTATTATTTATATTTAACTGGCTAAGTTCTGCGGCTTTCCTTGTAATTCTTCAGTTTTCCCGCATCACATTCTTTTCACGAGCATTCAGAGTGGTAATGCCGCCAGCATGCTAGGTAGTGGGTACGTTGAACTACGCTGTCAATATTTTTAGCGGGTGCGAATATTTTTCTTTTTAGACCGAGTTTCCTTTATGTTGTTTGTTTTCTTCTTGAGACCTTTAACTGCCTATCGACAGTCCAACTGTTTTTCAAGCTTTTATATATCTTGCCTTGTTAGTTTGGGTCAAATGTTGCAACTGAATTTTAAAACACCGATTGAGCTGTTTTGGACACGTTTAATTTTGACAAGGACAATCAACAGGGTTTCAATCAACCAATCAAAAAGTTCCAATCAGAAACCTACGTTTGGATGACAATTCATGGTCAGCTAATTGACGTCATTCTAAATCCAATATGGCGGACTCTATGATCCCAAAGATGGCAGACCAGTTATTTTTATGCGTCACCATTATATGGATATTGTATAACAGAGTTTTCTGTCAAAAAAAAATACGAAAACGAGTTTACTTCTGCACGAGGCATTCTTAAGACATGTTGACCAAAAAGCCAAGCAAGCGCCACCCTTTTACACCGCTAAGCCGCGTGCGTTAGACGCATACATCAGACGCGCGCAGCTGCGATCGGTCGCGATGCATGAAAGTCTACCTTTTATGTCTAGTGGGACAAAAAGAGCAGTGCTCAGAACATGGTGGTAAGGAACTTTCTAGTTCCCAGCTAAAAATGTCGCCTAGCTCCTAACGGTGTGTTCACGGCAGCATCAATTGAGAGCCAGTTCTCATTCCAGACTGAGTGTGTTTACCATCTTTCTTACTTATGTTTAAGAAATGTATTTAAATAATATACAAAATTTAAAAAGTAATGAAACAGTAATAAGTACCATAATCATAATCTCTTACTCACCACAGCTCACCATCAGATGAGCTGTAGTCAAAAGCCTTTCAGACAAACATTAAAAAAAAATGTCAAAAGCACCTTACCCTACACGACCTAAAGGGTCGGCAACGTAGTTGTGATGCCTCTGGTGTTATCCATAGTATCCATAGGCGACGGTGACTGCTTACCATCAGGCAGCCCGTCTGCTTGTATGCCAACTATGGCACTAAAAAAAAAAAAAAACGACCGCTATCTCCCGCACTATCATGCGGATTTCAATTTCTGATTCCATGTTTTTTCCAAACGTTCTCGTATTTCCTGTGGAGTTGACAAAAACGTTTCTCTGTAGTAATCTGCGCTCTAAATGAAAACTCGGGATACGGTTTAACGAATAATATCATCGTTTGGGAGTTTTGGATCTTTTTCATTATTATATTTTGGAGAGAAAGATATTTTAGATTCAGATTATGATTTTACTGAATAGGTTTTTGGCGGCAACGTAAAAATATCTCATTGTATTATTTTTCTAGAATTGTGAAATTTTCTATATTCTATCTCTGTAGGCACATAGCACGCAGAACAGATAGCCGATGGGGCCGAAAGGTTCTCGAATGGAGACAACGGACTGGTAAGCGCAGCGTAGGACTTCCACCCACAAGATGGACAGAACGACCTAAAATAGACCGCAGAGAAACATGATGCAGGCCGCTTCCAACCGGCCCTTTTGTAGACCGATGGGGGAAGCCTATGTCCAGCAGTGGACGTCCTATGGCTGAAATGATGATGATGAATATTCTATCTTCTATACAGGTATACTCATAGTACAGGGGGGTTAGACAAGACCCACTTTCTGTTAGCGTTAACGTCTGCGGAAAGATGAAATTGTATGAAAATGACATTGACAATGACATTAGCTTGAGAAATTTTATCTCAAGCTAGTGTCATTTTCATACAATTTCATCTTTCCGCAGGCGTTTGCTAACAGAAAGTGGCTCTTGTCTAGCCCCGTAGTTGTGTTTGAAAGTTTGCAGTGATATCTTTATGCCTCTCGCGGGCATGACTTATAAAACACAGTGTATAGTCCAAACTACGACTAAAAGTGCTTAACAGCTTATCTAACAAAAACTTGTAACTTCTGCCACAAAGAGTAAGTAAAACACATTTACGAAAGGAAGAGCACAAAACAATTCCGACTCAGTCCTAATCTCGCAAACTAGTACCTAAAGTTAAGTGTTTTTATGTTATTTTCCTCCAGAAATTGCCATTTTCAGCTCCGTGGAAATGGCCACTAAAAATCCTGGATCTAGATTTTTATTGAATTTTTTATTCTTTTCTCAGAAAATGTACTAATGCCCAAAATTTGCAGTAAGGATGCGTTAATGATTCTATATTTTTACAGTTTGTGCAACTTTTGTGAGTGGGTTTCTTTGTCATTCTTTGGGTCTCTGTTTGATACATTTTCACGATTAAACGGATGGACCAATCTCCATAAAATTTGGCAAGGCGGTATAACAATAATTGTGCATCTTAAGGACAAACATACACAATTGCTCACCGGAAAACTGGAAAAAATTTGGAACCTGAATGATTTTCTTAGATTTTCCTGGAATCGCTTGCCTATCTTATTAGCTGAGAAGCCTGCCTTATTATCATTGAAGCCACTCGAAAGCTCCTGACATGGCTTTACGAATGTTTTTGAGATCAGCGCATGACCGGAAGAATGGCAAAAAACTGGTATTTCCAGCAATGGATTGACAAGACTTCCAAATAAGTTGCAAAGACATTGGTAAGTGTAAAACCTGCATTAGAAGTAAGTGATTGAGAGGAAGGGAGGGGAACATCTTAGTAGATTGAACTGTACCAATCAATCTCTGTGTAATGGCATAAGGTACTGAGACATGGTCCTTAAATGTTGGCCTTTTGGATAAACTCAGAGTCAGACAGCAGGCAATGGAAAGAGCTATGCTCGGAGTTTCTTTGCACAATTAAATCCGAAACGTGGATAGTCGCCAAAGAAACAGAGTCATCGACATAGTTATTCTAATTTGCAAGTTGAAGTGGAAATGCAGGCCACATTGCTCGAAGAACCGATAAGTGACGGGTAAGAAAAGGTCTTGAGAAAGACCACGAACCGTAAGACGCAGCGTAGGTAGGCCTCCCACTAGATGGACCGACGACATTGTGAGAGTCGCGTTGTGAGTGGATGCAGATGGCAGGCAGTCGTTCAATGTGGAAGTCTAAGGAGGAAGCCTATGTACAACAGTAAATATCTTCTGGCTGATGAAGATGATGATGATGAATACGTCCCTAACTTCAGCTTTATGGTTTTACGTAGGATCTCGTTTAGACATTTCCATAATTGTGGTTCAAATTATGGTTATTAGTTTAAATGAAGCAATGCCCTTACTGCGTGTATGGTTCGACAAGATGATGAAATTGAACGTGAAATATTTAAATGCACCACAGTTAGTGCACTTAGAAACATTTCAGCTGAAAGCGAGTTTTTATTTCCTTTTTTTAGAGATGTGGAATGGATTAAATAATATATACTTCAACGAAAATTTAAACAAAATATGCTAATATTCGCGTTTTTATAAGATTTTAATTACAAATACAGTTAGACTGGCCATATACCGTTGAAGGTCTATAGACAATCCAAATGCTCAAGCCCACTACCAGTTGGCAGCGTACCCAGCATGCTGGCGGCATTACCCCGCTGAATGGCAATGTTTATGCGTTGAGCCAGAAACGCCAGCATTTTGCCATTATTTAAGTGTTCGTGAACGTGCTCGAGTGTGGGTAAGCGATATAACGAGGTGAAACATCTTTTTGTAGTTGTTGGAATCAAGCGTCACTTTGCGGAAGTCCATAATTTTAAATAAATAAATAATTAAATATTTCGGGACATTTTTCACACACGGTCATCTGACCCCAAACTAAGCAAAGCTTGTGATATAATAATTCATATATAATTTATTTGTATATGACTAATCTCTAGTTCAATTCAGCTTCTACGTCGCTTCAAGTATAATAAGGTTTTTTTTATTGTATCTACTCGAAGCGACGTAGAATCGGAATTAAACTAGAGATTCATATACAAATTAAAAATTGACTTCCGCAATGTAACGCCTAATTCAATAAACAATAGGCATGTGTCCTAATGTTTCATTTATTACAAATAACCGGTTTAACGATGAATATAACTAAATACATTACACATACTGAAAAAATAATTTAAATTAGCTGATAAATCTCTGAGATATGTGCGTTTAGAGTTTTAGGTGGGGATAGAGAGGGGATGCTCTATCCCTTTCTCGCAAAGCATTTGTATGGCACACCTGAGGCATGACGTCACGGCTCAGTATAGTGCGCTCTCTGTCTAGCATGAAATTAAAATGGTTATATCTTATTTATTTTTGAACTAATTTTAATTTTGTTTTGATGATGTTGCTCTATTTATGATCAGCTTTCCTATGAGTTAATAAAAAAAATTGTCATCATGCCTATTATACGTGTTTCCTCAGTACACCTTGTCAACATCTTTTTGTGTTATTACTAAAACCCTATGAATATTTATAACTGAAGAAAACTTATTGCTCTTACATTAATACCCATAATATTTTATAGGCTAGATAGATTCGTGTATACAAATACTTATATCATTTTACGACATAACATACCGTTAACATATTCATAGCTGGAACACATATTTGATAATAAATCGTAGATCCAGTTTAACTATCTCTGTACTATTGGACACAATAACGCCGTTCGTACACAAGACTCCGAAGATTTACGAAGTTGACAACTCGAGCAGGGGCGATAGCCTCGATATTTCTAACATTGTGGTTACTGTCACCTCGATATAATTTTGTGATTGTTTTGACAATTTATGACATTAAATAATGAACTGTTTGACATATTTATGTTACCAATTATTTGATATTTATAATATTTCTTTGTAGTTTAATTATATGACATTATATATAATGATAATAACTGATAACTGAGTAACTGAGATAACTGAGTAATTCATTTTTGTAATATAAATTAATTTAATTTAATCGGTAGCAAATTCAATAATATGGTAATACATATTTACTTTGCACACAACACCAGCATTTTGACGACTTGTATACGAAGTTAGACAAAAGCAAGGGATTTAAGAGTCGCAACGTTACTCGTAACATTGCTAGTAACTATCTGATACTATTGCCTTCGTGTACGAACGGTCTAATAACGCACAATATTAATAAAACAAAAAAACAAATCGTTTTATACATTACTATTCATTGGTACCAATAAAAACTAAGTGAAGCCAATATATGAAGTAAGTGCGGTACTGTGAATGGGAAAGGGTGGGTACGGAGTACAAGCGAGAAGCGAGAAAATTTGATTGATTGATGTGATACAACACATACACATGCATGTTTGATTGATTGTGTTCTATCTATGACAATTGTATTTTTCAGGTTCCGTACCTAAAGGTTAAAAACGAGACCCTATTACTAAGCCTACGATGTATGTCTGTCTGTCTATTTGTTGTCATACTTTAGAGTGTGTACTATAATCGTGCCAAGTTTGACGTTTGTACGTATTACCGTTTTTACATTAGAGTTAATACAAAAATACGTTATAAAACACGTTTGTTTTATGTTACCCTTTCGTTTTTACTTTTTTCGTATTTATTAGTTAATCCGCCGTAACATTGCATATTCTGTAAAAATTTCAACTGGTTATCTATTACGGTTTGAAAGATACAGCCGTTAATAGGAAAGACAGACAGACAGACCGACAAACATCGTAGGTTTAGTAATAGGGTCCCGTTTTACCCTTTGGGTACGGAACCCTAACAAACAAACCGATGGTATAGTGCACAAATGTGGTATTTACAATAAAGCAAATTTTAAACTTTTTTGTGCACAACAAAGATTATGTTACAGCGGTAAACTCTTACCTCCCTATTAATAAACGTAGAGTAGCCTCGGAATAGTTACAACGCCTTTTGTCTTTTTCGATTGAGTTTAAAATTTGAAAGAGAGAAAAAGACAAAACACGGCGTAACTATTCCAAGACTACTCCACGTTTATTAATAAGGGGGTAAGTAATTATAGCTCGTTTAAAAAAAAAATTGTGTGCACATCTGTGCACTATACCACGTAACACTTTTTCTGTTTATGAATATGATTCTAAATCGCTACCCGCTTCTACCGCGACCAAGCACCAGTACTTCGGCGCGCTGCCAAATAAAATCTCGATGTAAAAGGACATCGCAGGACGACGTACGCGATTCCTGTGACGTATTTGACGCCATTTTGTGTGAGACAGCCGCGTTTCGTCATATCCGATACATTTCGTGGCTCAATTACGTCATTTCGGCGGAAATATCTTTTGGAAGTGCTGATAAGACTTCAATTTGAGGCCTTGTGAAGTGTCTACCTAGTCTACCTACCTACTTAATAGAAAGGTACTGGAAAACAGAACATAAACGTATTATTGAAGGAAAATTGAAACAGTAATCTATATATTAAATGAATCCCTATTTACCTTGGTCACGCCATAACTTAACTTGAGAATGACTTTACCGATTTCATTCGTCTTTTTTTTCTTCTAATACCTTGTTGTTACAGATGGTCGATGGGGCCGGTTCTCGAATGGAGACCATTGACTGGTGAGTGCAGCGTAGGACGTCCACCCACAAGATTTGACAGATGACCTAAAAGAGACCGCAGGGAAACTCTGGATGCAGGCCGTTTCCAACCGGCCTTTTTAGAGATCTTTGGGGAGGCCTATGTCTAGCAATAGACGTCCTATGGATGAAATGATGATGATGAATACCATGTAGAACGTTCTTACGGAAAGAAAAATTAGGAAAATTACGCACCAATAAGAAAAAAAAAACAGATTTTATATACGACGTTTAAATTCGCGCGTTTCATGAATGTGAATTTACCAGACAGCGGTTATATTTTTAGTTCTGGACATTCATAGCTAAGACAGGATAACGTCTGTCGGGTCAGCTAGTACAAAATATTTATTTTTGTAGAGATATAAAAATCGGGGTGGGAGTATTGCTACACTACCGTTTTTTATTTTATTTTTTGCTTATATTTTACAAGACGATGCACTCCTGCACAGCTCTTTCCGTTGCTCAGTTATGACTAATTCTTAGGTCGCACAGAGTGAATTTCGAAGGTCTTTTCATTGTCCCTTCTTAAAATTAGATTGTGCACGGTGGCGTAACTACACCAGACTCGACAAGGCCGTATGAAGGACAAGTTGCTGGTGGATGATGCTGGCCACTTGGTTGTGCCTATGCAAGTACTCGCCGTTAGCAAAATGCGAACAATTTATGCATAAAACAGTGTAACTACTGTAATGATAAATTTTGGCTAGACGTTGTAAATGTATGTAGATTGCGAGTAAGTAGGTGAGATTATAATTTGCTAATATTTTATCTTGTTAATAAAACATGCTATATTAATGAAATAACAGTCACATTTGAAAAAAAAATGACCGTGTGTGAAAAAATGTCCCAAATTTTTTTTTTTTTTTTTTATTCGCGTGAATATATAAGGAAAGATAAAATAGAATATTATATAATAGACGTCTACCTTAAATATATTTTTTTAGTCTACCAATTTTAATTTATTTTACTTTAGGCTTGCGCTTGGCCTCCAACTCGCCTGATGGTAAGCGATGATCCAGTCTACGATGGAGCACGCTTGCCTAGAAGAAACCGATTCACTCTCAACTTGAAGACACCCAGATTGTAACTATCGGGGAACATCTATAGTTACAGCCCAAGCTATCTAATATCTATATAATATAAAAATGCGTTGTGTGTATGTATTCATGTATGTTCACTGTGGACTCCGAAACGGCTGGACTGATTTTGATGACATTTTAGGCAATCTTCAGACTAGCCCAGTGAGTGATCCTGTGAAGTTTGGTAGCGATCGGATCAATAGTATATTTTTTTGTTGTTTTTATATTTTTCCTACAATGAACACTAACGAGAATTTAAGTCTATATAGAATAAATTTAGATAATTACATAAAAGATAAAAGAATATATAATTATAGAAACATAAAAGACAAAAAATCATCAAGTCTAAGAAGGTTGCTGGCGCTACCGAGGAGGTTGCTTCAAGGAGGTTGCATAGTTTTCACCTTTCACTGCCAGATCGCTGATGTTATGAAGAGTAACTTAGGTTTCTTTTATCCCGGATGAAACCGCGGGGCGCAACTAGTATATTAATACAATAAGAATAAATCGTATTTAATATTATAATATTTTATGATTGTGACCTTCACATAACACATTTATCATTATCTTACCTTCCACGTGTATTTCCACAATGAGAATTAAAACATACAGACGTACATCAAACGGGGAATTATAAAAGAATAAATAATACTAAAATGAATAACCTCAAATAATAAATCAATAAAATAATTAATAAAAAAAAATTAATAAAAGTAAATCAATAAAATTGTGCAGTGATAAAAAATGGTTGTACCACAAACTGAAGATCCCATAGAAGTGTTAATAGGTCCATTTGGATTGTACCAATGGATACTTCTTATTTTAGTGTCAATTGCTCGACTGCCGACCGAGTTTCAGCTCAACAATGTAGTGTTTGTCATACCTAGTGTTGAGTATACGTGTTTAGATGAAGGAGCAAATAATGCTACAAACTTCTGCCCGTGTGCGAATCCTCTTTACGATGAAACCGCCGTGGTGAGCTCAGTGACCAGCGAATGGAATCTGATCTGTGAAAGGAGCTCGCTGGCCAGTCTGGCCCAGTCGATGTTGCAAGTCGGGATCCTCTTCGGAAGCTTGTTTTATGGACATATCGCAGACAGGTACCTACATAAAACTGTATTTTTAACCGACGGAAGGACGATATCAATTCGATTTTATTTTGTATGTTTGTTACGTAATTACCCCGCCAATTATGAATTGATTTTGTTGATTGTTTGTTTGGTAGGTAATATTTTAGAGGTGCTCCCATATAAATTTTATCGAAAATGATAAAGCGCGTTTTGAAAAAAATCACAAAAACCAAAAATTTGCAGTAAGCATCCCTTCAGCAAGTTTTGATGAGGACTTCAATCATTGTTTTAACTCTTTTTAATTCTAATAATCTTCTCTAATTTTTCTACTTTTAAGTTCAAGTTTGTACACTTATATATAGGTCTTGAAGTCAGTTTTTTTCTATTTTTTTTCTTTAAGGAATTTTGTAGCATTCGATCAGTGGAAGATTTTTAGAGTCAATCAAAGAGTTCAATTGTTCCTGAGATTACCTTCTACAAACACACAATATCAACAAAAATACACACTTTACCTCTTAATAATGTTAGTGTAGATGAACTGCTGGGCTAATTTCTGAAGAAGCAGTTATTTAATTAATACAACATTGGCAATCCAAAATGGCAGTAAGCCGGTCATATCTCCAAGTCGATAACCGATAAGGTAGACCTTGAAAGGAGACCACTAATCGGTAAACGTAGCGTAAGTCTTCCTGTGACTTGATTGATAGACGATTTCCGTAGTGGTAGAAACACAGACTAAGTATAGTTACGTAGCCAGTATTTGAGTTGAAAGCATAAATCCCAGGTTAGGAGTGGTCACTGGTATACCTTGGGAGAGTTGTATCATCGTCGTAAGCATCTATCGACCCACTGCTGGGTATAGGCCTCCTATCTCTTGTGCCACAGATTCCCAAGCATGAGCGGCGATGGTCATTACCATAGGGGTAATGACCACCGCCACTCATGCTTGGGAATCATCAGTGAATTGTAATTATGAGCTGATGACATTACTGATTTGGTTTTAAAAAATTTGATCATTGTGTTTTGTTTCAAGACCAATTTTAAGTTTAAATCCGAAGGTGCATTCTGGTATTTAGTCTGATGTAACCACCAGAAATCATATTAAAAATGTAGCATCTAGCGGGTTTATCGCTAAAAGCGATCTCTTCCAGGCAGCCTTAGGACGGAGAAAATATTTGATTGGAAAAATATATGCGAAGCGTGACCCAAAATGCTGACGTGTTTCTGGCTCAACGCATTAGCATTTTCATTCAGCGTGGTAATACCGCCAGCATGCTGGGTACGCTGCCAACTGGACATTGGCTTGGGCGTTTGGATTGTCTTAAGTCTTTCAACGGTCTATGAGCATTCTGTTTTTGTAGTGTTAGTTTGTTTATTGTTTGGTTAATAAAGAGGCACTTTTAAAAAAAACTATCTTATGTCAATTGTTTTTTTTTTACAGATATGGTCGTAAGCAAGCTGCTGTGCTTGCAATGATACTCGAAATAGCTTTCATAGTATCTTCGGCAGTAATTCCTGAACTATGGATGTTCCTCGTCTTCAGATTTTTCATTGGGACATCTGTCGGAGGCGTCATACTCTGTTTCTACGTTCTGATCATCGAGCTGACAGGAAATTCCTTCAGACCTTACATCACTGGGCTACATGAGTTATCATTAGTGATTGGATACTTTACTCTGCCCATGATAGCGTACTTTGTCAGATATTGGAGACAGTTACAGCTGGTGACGTCAGTACCTTGGGTGATTTCTGTAGCCCTTTATTTTGTGATACCAGAGTCGCCACGATGGCTTATTACGAAGGGCAGGACGGAAGAAGCCATTGAACTTTTGAAACGTATTGCGAAAAAGTAAGTAAATATAGCGGGCACCACCAATCGACAATCGACGGCAATCGACACCGCTATATGTTTGATATTCCGAAACCCTGAACGAAGTGTTTTGATTCCACTTTTACTGTATGAACTGTCTGTGGAATTCGCTGCCTGAATGGGTGTTCCCCGGTAGTTAACAATCTGGGTGTCTTCAAATCACGAGTGAATCGGTTTCTTCTAGGCAAGCGTGTTCCATCGTAGACCGCATCATCGCTTAACATCAGACGATTTACCCGCCAAACGCAAGCCTATTATAAAATATAAATTGAACTATGCACGAAGACGTACTTTTTTCTGCCATGTTCTAAAGTGTTTAAAACGTTTCAGAAACAAGCGTCCAACAGACAACATTGAAACAGTTGTGAATCAAATGTATGAAGAATCGATACAAAACAAAGAGCAGCACGCGACTTACCTGGACTTGTTCAAGACGCCTAAAATCAGGAAATACACCATCATCATGGCGTTGATTTGGATGTGCACCGCCGCTGTATACTTTGGAGTGAACCAGTACATCGGACGGTTGGAAGGAAACTTGTACTTAAACGTGATGATTGCTGCAAGCAGCCTCTTTGTTGGACTAGTCCTAGTAGTGATAGCTACCTTATATTTCAAACGAAGAGTTAGCGTGATTACCAGCTTCTGTACCGCGGCGATATCTTTGCTCGTATTTCTCTTTGTACCTTATTCTTTACAAGCGTTGTATCTGACATTTGCTATCATAGGATTACTAGGTGCGTTTACAGCGTTCGTGCAAATATATTTATATTCTTCCGAAGTCTTCCCCACAGTTGTAAGGAATTCAGCTTTAGGTGTTGCTTCAATGTTTGCTAGATTTGGAGGTTTTGTTGCTCCGTTTATAGTGAATATTGGAATAGAATTAGCGTCTATATTAATATTTAGTGGTTTAGCGTTTTGTGCGGCCATTTTGTGTTGTTTTCTACCAGAGACTAAGGACATAGTACTTTTAAATACGATAAAAGAGACAGAGCAAAATAACAATAAAACTCACCGAACAGAGTAAAATGTGAATACTGATCAAGTTTTAATGAACACTTAGAAATAAAATAAAAAATTTAAAAGAAGATTGTATTTTTTTTATAAAAAAATATTTATATGGAAATTTAATTAAATCATAATTACTATAAATTAATCTTTTAAACCTCTACTAGTGGGAATTGTTTCCAAAATGCTGGCCCCATTACCACATTGTATAGCAATACGTTTTGTTTATGGTGCAAAAAAACACCAAAAGTGGATTAAGCTTCCTATCAAAAAACACACCCCGAAAGTGGGAATAAACCACTGTCAGAACCACAGAAAAGAAAAATGTTTCATTTCTTTTCTGTGGTCAAAACTATCCATCTCTCATACGTGTAGCACGAGTGTTTTCATACAAAATTTACCAATTAATATTTCTTACAAACAACTTCAGTATTTCCATCAACCCAAGGAGACCGTGGTAGGAATATATTGACCCAAGCTTTCTGTGTGGAGGGCCAGTCCTTTACAAACACGCTTCGTAAACAACGTATTGTAACTGTATAGACACAGTTTATATGCAAACGGTAGCATAAAATCAGCGTAAAGTAGTGGAGTCACAGAGTAAGTACGTACTACTTAGAGGATAAACGCTAAGGATAAACGCACACTTTCACGCTGTGCCCGGCTGCACTCCGCACTTTGGGTATGAAGCTACAAGTAGCTTTTTTATATAGAATAAGTGGCAAACAAGCTACGGGCCACCTGATGGTAAGTGGTCATCGTTGCCTATAGACACCTACAATACCCGGGGCATTGTCAGTGCGTTGCCTACCTTTGAGGACTCTATTCACCCTTCGTTTGTTTGTTTGTTAGCCGATTTTTAGACCTGCCGTGCTATACACAGAGTTACGCGATGGACAGAGAGGCAACTTCTAGGTTAATTATAGTTATTAACCACTTAAATTTTTAAATTTTTATATCATACCGTTTTTTTTAATAACCATGATGAGTACGCATGTTTTGGGATATGGTTTAGTTCACAATTGTCAACACACTTAATTTAGTTTTTGTTATAAATAAATAAATATTTGGGACATTTTTGCACACACATTCATCTGACCCCAAACTAAGCAAAGCTTGTGATATGGCTGCCAGAGACTGATATACATACATATATAGTTTTTAAATACATACTTAAATATATATTAACAACCAGACTATGACGGTTATGACTGTATCCTGTTTTGTGTACCTTAATAAATAAATAAAATAAATATAGCTGTAGGTAATTAGCGCTTGATCGAACGTCCTGAATTGTACTTTATTGTGTAGTAGCAAGAGTAGCTACTCTTGCTACGCTTATTTAAATGATTTTGCGGAGTGAATCTTCTGTACCTATACATGTATTAATATATCTTATGCGGCTGTCCCTAAGTCATCCAAGTACTCATCATCACTATCAACCTGTTATGTTCCCACTGCTGGGAGTCTGGGACGCAGGCCTTCTCTCAGAGAGAAAAGAGGTTGGTGAATGTCATGTGTTTGAACTTTTGAGGTTCTTGGGCATACCGACTTCGTCACGATGTTTTTACTTCACCGTTGTTGAGCGACGATATCGAAACTAATTTATTTAATACTAGCAACGCACCCCGGCTTCGCATGGGTGTAAGCTTAATTTTTTTTACACCTTGGGTTACATTATTGGAGTTTTAGTAAGGATCCCTAATTTTAAAAAAAAATGTAATATAGCCTATGTCACCCGGGGATAGTATAGCTTCCCAAGAGTGGAAGAATTTTTCAAATTGGTTCAGTAGTTTCGGAGCCTATTCAATGCAAACAAACAAACAATCAAATCTTTCCTCTTTATAATTAGTATAAATTAATTTATTTTCAGTTTATTTAGGTACAATAAAAATGAGTCATTGGTGCAGAGCCGAAATCCAAACCAGATACCGTGATACCTATCAAACAAAAAAAATTATGGGACCACCTATGAGATATGACCTACCAACCAAAAAAAGAATCATCAAAAACAATTCTAAATTGGCGGAGTAATCGCGTAACAAACATACAAAAAAAAAAAAAAAAAAACATACAGTCGAATTGATAACCTCCTCTCGAAGTCGGTTAAAAATATATATTTTTTTTTAGTTTAGTTTTGTAGGAAGGAAAAAAAGCCGAATTATCAAAAACTGGTGTGACTAAGGTGGAAGGTGTGTATGATTTAAAGGGAAGCTGCTCGCGACATGTTTGCTTGTTACCAAAATCCCTATAGTATAATGCACCTGTAATTTATATCTTCACCTGGTTTGAACTACTCTACCGTGGTCGCTGTGCCACATTTATAATTCAAAAGTACACGTTCAACAGAGAATCTGTCGGCAAATAGAATAGTCGATGAGTTTATTTGCTACTGATTTGCGCTTTTGATGTTTGTATAAGCTTTTCGATAAATTTCTTAATTGAGCGTACTTAATTGGAGTTTTTTGTGAACGAAAGTACATACGCTTTGTATCTTTTTATTGCGATGTTTTTTTTTTTGGTTGCCTCTCCAACTAAGGTTCTCAGTCAGCTCAGCGTATTTGGTTTTATCCTTGGCAAGGCGAAAAAGTTGGTTGCAATCAAAATATTTTATTGTTAATTTTATTTGACAAACTACTGAAAGGATAGCAAGTTATTTTAGTGCTAGTTTAGTTTCCATCATCATTTCAGCCATAGGACGTCCACTGCTGGACTTAGGCCTCTACCATCGATCTCCAAAAGGGCCAAAAAGGTTAGTATAGTTTAGTTGTGTTTGTTCTATATCTGGTTGTTAATATCTATTTCTATTTAAGTATGTATTTAAAACTATATAATATGGACGTATATCAGTCTATAGCAGCCATATCACAAGCTTTGCTTAGTTTGGGGTCTGATGACCGTGTGTGCAAAAATGTCCCGAATATTTATTTATTTATTTATTATTGTATGTATTTGAGTAGTTTTAGGTACTTATTAATTAGTTTTTATTTTTGCAAACTGACTTTTCCTTGTTATTAAATTTTTTGGTGTACATACTAAATAATCACATAATAATAAATAAATATTCGGGACATTTTTGCACACACCCCCACCCACCCACTCCCTCCGCGCATGCAACGTAGAGGCCTAATGTACCCTTTCTACCATTTTACTTATATTAGTCTTAATTTGCTCAGTTACGAAACATCTCTTGGGTCGCCATAGTTACAAAGTTAATAAATCCGGCCCGCCACAAAATTTTGTTGGACACCCCTGCTTTAGGATATAATATATAAGGTCCTTGATTGTATGAGAAAGACACTTGACTAGCCCCCACAAATACAAGGCGAAACAAAAAAATTTTCTCCCGACCTTAAAGATTAAAGCTGGGGGAGCTGTCATCCCTGTCGAGCTGTTCCACGAACTGAAATACCTTTATCTGGCAAATCATTCAGACTTTTCTTTAAAGTGCCTGTAAAATGTAAGTAGCAGAAATTGCGTTGAAAATTGTATTTACACTTTTTAAAATTAAAATTATTTGTTGGCACAAGGAAACTGGGTGTTTACGCTTAACTAGCTGCGCTCCGTGGCTTTGCCTGTTTACTAATCATCAACATTACCAGAATAACTTCCAAAGGTCTTCCCGCTGAGTTTCAACAGGAAGCGTTTCTAAAAGGGTTTCTACAACTACCTCTCTGGGCTGGCAAAGCACCGTCAACACCGCTAGTGTCAGGTGTCCATAGACGGCGGTCTCTGCTTACCATCAGGCGGACCACATGCTTGATTTACACACATTTTTTTAAACATTGAAAAATTTCTAAATAACTGATATATGAATGACGATACCTACAAATGACGGAATTGGTATGAAGTGAAAAACATGAAAAACTATACTAATGCTGATTGCCTGAATTTTCTGGCCTTATAGTTTTATGTTATTTTCTAGAAATATAGATACTAATTTATTGATTTTAAGATACTGATTGGAATAAATTTGTTTTCATTGCGATAGTTATAAAATAGTTTTTCTGTATTCTGAGGTTATAAAAATAGATAAGATCGTCAAGATGACGTCACCAGCGGCGTTATATTAGTACGTGTAGATGTCCATACAAAGAATAACTTACTTCTGTCATATTTTCATCTGTCAATGTCATTAGGATTCTGTGGTTTGTTTTTTTTTTGTTTGTGTAAGCGGCTAATATAAATTACAACATAACGCCAACGCTGACGTCATTCAAGGGTAAATGAAGGTCAATCATAACTTAATCAAAAATGTTCGTCATCAGCGCTTTTTTTTAATTGATGTTTAAAAATTGATTTTAAATTGTTGTTTGTGTTGTTTTTCTCCTTCATAGACCGCATTGATGGCGGCCAAGTGCAAGCCTATCATTATTTTTTTTAAGTATTGTGATCAGCTATTTTATTGCTTGAAATGGTTTTGTCATTACAATCTATAACAAAATATAAACAATCCCCATTGAGGAATTCCTCATTAACTATATATGCCCGCGGTTTTACTTGCGTGGAAAATAATGGATATGCAGTCAGGACTAAGCCACTTTCCGGCCCTCCAACTATTTCCGCGCAACAAATCAGGTGGATCCGTGCACTCTGTAAAAAAGAGCTAAGTAAAAGAGAAACAAGCACACTTTCGCATTTGTATTATTAGCATGATAAAATAACCAAAACCTTTCACTTTCTAATATTATATCGAAAGTTTAATAAGTTAATTTCCTCTCAAAGTGTTTAAAGGCAATGAAGACGATACCCATTGCCCCTGTAGAAACTAATTTAATTTGGACTCGATGGTCACAGTGTACTAACTACAGTTAATCAAACTTCTACAAGGCTGTGTGACCACTGACCAGCCCTAACGTTTTGAGACAATAAAATAATAAATAAAACCGGCCAAGTGCAAGTCAGGCTCGCGCATTTATTTGTGTATAATATAATGTCAACCAAAATCACAGAAAAGAGAAGTAGATTTTTTTTCTCTTCTTTGACCTAAATAAACAGTAGAGGAAGTCTTTCGTTTTTTTTTTTAATGTGAAAGTTTAAATTAATATGTCAGGTAATAGACCAAAATTGCTACGCTGTGTATCTTCACCAAAATAGTAAGGTATTAGGAATTATAACGGACCCTGATAGGTTGTCTATTCTGTCTAAGGAGTTTGGGGTAAATCTTATTACAACGTTGGTTCACGGAAGATCACCAACAGATGGAAAGGTCATTCTATATCTTTTAACACGACTGCTCAAAAAATAAGTGTGGGTAGAGTCTACTACTAATAAACGGGCCAAGTGCAAGTCAGGTTCATGCATTGTGGGTTCCGTACCACCACAAAATACAACCAGTTATTGTTCAGATTTAGCGCCTTCCTACCTTAACATATTTAGTACTTTGTTACAGTGACGCTCGAATATATCACAATTATAACTTGGTAATGAACATAAATTTGGCACCGCTTCGCACTTGGCCATTAATAAGTATGTGTTGTTATACTTTAGAGTGTGTACTATAATCATGCCAAGTTTGACGCTTATACGTATTACGGTTTTTACATTAGAGCTAATAAAAAACACGTAAAAAAATACGTTTGTTGTATGGGGACACCTCCCTTTCGTTTTTACTCTTTGACTTTTTTATAAATTTTTAGTTAATGTTTAATCGGATTTTTCTAATTAAGCATGTTCCATCGTAAACCGCATCATCGCTTAACATCAGGCAAGTTTGCGGCCAAGCGCAAGCCTATAATACATATAATAAAAAAAAGGAAAGTCTTTGCCCAGCCGTAGGTCAATGAAGGCGGAAAAAGTAATAAGGTATTTTAGGCGACACTTAGTTGATAAACAAGGCCATTCCAATGTATGTTAGCATCCATGTCATACCTCTAGGGATCATGTCTGCCTGGTCGATTTTAGTTGTGATCACGGCAAAGACTTCGCACGTGTCGACGCGACCATTTAGGGACTTATTAAATGATATTTCGAGAAATAATAAATAATATAAATAAATAAATATTCCGGGACATTTTTCACACACGGTCATCTGACCCCAAACTAAGCAAAGCTTGTGATATGGCTGCCAGAGACTTATATACATACATGTATAGTTTTAAATACATACTTAAATAGACATTAACAACCAGATATAGAACAAATACAAATTTTCATCACATAAATGTTTGTCCTACGTGGGAATCGAACCCACGCCCCCAAGCTCAGAAGGTAGGTTCACTACCAACTGGACCAACGGGCATTCTAATATGCTGGGTACGCTGCCAACTGGTAGTGGGCTTGAGCATTTGGATTGTCTTTAGGCCTTTACCGGTCTATGAGCAGTCTAACTGTATTTGTATAGTATTAAAATTATTTTGTATTTTGTTTAGTTAATAAAGGCACTTGCCCCTAAATTTCAATTGTCAATGTCAAAAAAAACTGTTTACGATTTTATTTTGACTGGTTTGACGTTTGGCTGAATCCCAAACAAAATAATGCTCAGTCTAACCATGGTATAATAATATACTCCGCCAGGTATAGCGCTCCGAGAAAAAAAAAGGTCACGTGGGCGTCCCGCAATGATGTCATCAATGGCATGCATACACGTACACGTGCATAAGCAAGAGCAGAATAAGTAATCTACAACAAGTTCAAGAAAGATGACGATACACGAAAAAATGGCGGACTCTATGATTTTCTGTGTTAACAGTAGCGTGAAATTATAACTCCCCAATATCCGTATATTACCTGTGGGAATCCAATAAATCAATGTGGTTTTGATAACATTGTATTTAATATATTCAATTCGTGCTTAACTTGCTTGAGCGGACAAACCAAATGACAATTGAAATGCTTTTTGTATTTTATTTAATAGATTATTATTTTTTTTAAACCCAGTATCTGTGTTTGTTACAATAAAGTGGCAACTGGACAGTGACGTCATTGCGGTACATCTCCTTGTACATTCTTGGATCATGAGTCTACCCATCGATCTATTTTATGTACTTTGACAAATATACATTATGTACTACGTTGACTCTACCGCAGGTTTCGTAAATTTTTGGGTAAAAATTGTCAAGTTCTCCGCACCTGTATTTCTATTTTTTAGGGTTCCGTACCCCAAGGGCAAAAATGATAGCCTATAATAGATAGCCAATTGAAATTTTCACAGAATATTCAATATTGCGCCAGATTAACTAAAAAATTAGAAAAAAGTGTAATACGTAGGTCAAGCATCAATCTTGGCATGATTATAGTACAAGTTCGAGAATCTTCGGGAATCTTCTTCCAACGGGCATCTGTTCTGCGTGCTATGTGTGATCAGGTACAAGTATTATTTTAACAAATTATGATGGAAATAATGATTATTTTATTTTTGAATTGGATCATGAAATAAATAAATAATAATTAATTAATTAATCGTTCCTGATGCAAAGGTTGGCCATTGCCATCCAACGCGGTAACGCAGCGAGCGTTTTGGGTACCTTTGCGCCGGGAACGGTTAGGGGTGGGTTATATGAATAGTTATTAGTTTAGTTATTAGTGAATTCCAAAAATTTTGGATTTATTTGTGTTGACGCTTTAATTTGATTTTAATAAAATTTACCTATTATATATTTTTCTTATTAATTAATTTTATTTTCATAAAAATACATTTCCTATGTGACACAGCAGATTAGTACCTATTCGTTATTATTTCAGTTCAGAAAGTTCTGTTACATAGTCAGTGCTATACCGATGGGCCCCAAACTAGGCGAGTCCTGGGGCCTTACGGACAACTGCTATTACAGGCACCTAATCCGCTCAGTTGGAAAATCACGCGACCGCAAACCGTATCTGGGCGCGATGAGGTTTGCGGTCGCGTGATTTTCCAACTGAGCGGATTAGGTGCCTGTAATAGCAGTTGTCCGTAAGGCCCCAGTATCTAGGTAGCCCGGTTCAATCGGGCTACAAAAATTGCTTACGCGCGACTACGTGTACAGTATACATTATTTAAAATACTAAACGATCAAGAGTTTAAAGATACAATGTGAGATACAGAGTGCACAGAAATATTAGTATTTAAAATTACCTGCGTGTGTGTATGTAGGTGCGTACATGCATAATGTGTGCGAGTGTGAGTGAGGGTGTCTGTCTGTATGTGTGTGTGTGTAAATTATAATTAAAGCCGGGTAGCGTGCCAGTTTAAAAATATTCAACAAGGCAACATATATTAAGAATCTATATAATCCACCATACCAAGAAAAAATTGGAAAAGGGTATCTCTTTCATCTCAAAGGTTATATCCTAAAGACGTTTTGCTAATCAATTTTAATGGATTTTTCAACAAAAAAAGTTTTATAAAGGAATCCAAAGGGAAAGAGGTTTCTACTCAAGCTTCTATCCAATTTCTTTTTGTCCCAAATTCAAGGAAATCTAGTCTCAGTGCTAACACACTTAGTTTGTAGCTACTAAAATTGTAAAAAGGGACCTTTAGGGTGAAACACCGATGTCTGTCAGATGATTCCCTCGGGAACTTTTTTTAATTTACAGATTTTTGAGCAGCTGTTCGCATCATCATCATCAGCCAGAAGACGTCCACCGCTGAACAGAGGCTTCCCCTTTTAACCTCCACACTGAACGACAGCCTGCCATCTGCATCCACTGGATGCCCGCAGCTCTCACAATGTCGTCGGTCCATCTAGTGGGAGGCCTACCCACTCTGCGTCTTCCGGTTCGTGGTCTCCACTCAAGAACCTTTCTTCCCCATTGGTTATCGGTTCTTCGAGCGATGTGGCCTGCCCATTGCCACTTCAACTTGCAAATTTTAGCAACTATGTCAGTGAATCTGGTTCTTTGGCGAATATCCACGCTTCAGATTATATCGCGCAAAGAAACTCCGAGCATAGCTCTCTCCATTGCCCGCTGTGTGATGTGAGTTTTTCTAAAAGGCCAACAGTTAAGGAGCACGTCTCAGTACCATAGTCATCGCAGGTCAAACCGCTCAACCTGGTGAAGCCGCAAATCGGTCACCACACAGAAAAGACAAGGAAAATATGTTACCAGGCATTATGAGTGAACCTTGACTGAACATTCTTATTTAGATCAATGCGTCGAACTCCGCATCACAGTTGCTAACAAATTTCGAATGACTGGCGTTTCGTTTATATGGGTGCAACTGGCTACAACAAATTTTTTACAAAAATATATTGACAGCCGTTCTAATTTAATAAAAAAAATCTTTTCTGTGATTTTTTCCGCGATTCCATGATTGCACCGATAGTAAAAATTGTTCATATTTATGTGTACAATGGACCCCTTTTGGCTTAGTACACCCTTTCCGCGTAACCCAGTAGATAATTGACGTTTATAAGTTTTTATAATGCATTCCTGTAACATTATATAACAGGAAAATGGCCAGCACCCTGTTTCCTACCTAAGTTACATTCATCTCGTGCTTAGGGTGTTGGGCTTAGTTTCTGACAGCGCGAATCCGGACCGTGTCAGCGGTAAGCCGGAATAAATGAGCGGGAGGAATGAGGAGACAAGAAGCGCGAGAGAAGCGACATGAGCGGAGCGATTCAATAAAAAATATACTAAGCGCGAGAGAAGCTACATGAGCGGAGCGATTCAATAAAACAATATACATGAAGCGCGAGAGAAGCGACATGAGCGGAGCGATTCAATAAAAAGATATACAAGAAGCACGAGAGCAGCTACGTGTGCGGAGTGATGCAATAAAAAATATATATTTTCATGGCTATGGATACAGAGTCCTTCAGTCGTAATATTAATGAAATTTACAAAGTATTAAATATCGTCAAACAAATATTTAGTCAAAGTCGAGCAAAGTAAGACACGGTCAAGTCAAACTCATGGCCAGAAGTGGTGGAGGCTTTACAAGAAGCTTCAATGGATTTTTGACACAAAACGAAAATACATGTTTTACCTCCTTATATTACTCGCCACACTCGAGCACGTTCACGAGCACTTAATAAATAATAATTTACCATTATTACACATTAACACAAGTTTAGGAAAATAATACAACGCGCCGACATGCTTTATCCCCGTTGGCGCCATAACTCGGTCAAAATAAAAATAAACAGAGTGTTGCCATGAGCACAGTGAGAAGGGGTTTCAGTCTATACAGACGTGTTTTCAGAATATAAAGGCCATGCTTCCGACCAAGAAACGAGTATAGAAAATGACTGGATGCTCAAAGTGGTATATAATAAAAAAAAAAATAACGTGCCTTCTGAGCTTGGGGGCGTGGGTTCGATTCCCAACTAGGACAAACATTTATGTGATGAACATTTGTGTTTGTTCTATATCTGGGTGTTAATATTTATTTAAGTATGTATTTAAAACTATATATGTATGTATATCAGTCTCTGGCAGCCATATCACAAGCTTTGCTTAGTTTGGGATCAGATGACCGTGTGTGCAAAAATGTCCCGGATATTTATTATTTTTATTTTATTCTCTAGTAAACAGTGCAAAGCGAGACGCAGCCGCGCGCGTGCATTCACCTTGAAAAATACCGCCTAATGCGGTTGAAACTATAGTCGGAGTGATCGGCTTAATCTTACGTGATTAATTCCCGTCTCAATATTAGTGTGATTAGTGTAAAGTGTGAACTTCGCTAGAAGTTGGTTTTTATGTTTTTCTAAAAATTTACTTTAATAAACATCCATCTACGTTACATCTTAAGAAAACATTAAGATTGGTGACATAAAAAAGAAGATAGTAGAAAACTGTAACTGTTTTAATAAAATGGCAACATTTGACGAAGACAAAGTTTTTTTAGGTCCCTGGAGCGTCATTAAAACAATCGTTGTTCTAAAACACAGTCTTTAAAAAACTTTAGCTCTAAAACTCGGGAAATTAAAGGAAGTTTTTAGGTTTTGGGAATTCTCACAAAAAATTAGGCAGAAAATCTCCGTGAAAATTTTTGTTTTGAAAAGCTTGAGGTTTTTAGTGTACATTTTGGCTCTTGTAGAAAACTGTTTCTGTTCTGATGTTCTGATTTGTTACCCACACGAATTTAAGTTGCACAATAATAAATGTAAACGTTCGTGGATGTCTGTGTTTTATTTTTATTTTTTTAAAGTAATGGTCTTGCTTTTGGCCACCATCTCACCTGATGTTAAGCGATGATGCGGTCTACGTTGGAGCACGCTTGTCTAGAAGAAAAGTGCGTGTTCCCGCCTCAGATCAGACAAATAAGGGAGATATGGTAAGGTATTCCACATTTATTGTGCGAACTGCTAGTTAGTAGAATGCGCTGCCTGAATGGGTGTACCCCGATAGTTACAACCTGGGTGTCTTCAAATCACGAGTGAATCGGTTTCTTCTAGGCAGGCATGCTCCATTGTAGACCACATCATCGCTTAACATCAAGCGAGATGGTGGTCAAAGGCAAGACTATAATTTATTTATTTTTAAAAACCGTGCCTGGTAGGCCTAGATCAGGATTGAAACTGTCAGTGATATGAGTTAGTCAGCTCTATCCCCCTGTAAGCAATTCCCCTTGTTTTGGCTACACTCGCTGAGATTCCCCCAAATCTAAGCGCCTTCATCTCAAGTCAACATCGTTACGCCGGGACATAAACAAACCATTTTGATATACGGAGCGACGCGCACTATTTTATAGCAGCAGTTACTCAATTTCAAAGTTTCTTTGCGCGATAGAATCCGGAACGTGGATGTTCGCCAAAGAACCAGAATCACCGACATAGCTGTTAAAGTTTGCAAGTTGAAGTGGCAAAGGCTCAGTGGAGATCACGAACCGGAAGACGCAGCGTACGTAGGCCTCCCACTAGATGGACCGACGACATTGTGAGAGAGACACAGTGGACGTTTTCTGGGCGATAATGATGAGTAACTCAATTGCTATTGTACACATTAGAGTTAGCTAGTCCACTGCTGGACTAAGGCCTACTGTACACCCGAAAGGGCGATTGGGCCATATCCAACTGGGCCAGCGCCCAGTTGCGGGTTGGTGGATTCACATACGCCATTGAATTTCTTCTCCGTACGTATGCAGGTTTCCTCGCGATGTTATTCTTCGCCGAAAAGGTGAAGAGAGAGTGGCAGTGGAGTGGAGTGGTATGAAAATCCGTACTTAAACTCCAAAGAGCTCATTGGTACGGGCCCGGGGTTTGAACCCGCGACCTCACATTTTCAAGTCTAGCGGTCTCCCAAATAGGCTACCACATCATTTTACACATTAGAATAGCTTAGTATATTCTAGTAGAGATAATTACCTACATCTGCTACAATCCTACGGTCAAAAACCTAGCAAAAGTAGTTAGAATTTACGGATGTCATTCAATACTGAGTCTCAACTTGGGGACCAAGTAGGTGTAAGTGATGATTTCTTAAGTTTTTGTGATTATTTCATGATAGTATCGAAATTAAATATAGAACGATCTAGATAGTTACAATCTCGGTGTCTTCAAATCACGGGTGAATCGGTTTCTTCTAGCCAAGCGTGCTCCATCGTAGACCGCATCATCGCTTAACATCAAGCGAGATGGGGGCCAAGCGCAAGCCTACTTTAGCCTACCTACTATAATAAAAAAATTAATAAAAAAACTGCAAAACGAAAAAAACGCTAAACAGCTAAACGAGAATAAAAACAAAACGAAAACGAATTTTTTTTAATCGCAAAACTGCAAAACTTGACGCAATCTCGCGCGCTGACGCACCTTGAAAAATACCGCCGAATGCGGTTGAAACTATAGTCAGATACATGAGTAATTCCCGTGTCTATATAAACAACTTGTGTGATAACCACGTCAGTTTCCATAGTAAAATTGTACGAAGTTACTCTACTGTTACAATGGAAGGTCGGTACTGTGACGCGCGCGTTCTCATTAGCTATTTGGTATTGTGAGCGAGCAGAAGAAAGAAAATTCATGGAACTGGGTGACATACAGCCCTACTGCTTATACTTTACACTGCTACGAGTAGCGATTATGTTTCAGCCAGCTTTGACTGAGTATTGCCAAGCTTAGAGACTTGCCAGTCTTCCCACACAAATACCTTCACGTATGAAGCTACAGATCTGTCAAACCAATTTGCGAAATCTTAAATTATAAGCGCATATAGATACTGATTTTAGGAGATATGTTTTCAATTCAGTCCATTTTTAACCCCTGGCGCAAAAGAGGAGTGTTTCAAGTTTAGCGTGTATCCACAAAGTATATTAACATAAAATAAATAAAACAGTTTAGTTAAAATTGGTTACTTAAATTAAATTTACTGGTAATTTATCACTCGCCTCCTCTATCATTTAATAGTCTCTGTATTCATTGTTTAAAAAAAATGGGCAACGGCCTTTATTAACTAAACAAAATACAAGCTAATAATAACACTACAAATATAGTTAGACTGCCCATAGACCATTGAAGGTCTAAAGACAATCCAAACGCTCAACCCCAGTACCAGTTGGCAGCGTACCCAGCATGCTGGCGGCATTACCACGCTGAATGACAATGCTTATGCGTTGAGCCAGAAACACGCCTGCATTTTTCATTGCTTATCTTTGTGTGGAAGTCTTAACTGTTTTTCTTTTTATAACCACTAAAAAAATCATACATTCTCGAAAATTCCGTCTAAAGAACGGCTTTATAGTAATAAATAACCGTATAATTATCATCACACAACATTGTTTCCATGTCAAAGTGTCGCTGTTTACTCTTGTAAAACGTATATTAATGACTGAACATTAGCACGTGATGAATTCCCTAATTTTACGCCCAATTTCAAAAACAATTTCGCCTGCATTCCGCTTATATTAACACGTACGAGCCACAGTTTCACAACAGTACGCCAACTTTTGTTTAGAGTTTAGTGGGGGAGCCACTGTAGTAGTTTCTGAATAAACATGGTAGCTTTTTGTGGGAAATTTTAGATCCCTCATTGGACAATTTTAATGATAAGTTGGTCAGGTTAGATTACGTACATATACGGGGTTTAACATAAAAGTGTGTTACATGATTAAGGGAGTTAATCTATTAACGTGAACAACTTATTGCCTGCCACTGCAGTAATAAAACTAATAATAAATAATAAATTTATTGGACAATAATATGTTTATGACAAAGTTTTAAGAGCCAGCCTTGAGTTCAGTAGCCATAGCATGTCATGGTGACACTTTGAATGGGTTATCATAATAGTAATCATAATTCATTCTGGAGACCTTTCCCTCCACTAATAATAGTATTTTAGTTTAAGTTTTAGTTTTTAGTTAATGTTTTAAGTTTTCGTTAATTTTCTGTTTTTTTTTAAGTTGTACATAATAAAATCATTTATATTGAATAACCGAAACTTACCCTAAGCTATAAGAGAAAATAAATAATTTAAATTAAATTTTAATTGAATGCGTATACAACATTTCATGTCTGTGCTGCTAACCATTGAAGAGTTCCCTAGTCAGGATCCAACCTTAAGAGCAGCAACCATGTCATGGTAAAGCTTAAAACTGGCTATCATGATAAAATGCGTACACAATATTTTGTGTGTGGTAACACACGGTTGAAGAGTTTTTTTAAAACTGGAACTACACCTTAATGTCAGGTCATGCTTACCATAAAAATGTATTGTTTTCAAACCCGAACCAATATGTAAAAATTAAATTCAGTAGGATAAGAAGAATTGGTTCTTATTCAATTTGCAAGATGCTTAACAAACAAACTAACATACAAACATTGCAAGTTAAATAAAAGCGTCTAAAAAAGAAACTTGTTACTTTTCATGCATCATAAAAGGGAGAGTTGAGAGTAGAGTTGATTAGTGGAGTTGGTTTTCTGCCATTATTATCTCCACTGTGTCTTGTCTGGTGTACCGTATCTTTTGTTGCACGCGTAATTTTTCTCCCCGAGTATACCCGACGTACGAATTTTAATGCGAAAGCACTGTTTGGGAACGAACGAAGATTGGTAGATGAGGGAGAATGCAATCACTGCTCGGGTGTTATGTGTGGCTTGGACCTTCGTTGTACTGAAAGTGGGTCACAAGCGCGTCGCGAAAACAGTACTTTTCTAATACTGTTCTTCTTTATTACACCCTTTTATTAGCTCCACTAGGAACTAACGTACTAACAATGTAATCTAATCTTATCTATGGGCAGTATAATATTGGTAACATAATTTATGTGTCTAATAATGTAAAGAAATCTAATCTAACTGTTTTTGTAGTGTTAGTTAGCTTGTATTTTGTTTAGTTATTACCATAAAAGCACTTGCCAATTACTAACTTATAAACTATGTAACTAAATATATTATAACTTGTATTTTTCGTGTTGATTTGTAACTTTACAAGTATTTATATGTAATACAGATGATAAACACAATAATTTGGTATAATCGAACTGATGTCATGAGGACCAAGATGTGAATAGTGGAACTCTCAAAGCCATCTAGCGGGAATGACGCCAGTACCCTTAGTCTCAGATTTGAGTTTTCGAAAACTTTTTTCGTTTACGTATTATTCCATACATTTTAGTAAAGCGCCTCCAGCGGAAACGCGGAGGAACTAAGATCGGTAGTAAGCGGCGGTATAGATTGCTTCATTATAATACGAAAAAAATAACGAATACCTTTCAGCCCAGCAATGTATGGAACAATACGAAAACGAAAAAAGTTTTCGAATACTATCAAAACTTATACTAAGAGTACTGATATCATGCATGGCATGGTGCGGGGCACAGAAAAGAAAAGTAAATAAAACGGAAATGAGAAAGAAAATCTGTTACCAGGCATTATGAGTGAACCTTGATTGAACATTCTTATTTAGATCAACGCGTCGAACTCCGCATCACAGTTGCTAACTGATTTTGAGTGACTGACGTTTCGCTTATATGAGTGCAACTGGCTACAATAAATTTCTTACAAAAGTGCCTTGACAGCCGTTCTAATTTAAACTATATTTTTTTCTTCTCTGTGGTGCGGGGCATGTCAAAAATAAACAAAAATAAATAATAATAATACCTAAATCAACCTAATATCCTCAATTGTACCTCAATTGTTATTTTTAACCCCTACGCAAACAGAGGGCTGGTATAAGATTAACGTGTATATCTGTGTATTTTATGTGTATTTGTGTGTTTGTCTGTGGCATTGTAGCTCTCAAACGGCTGTACCAATTTTGATTTAGTTATTTTTGTAAGAAAGGTGACTTGATCGTAGATGTTCTTAGCTATGATTCAAGAAAATATGTTTAACTGTTCGAAAATTATGAGCTCTTCTACCGGTCATTTGTAACATTTTCAATTTATACTTACTAACAAACTTACACTGAATGGGAATATATTCCCATTGGGTTTTTTTTTGTTTAATGTTGAACATATAAAAAAATCGCCCTGGCTTTTAAATGATATTTTTAAAATCCAACCGTAAATTTGAAACATTTTCGCGCAACAAGTAACCGAACCCTTCTTAATCCCTCGGCCTAGCGCAGAACGAAAAGGAATGACTAATGGCGAGCGAACGAATGAGTGAATGAAAATAAATGTACTTTGGAATTCCGTAATTTTATTTAGCTAAACGCCTGAGGCGCGCTCTTGAGAAATAAGTCGACCTATCTTGTGTTATTTACATGACTTATGTAACATAGCCCAAGTGTTGGAAGCAATCTGAATCAGAAATAACATACATCCCTATTTGCAAATATTTGACAAGCTAGTCGCTAAATACAGACAACTTAAATTATAATTGCTGACAGATTAATAGTAAAAGGACCACATAATCAACACTATTGTTAATAAACAGACCAAGTGCGAGTCAGGCTCGCACACTAAGGGTTCCTTACCATCACAAAATACAAAAAGTAGAGCAAACAGACAACATCACGCATAGGTAGTCACCCATCAAAGTACCGAGCGCTCCTGACGTTGGGTGAACTTAAATTTGTCACCGACGCGCACTTGGCCACTTGGCATTTATTATTTATGGTTTTACTTTAGAGTTTGTACTATAATCATGCCAAGTTTGACGTACCATTTTTACACTAGAGTAAATACAAAAATACATTAAAATAACGTTTGTTGTATGAGGACACCCCTTTAGTATTTTACTTTTGGAATTTATTATTTCCTAGTTAATCCGCCATAACATTACATATTCTGTGAATATTTTAACTAGCTATCTATTACGGTTATAGAGAGAGTCTTTAGGAGGTAGGATAGACGGACGGACAGACATACTGAGAGCGAAGGCTTAGTAATAGGTCCCCGTTTACACCCTTTGGGTAGGGAACCCAAAAAAGCAGAATAAGTGTTATGCCAATAAAAACTCGAGTGTACATTTGTAGTTTGACCAACTTATTCGTTGAGACAAATGGTGAGCCACTATCGTTTATCCTGAACATAGTTGAAAGAATCCTAGAGAAAATTTTAGTTTCTTCATTTAGTCACTCTGCAGAAAAGTCGCTTTTAGACTGCCCTGGCGAATAGCCAGGAACCATTTTTCTAGCCTGTTCAGTTCAGAAAATATGTTTCAAGCACAGCCAATCATTGACTCGGAAAACGATTTAAAATATAGCTTGGAGCTATCTTGCCAATTGAGAAAGTTTTCTTCTAAATTGGTCAAAATATAAATCAGTGAACAAGTGTGTAGAACAACTTTAGTTTAATCATTTAATGGATAGATGAACTAACAACACCATTATAATGAAACTGTATTGGCGAAGTTCACACGTGTTCGTTGACAGTTGACAGTCTTTTGTCGACTGCCAACGAACACAGTATATAAGTGGCGGTTGCATTGCAATCACTCTCTTTCTTTGCTCTAACCTCGAAGCGATAACAAGTGTAAACGAATTGTGTGTAAAACAGTTTAAAAGGTGATTTCTTGGCTGAAAAGCTAACAAATCAGAATCGGGATTAATAAGTTACAGATGTCTTCTTATTTTCCCATGTCCACAGAGTGTAATTTGTCTTTTGTTAAGTGGTTCAAAACCTGTTTGCTAGTCATGTTTTTTTTAGAGCCCTAATTAATAGTTATTTTACAAAGTGGCTGTTTTATTCCTTGCGTTTTCTTGATTATAATTTATTTACTAATGATTAATTTAATACTAATTACTAAATAACTGTGCTCATGTTAAAAGTTCTTCAGATTATATATCCGATTAGTGTACTTATTGTTATATATGCAAATTTCTGCCGCCGATTCTGCGGCTGAGCCTGCTGTCGAGCCTGCCGTTGAGCCTGCTGTCGAGCCTGCGGCTGAGCCTGCTGTCGAGCCTGCGGTCGAGTCTGCGGCGAAGCATACAGTGGAGCCTGCAGTGGAGCCTGCCGCGAAGTCTGCGGCTGAGCCTGCTGTCGAGCCTGCGGCTGAGCCTGCCGTCGAGCCTGCGGCTGAGCCTGCTGTCGAGTCTGCCGTCGAGCCTGCGGCTGAGCCTGCTGTCGAGCCTGCGGTCGAGTCTGCGGCGGAGCATACAGCGGAGCCTGCAGTGGAGCCTGCCGCGGAGTCTGCGGCTGAGCCTGCTGTCGAGCCTGCGGCTGAGCCTGCGGCTGAGCCTGCCGTCGAACCTGCCAGCTGAGCCTGCAGCGGAGCCTCCAGTACGCAGTTACGTAAGAGACATTGTACGCAGTTGCGTAAGATCCGGTGTACGTAGTCGCGTAAGAGCCGATGTACGCAGTTGCGTAAGAGACATTGTACGCAGTTGCGTAAGATCCGGTGTACGTAGTCGCGTAAGAGCCGATGTACGCAGTTGCGTAAGAGACATTGTACGCAGTTGCGTAAGATCCGGTGTACGTAGTCGCGTAAGAGCCGATGTACGCAGTTGCGTAAGAGACATTGTACGCAGTTGCGTAAGATCCGGTGTACGTAGTCGCGTAAGAGCCGATGTACGCAGTTGCGTAAGAGACAGTGTACGCAGTTGCGTACTGACTTAACTAAACCAGATTCGGTTTTAGTCTGATATGATGTGCTTTTCAGTATGCAGTTGCATTCTGATATTATGTAACATAAAACGATAGTATAAGACTTCAAAATAAGATTGTAAAGTACACATTTAATTAACACGTATAACGTCTATTATCATATAATACATGACACGTATACACGAGGACGTGTAATTGAGTCGGATGGCCGAATGTAGAACAACTTTAGTTTAATCATTTAATGGATAGATGAACTAACAACACCATTATAATGAAACTGTATTGGCGAAGTTCACACGTGTTCGTTGACAGTTGACAGTCTTTTGTCGACTGCCAACGAACACAGTATATAAGTGGCGGTTGCATTGCAATCACTCTCTTTCTTTGCTCTAACCTCGAAGCGATAACAAGTGTAAACGAATTGTGTGTAAAACAGTTTAAAAGGTGATTTCTTGGCTGAAAAGCTAACAAGTGGTAAAATATGGTTATTCCCAGTTATACAAATTGAGCTGAAATTTTTAAAGTACTTGTACACACCGGTTTCCTCGCGATTTTTTCCTTGACCGTTTTAGAGCGATGTTATCGAAACTGCGCATAATTTATTTTGGTCCTAAATAAGTAATTGGTCAGCCAAGGATCAAACCGGGTTCTATCTGATTGTAAAGGGGAGTTACCGCACCGCACCGCTTGGCTACTATCGCTCCATACCTAGATTCTTAGAATAACAATCCTTAAACCACGTCAGCGGTCTAAAAACTCTGACCCATACTTACACCTCAAAAAACATTAGTTATTAAAAAGCGTCATTACACCATCCGGTACCCTTAGTATAAGTTTTGATAGTATTCTAAAACTTTTTTCGTTTACGTATTGTTCCATACATTGCTGGGCTGAAAGGTATTCGAAAACTTTTTTCGTATTAGAGAGAAGCAATCTATATCGCCGATTACTACCGATTTTAGTTCCTCCGCGGTTCCGCTGGAGGCGCTTTACTAAAATGTATGGAACAATACGTAAATGAAAAAAGTTTTCGAAAACTATCAAATCTGGGACTAAGCGTACCGATCATATCTCCACTTCTATTATTCAACCCTACGTGTTCCGGGCTAATCTAACAGTGTGTCTATCCGGAAAAGTTTGGAATCAATTAACAGTATTTTGGGGCAAAGTTTTAAGTACGGTTTGCGATTAGTGGGCCTTGTTTGATTTGGGACGGGATTAAGGCAGTTGCGCATTTGCAGTGCGTATCTGCGTATCAATTTTGAAAGTGCGATACGGTGACATAGCTGTTAAAATTTGCAAGTTGAAGTGGCAATGGGCAGGCCACATCGCTCGAAGAACCGATAGCCGATGGGGAAGAAAAGTTCTTGAGTGGAGACCACGAATCGGAAGATGCAGCGTAGGTAGGCCTCCCACTAGACGGACCGACGACATTGTGAGAGTCGCTGGCATCCAGTGGATGCAAAAGGCAGGCTGTCGTTCAGTGTGGACGTTAAAGAGGGAAGCATAGGCCTGAACGTAGGTTCAGCAATGGACGTCTTCTGACTGACGATGACGATGATGATGATGATACGGTGACAGTCATTTAGAGAAGGGGCAATGGTGTTCTGAATGCAAAGGTACCAGTTACGTTAAATTAAAAATAAATAAAAACATATCTTACCTCTGACACTGGACGTACGTATTTGTACATCTTTGCTATAGATAGTAATATTTACACTTCACACACTTTAAGTTTGTAAGTGACTTTGTGTGTTTGTAGGGGGTAATTTGGAACTACAAAACAAATACTGAAAGCATTTTACTGATAGAAAGCCACAATATTGCTGAATGATATGCTCTAACTAGCCAATTATATAATAATTAAAAAAAAAAAGTTATATTCACAACACGAACGAAGTCGTGGGCAAAATTTAGAAACGTGCGTTTCTTCAAGGCAAGTATGATCCATCCATCGTAGACTGCATCATTTAATTTTAGTGTTTAAGCGAAGGGTACTCTTTAATATAAAAAACGTATAAACTACATATTACAAGATAAATTTGAGACTTATCAACGCTGTAAAAATATTAAATTAGCGTACTATAAAGAATTAAGGAATCTAAACTAAAAACGATACGCGTCGCCAATACGCGCTCCCAATGTGTCCGCGCCTTAACGGAATTTCATTTCGCCGGACGCCACTTGTCACCTCTAAGTGTGAACATGGTTTTATTAAATTCCGACCAGAGCCTTATTCTTGCGCAGTCGAGATTATCTCGGCCAGGCTGTACTTTAATAATTATTGTATTTGCACGTCACATGTACGGATTGTACGGGTATACAGCGTGACGTCACTTGCCGGGCCCAACAGAATACCAGCGCTGGTTGTTTACACCCAGCGACGATCAGCGACATGCGGCTTGGGGTCAGATTTACCAGATATAAACTTATTTGCATTGAAAAATGCTGAGATTTGAATTGTGAAAGTGAAGATTCCCACATCACTACTCTACTCCCCCCCCCCCCCCTCATCCTTCCCATAATGAATCCCCCTTCGCATAATAAATACATCTGCATCATCATCAGAGAGCCTGCCATCTGCATCCACTGGATGCCCGCGACCCTCACAATGTCGTCGGTCTATCTAGTGGGAGGCCTACCTACACTGCGTCTTTCGGTTCGTGGTCTCCACTCAAGAACCTTTCTTCCCCATCGGTTATCGCTTCTTCAAGCGATGTGGCGAATTTTTTGGCCACATCTTTTTTTGACAAAAATATCTTCTATAGAATCTAAATGAACTTGATTCAAAACATTGAAGGGAACGTAAAAACGGGTGTTTTTTAGCAAAGTTTACGATTTTTTTCTATCGAGCCAAATTTCTTTAATCGTGTATCGGTGAGCACATTCGAATAAAATATTTCAACATTTATTAAACATAAAGAAATATTGTCAATTAATCGATTTTAAAGGTCTACTTTTGTATATTCGTGATGACGAATCGTCAAATTTTCGTCAAAGCATATTTGGTCTTAAAAAATGTTTTTACTATTAAACTTTTTTTAATCTAACCTCCAATATCCCTATTGGTGGACTAAGCCCATACTATAATACCCTTCATTACTTTAGGTAATTTATCTACGTCCGATTTTTGGACGAACAAGAAAATGTCTTTTAGCCATTTTAGCCTAACTTTTTATATTGATGGATTGATGAATGAGAATGAAAATTCGTATTTAGGGCCAGTATGGATAATGCTATGGACAAATAAACTCTAGGACATGAAACGTAAGAACATCAATCAAACTGCATCCGAGAATATTGGTAGGTACTTATCTTGTTTTTTTTTTTTTTTTTTTTTCCGTTGAAAATGTCCTTGTTTTTTTTCATGATGAAGTGTCACTATTTCATTTTAATTGCTTATTTCCTTTCCAACTTTTATTATTGTCATGTAAGTCGTTTAGGCTGGAATTCACATATATTATTATTATAAATGCCAAAGTTCATTATGTTTGCTACATGGATTTAAATAGATTTGGTTTATTTAAGTGATTGACTTATATATTACCCCGGATTAACTATAACTAAACAAATAGTAGACTGCTTTTTAACGCTAAAAAAAACTGTATAATGGCAAGGAAACCACGGGGCGCTATACTAGTGTGAAATACAAACAGATTAAAATATATGGTTACTTTCCCTTGTCTATACTAATATTATAAAGAGGAAAGATTTGATTGTTTGTTTGTTTGCATTGAATAGGCTCCGAAACTACTGAACTGATTTGAAAAATTCTTTCTCTGTTGAGAAGCTACACTATCCCCGGGTGACATAGGCTATAATCTGTACCCGTGCGAAACTGGGGCGGACCGCTAGTATACTATAAAGTGATGTAATATAATTAAATTTTACTAACTTATACTGTAATAAAACAAAACAATATTTACAACACATTTGCTCAAAAAGTGCACTTACGAAGCCTGTATACATCGTTAGAAAGTTAAACATTACGGATCATAGAACGGAGAGTGCAGTAATGAATTTTACCGCACTCTTCGTTGTATAGCACCGTGCGTGTACTTTACGGAATTTTTTTAATTTCCATTTTTTTTTTCTCGCAAATGTGTTGTAAAACGTATGGCACACGTGCGGATTGGTTATTACAAACTCGTGACTATGGTTAGCTTACGGCCTCTTCGGATCTCTTCCAGGCAATCGTGCATGGAAAGGAATTATATAAAAAAGTGGTCTTAAGAAGCTGAAATTTGGCAGGTAGATTCCTTATGGTATGTAGAGGTTCGCTAAGAAAGGATTATGCGAAAGGGCTGAATTAAGGAGGGCAAAAGGGGGTTAAAATTTTAAATGAAAGTCTACGCGTACGAATTTGCCGGTAACAGCTAGTTGTATTATATATAGTTAATCTATACCACTTTAAAATAATTAGATTATTAATTACATGCACAATGTTAACTAACCAAAGAATTACATAATAAAACATGATAGATAATTATTATTTCAAATTTTGGTGATCAAAATTTCGTAAAAATTTGGCAATAAGTTGGCACCTTAAATAACCTTTCAGTTATTTACGCTTACTTGACCAGTTCAGGATAAACAATCCAGCTGCCGATCTTTTTGCGTAAAGTATAAAAACTTGAGGTCTGGAGAGACATCCCCTGTCCACTCCGACTTAGACAAATGACTCCCTTAATGAACATGCGCTTATTTTGGGAATTAATGGACATCTGCCTCGTGGCAGAGGTTTAATGGAGAAATGTCGAGCAGTTCTGTATCTGTATATCGCAAGTGCTACATTTTATATACGTTTCTCATTTTCAACAAGGAAGTTTTCAATTTGAAGTAGCTCAAAAAGAAAAAACTGAATTCTTGTAGAATCATTTTGTTGTCCGTCTGTTTGTCTGTCCATATGTCAAATCCCTTTTACTCACAAACGCGTACAAGTATCAAGTTTTAATTAATCTATACTAATATTATAATGAGGAAAGATTTGATTGTTTGTTTGTTTGCATTGAATAGGCTCCGAGAATAATGAACCGATTTGAACAATTCTTTCACTGTTTGGAAGCTACACTATTCCCGGGTAAAATAAGCTATATAATATTTTCAAAAAAAATAGGGATCCTTACTTAATCTCTAATAATGTAAACAAAGGTGTAAAAAAATAAGATTTACAATTTTATCTTTGCGTATTTGACAGTTCTAAGACAAAACAACGTCTGTCAGGTCAGCTAATATCAAATACTTTCGTTTACTGGGCAAGTGCCATTATTAACTAAACCAAATCCACGCTAAAACTAACACTACAAATACAGTTAGACTGCCAATAGACCGTTGAAGATCTAAAGACAACCCAAATGCTCAAGCCCACTATCAGTTGGCAGCGTCTATGGGCACTCAATTGTATTTGTAGTGTTAATAACTAGCTTGTTTGTTGTTAAGTTAAAAAAGGCACATGCCCCAGTAAAAAAATAATAGACATACTTTCTTTGCGCGATAGAATCTGAAACAAGGATATTCACCAAAGAACCAGAGTCACCGAAAGCCAGATATATTAAAATTTGCAAGTTGAAGTGGAAATGGGCAGGCCATGTCGCTCGAAGAACCGATAACCGATGGGGAAGAAAGGCTCTTGAGTGGAGACCACGAACCGGAAGATCCAGCGTAGGTAGGCCTCCCACTAGATGGACCTACGACATTGTGAGAGTCGCCGGCATCCAGCGGATGCAAAAGGCAGGCTGTCGTTCAGTGTGGAGGCCTATGTTCAGCAGTGGACGTCTTCTGGCTGATGATGATGACATCATCAGCAGACACAACAAATAACACTTATAAATAATTGAGAATCCCTTTGAAACGGCTGCTTGTCTCCCCCTTGGGTTCGCGTCGTTAGACCTTACCTGTATTCCCTTTGAAGCCTATATGGAAATGTCGGAGAATTTAAAATAGATCTGCTATATTTTAGTTTCTTTTTGTTTTTACAAGCTTTTATAACTTGGCTTGTTAGTATGGATCGAATCTTGCAACTGAATTTTAAAATAGCTATCCCTATATAACTAAACGATCGAGGTTAAATTTTGCATTCACGTTTAGTTTGGATGAAAGTCTATAATCATGCCAAGTTTGACGCTTGTACGTATTATCGTTTTTACATTAGAGCTAGTATAGGGTTCCCATTATACAACAAACGGGGGGGTTTGCTTTTCATCATCATCATCATCACTTTTTTTCCATCACCATACGAGTAAAACCGCGGGGCGCAGCTAGTGTTTGAACAAACATAAAATTCTCCCTTATTTCGTAACTTGAAGTTTTCATCATCACGGCGGTATTCCACCGCCAGATAATGATCTTACAACGACCAAACAACGCAAGGTGGCGCCAATCGCTACGTTGCGCCGTAAATCCTGAAATTTTCTAACAAAAGACACAACATGTTCGTCATAATAATATCTTTCTCGATATACGATGCTCATCCCCGAAATTGTCACCCCTGGCTAGAGATGACCCGTGAGCGTTATTTAAAAATGTCGATATCGATAAACTGTCGATAAAACCTAGCAACATTAATGACTGTAAAATGTTATTATTCACTCTCCATGCTATAATTACGAATAAATGAATGCATTATCTGGTAAAATAGTACGAGTATATAAACGGAACTAACATTTTAATTTATCAAAATATCAGGAGAAATCAAAAATACTTGTAATGTGGCGTATTTTTTTGTTTTAAATGCTAAAAGTATGAACAATTCGTCGGATTGTCGGGTTTTCTCCTCACAATTTGTTAAGGTGTAGCAGTTATTTGCAATAGTAAACCCATTTTTTTTTTTTTTTAGCATAGTTTCAAATCAAACCAAAATTTGTTTTTGCGAGAATATTGTCTTACAGTTTAGATGGACACACACACACAACTAACTAAATAAAGTGTAACTGTAAGTAACTATATAGTATGAGTAATTTTTTTATATCGATAGCCGATGATAAAACATCGATTATTATCGTCTACATTTTTCCCATCCCTATCTATAATCCAAATAAAGTGTCACCCGACGCATAAAACGCTGCACCCGAGACGTGTCTACCCTCATCTATTTTACAAAGAAAAATGAAAATTAAGCTGAGACTGCACTGAGTTAAGTTACACAATGTGACACAAGTTTTTTTCAATTCCAAAAAGTTTCTCAATACGACTGTTTTTTGTGTGTAATGTTACGCTATATTATACGCCAATTGCGAAATTAATGTTTTTCAGTTATATCTCAAGGGTGGTCCCATTTATATTTGGAAAAAATATTCTTCCTCCACGGGTGGATATAAGGGGTTGAATCCCGTTTATTAAACTCTCTGTGAAGTCGCATGTTTGTGAGAAATATGAAAACTAATTGAAAAATGTTAAAGAAAAATGCTATTAATGAAAATAAAATTTTATACGTGATAAAACATTTAAAAAACAGATTGGTCTTCTCAAAAAATCAAAAAGTAAAAAATTAAAGGATGTAACCATACAAAAAAAACGTATTTTTAAAAGTATTATTGTATTTGCTCTAATATAAACACGGTAATACATACAAGCCTCAGACTTGGCATGTAGTACAAACTTTATAGTAAATTTAAATATAATAAATAATGGCCAAGTGCGAGTCGGTGATAAATTTTTGTTCACCACCAAGTTGAGCAACGTAGGGCGCGATCGGTACTTGGATGGGTGACCACCTGGGCGTGATGTTGTCTTTTTGCACTACTTTCTGTATTTTGTGGTTTTGGTATTTTTTGGTATTTTGGTACGGAACCCTCAGTGCGTGTGCCCGACTCGCACTCGCACGGTTTATTTTTACTTATGACAAAGTGTGTTTGCTCGTACCACAGTTTTTTTTGTTTTTTTTTATTATTACTGTTGTCTGTCAAGGCATTTTTGTAAGAAATTTGTTGTATCCAGTTGCACCGAAACGAAAAGTCAATCATTCGAAATCAGTTAGCAACTGTGATTCGGACAAATAACTTTGATACCTAACCCAAAAATATAAGGTCCAGGTACAGGTTCGTCCAGGTTCTTTGGACGCAGAGCTCGACGCGTTAATCAAAATAAGAATGTTCAATCAAGGTTCACACATAATGCCTGGCGACTGATTTTCCTTCTCATTTCCGTTCTATTTACTTCTCTTTTCTGTGACTCGTACTATGACACCAGTGCAAAGGTTTAGCGTATTTAGACATAACATATGAGTTAGTGTGGTCACAGCTTTATCCGAAAATCCTTAAGAGGTTTTCCGTGTTTGTTAGAATGACTATTTTCTTTTTTCTCGCACAAGGGAGTAACAACAAACACCGCTTTATTCATTGTATTGTGCCCGCTGATTCGGGACACCCTTTAGCTTGACAGTTGGCAGGCGGGGAGAAAACGCTAGATTTATATGCTGTGATTTACTGTATTTTTTTTATAACTCAATTTAGGAATTAATACATTTTTGATGATGAGAACGATGATGTGTACCCAGAGTATAAGCTAACTTCTATACCAAATTTCATCCAAATCCGTTCAGCTGTTACGGAGTTAAGTTCGGATAAATATACACACGTACGCGAAATCTTACGCATTTATGATTATTGTTTTACTATTGTTTTTGGTGGTATCAATTAAATGCTAAGTTTTTTTAATGTCTAAATTATATTTACAATGAAATTAAATATCACATGCATTACATTTTTATATTATTCTTATCTCGCTCCACTCATCTACGCAAACAAGCCAAAAAACGCTTATCATGTAAATGCGACGTAACCGCCCCTTGACATAACAAGCCCACTTCCGGTTCCTGTCTACGTGTTGCCAACCTTACGGATTCATTTTTTATCTTCCCACAAGCGGAAGTCTACCGATTTTGCTATCGGGATACCGTCCGCATATCCGGTCACAGGTTTGTTTGGAATGTTGGCCTGTATTTCTGGGACAAAATGATGGACAAATAAAATTCAGCTTAGTAATAATAAAATAAATAAAAACGCAGGAGCTGCTTTGTGGCGAGCCGTCTGTTAGTAGAGACACCGTGTACTCCGATTCCATGTTGCTAAATGAGACCCCTGACCCCTGGCTTGCCTTTGTGCCGTCTAGGGGTGGAAACCGCAAGAGCTAAGAACCTAAGCTCCAGGGTGGAAGTGTTAAAGGGCATAACACCGCGAGTAGCTCTTAGTGAAAGTGTAGCACACCTCTCGACACCCTAAACCAGCCAAGCCTTAAGCTAAAAGCAAACAAATATACACAAAATTGCCAAATATACGCAATACTATCTAAATACGCAACTTCGGAGATGAACAAAACGAATCACGTTAAAACAAATGAAAGCTTAGCAGAAACATAGCATAATCAGCCTTTTAATAGTCCACTGCTGGACTTAGGCATACCCCCGAAAGAGCGATTGGGCCATATCCACCTCGCTAGCCCAGTTGCGAGTTGGTTGGATTCACATACGCCATTTCATTTTCTTCTCCATACGTGATGAGATCTTATATTTAACTGAAATAAAGGTGAAAATAACATCTCAGTATGCAGAGCAACCGCGTCTATAATGTGAAGGAGGCAAAAAAACTGCATCAAAACATTACATTTCCTCATTGCCAAAATTTAATTAAAGAAGCCCATTATCCTAAAGCAACTTTAATTAAACAAACTGACGGAGTACTCAAAGCTAAGCTATAAAACGAAATGAAAATCACTGAAATCGGAAATCATTGACGTGCAAATCGCTACAATTCAATCTAAAATGTCACTTGTTACATGAAAGCTAGGGATTATATTCCAATGGGAAGAGGATCCGGCTTTGATTAACATAATCAACATTAATTAAGACGACTGGGGAGCTATTAAGATAAGATAGTGCGGAATAAATCGAAATAATGCTTCTCTATAAATAGGGGGCGACCTTTCGTAAGTTCCACTTGATTTACTGATGACTGATGGTGAGAGATGGGTTAGACGTTCAGGCACGCTTATCTATTTCTTTTAATAGTGAAACAAATAACGGAGCCATCTAGTGCAATGACGCCAAACTCTATGCCCGACGCGGCAGTGTCATTCAGCGCCGGCCCTGCCGCCCGATTCTACTAAACAAATTGTCTTTAAATTGTAATAGTTGCGATTTTAATTGTTAAATAGCTGCCTCAAAATTGACAGTTTTTAATATTTTTTTACACTAAGTTATAATATTAGGTGGTTGTATTTTTCTGGTATAAAAAAATATTTAAAACTTTCAATTTTGAGGCAGTTATTTAACAATTAAATTAGCAACAATTACAATTTTGACGCTTGACCAAAATGCTGGCGTGTTTCTGGCTCAACGCATTAGCATTGCCATTCAACGTGGTAATGCCACCAGCATGTTGGGTACGCTTCCAACTGGTAGTGGGCTTGAGCATTTGTATTGTCTTTAGACCTTCAACAGTCTATGGGCAGTCTAACTGTATTTGTAGTGTTAGTTTTAGCTTGTATTTTGTTTAGTTTTTAAAGGCACTTGCCCAGTTAAAAAAATTACAATTTAAAGACAATTTCTTTAGTAGAATCGGGGCCCTGGGGTAAAGTGACAGGAGTGGTCAGTGGGCGCCGAGCAAGGGACGCGAAAATGACAAGAGCGAATATATATATCAAATGTTGATGGCACCTCCGCCTGGGGGCGCGGGCAGCGTGACACACTTGCATTGTTACCAGCATAAAATGTTGATGTGGAAATAGTTTACGTCCTGGATTAGCACATGGAATACTTTTATTCTGGAAAAATAATTGATTCCTGTACGATAGTTTTCAGAAATGAAGCGCGCCGAAAGACAATCTTGCTCTACCTCAATCAAAGGCTGGCATGAGTTTTACTTTCTAACTCCTGATCATCAAATCAGTTCGATGATGCTTTATTATATTGTCATCCGGATTACATATACTTACAGAGTTTCATATTGATACGACATTTAGAAGTAGCTTTAAATCTATTTCCCAGATTCGATTGCCTACATTGTTCGTTAGCTAGTTCAATGACACGGCGAAAGACTCTAATCTGGGTGTCTTCAAATCACGAGTGAATCGGTTTCTTCTAGGCAAGCGTGCTCCGACGTAGACCGCATCGTCGCTTAACATCAGGCGTGATGGTGGTCAAAAGCAAACCTATTTTTTTTATATTTTTTTTTTAAAACTCCTTGCCATTTCACTATCTACTAAATGTCAATGATTATTGTTTCCATAGTAATATTATTTTAATTAACAAAATAAACATTATAATTTTAATGATCAGACATTGTCAATTATTTTCATTGCCATAATAATATTATTTTAATTAACAAAATAAACATTAAAATTTTAATACCAAAACATACTAAATTAAATGTATCAACATCAATTAACCTTATCAATTAATTCAATTAGTTACAACAAGTATAATAATTATACATAATTAAGTTCCTGTCTCACCGCACCGGCGAGTAAGCAAAAGCTATCGACAAAAACATTGGACTCCCTGGCTAGTCTATCATATTCCTACCACTATCCGCCTATCATGTTTCCACTGCTGGGACTCAGGCCTTCTCTCAGATATAGAGAGAGAGGATGGGTCCTAATCCACCATGCTGGCCAAGTGCATGTTGGTGAATGTCATTATTATGATTAAATGAAACTATTATGTCTTTGAACTTTTGAGGTTCTTAGATTTTTCGGTTTTACGATGTTATTCATTCCCGTTGTTGAGCGATGGCATCGAAACAACACATAATTTATTTAGATACTTAATAAGTCATTAGTGCAGGGCCGAGGATCGAACCAGGTGTCATCAGATTGTAAAGCATGCTACCGCCCGGCCACCATCACTACTGGATACATTTGGTTTCATTCCCATAGCTACATTTTTTTTTCAGGTATATAATGCTGATTACTACGACATCTAAGGACCTATTTTTACTATGTATAGGAAGTTGGCTCAGTAGTTTTTTATCCAGTTCCAAATATATATAGTTTTGTCCGAACGCCTGTTGATCTAGCAATATCAATAATTTTAATTAGAACAATTTTGATTACATAATACTCAATTACCATAATGTTTTTTTAAAATATAAATTATGGTTTTTCACTGTATTAGGTACTTTACATCCCATCGCGTCGCATTGCCACATTTACGCAGGACAACGGCTTAGTTAAAATACGTCAAACGGAATATACGGCTGTATTAATCAAGGTTATGAAACTACAGGGTGTTCAATTAACGTTTAAAACGATGCCTGAACTGGGATCATTCTATATGTTTGAGCATATGATGTAAATTTGACAACGCGTTTAAATTGACTTTATATTGAAATTTCGCTCAAAAACAGTGAAAGAAAACATCGTGAGGTAACCGGTACGTCCAAGACTCTCAAAATAAAGTTCTAAGACATGAAATTCACTAACATGCACTGGGCCAGTATGGTGGATTACTTACCATCCTCTTTCTCTCTCTCTCTCTCTCTCTGAGAGGAGGCGAGTCCCAGCAGTGATTATGATGATAATGATTGACAATGTTTACGAATTGTGTTCCCAAATATGATATCACGGGTTTTGTACGACGTTTTGTAGTAATTAATAATTTTATTTATTTAAGTACAAATGTAGGTATATCAAACAACGAAAATAAAAAAGCCTTAATTATTACTTCACTTTATTTCAATATAAACACGGGTCTAGCCCGGACATTTGGTAGGCATTGGTGGGGCCGAAGCCAACATCAAGAGGCCCCGTTGAATATAAAATACAATTTTATTGAATGTGTATAAAATGGATTATAAAACTATTGTACAGTATAGGATATAAAACGTCTAGGCTATTGAGGTGAACAACTTGTGGATGGGATAACAGATCTATGGTATGAGGTACGGCACAATTATTATTAATTAATACTTATTATTAATTATTACTTATTAGTAATTATTACTTATTATTAATTATCACAAATATAATTTTTTTTAAATGTTTTTTTTTTAAAGGACGTATTTCAAAATCACCTGCAGATTTTTTTTGGCATCTAGCTTCTGCTTCACGCAGGTATAATTTACTTCTAATTGTTGAATCGTTTTGAAACTTTACAAGTATAATTATGTAATCTGGATGACAATACAATAATTTGGAACCTTTGAACTGATCTGTCACTAAGTGTCCCCTCGAGTACGGTGGTCTTTTTGGTTTGCTGTAACGAGGAACTAAAACTTGTTTTAAAACTAATAACAGTTAATATACGTATGGTTACAACTAATGGGGACCTTCAGCTGTGAGTAAAAACAGCTTTAGGCAACCTTTAGATGATTAGGTACTTCACAAACATTCAAAATCGATGTATAATGTGGAATGAGCTAACCTAACATGGTGTTTCTGAGAAGCTACAACATGGGGTTCTCCAAAAGGCGAGTTAATAGAGTATTTAAGGATCGGCAACGTATTTGTGATGCCTTTCGTGTAACAAGTATCCATAGGCGACGGTGACTGCTTACCATCGGGCGACCCATTTGCATGTTTGCCAAAAAAAACACTAATATTTTAAATTATGAAGTAATTCAAAAAGCCTTGAAATATTGTCCACATAACTGTAAAAATGTAACCTTCCAATATAATCTACCTTTATTTGCCATCTATCGCACCGAATTCGTCAAAAGGACAACCCCTGTCTTGGGGCCATCCCTAGCAAACCATAAACTTGACAGCCCTGACTAGAGTGGCCCTCGATTGCCCCCGTTTGTCCTGCCTCCCCTGGGGAAACCGATCCTTTTCCTGTGCCTTTAGGAGTGTTGTTTTAGGGACTATTTTACTTTAACTTACTCTGACTGATGGTCCGTGGAAATGAAAACTGTTGCCTGAGAGTTGTGTAGATTTGAGATTACTAGCTGGGGCTTGCGGTTGGCCAATTGATTAACAGACACATGGACCGAAAGTAAATTTTATATTGAAGTGTTGTTCTATCTTTGGGATTACATATCTAAGATTCGAACGAAAAACAAACTTTTCTGTGATTAAGTATATGCCTCGTGCATCCTTTTTCTGAATCACGCATTTCTTCTATACTAATAATAATAATTATTAAGTATTTTGAAATGAGGCATAATTGGCAGGTGCCGTACCTCATACCATAGACCTGTTATCCCATCCACAAGTTGTTCACCTCAATAGCCTAGACGTTTTATATCCTATAGGATACAGTATACTGTACAATAGTTTTATAATCCATTTTATACACATTCAATAATATTGTATTTTATATTCAACGGGGCCTCTTGGTGTTGGCTTCGACCCCACCAATGCCTACCAAATGTCCGGGCTAGACCCGTGTTTATATTGAAATTATTATTATAATGAGGAAAGATTTGATTGTTTGTTTGCATTGAATAGGCTCCGAAACTAATGAACCGATTTGAAAAATTCTTTCACTGTTTGGAAGCTACACTATCCCGGGTGACAGGCTATAATCTATACCCGTGCGAAGCTGGGGCGGACCGCTAGTAGTAATATTATATTATAAAGAGGAAAGATTTGATTATTGGTTTGTTTGCTTTGAATAGGCTCCGAAACTACCGAGTCGATTTGAAAAATTCTTTCACTGTTAGGAAGCTACACTATTCCCGGGAGACATAGGCTATATTATATTTAAAAAAAAAATGGATCCTTACTAAAACACCAATAATGTAACCCAAGGAGTAAAAAATTAGACTTACACCCGTGCGAAGCCAGGTTGCGTTGCTAGTATACAATAATATAACTTAATAACTCTTCTGTGCGTGTGTTTGTCACTGAACTCATCCTAAACGGCTGGACCGATTTAGATGAATATTTCTATTCTCGTTTTATTTGTGTGTGTTTGAGTGGTTCCCTTAATGGTTTAGATTGGCGCATTAAATGGCGCAGCTAGTATAAATACAAGAAAACTATTCGAATTGACATTAACTGATATTTTGAATGACATATAGTAACGAGACGTGGTCTTTAACTGTTGGTCTTTTGGAAAACTTAGAGTCACACAGCGGGCAATGGAGAGATCTATGCTCGGAGTTTCTTTGCGCGATAGAAACCGGAACGTGGATATTCGCCAAAGAACCAGAGTCACCGACTTAGCTGTTAAAATTTGTAAGCTGAAGTGGCAATGGGCAGGCCACATCGCTCGAAGAACCGATAAGCGATGGGGAAGAAAGGTTCTTGAGTGGAGACCACGAACCGGAAGACACAGCGTAGGTAGCCCTCCCACTAGATGGACCGACAACATTGTGAGCGTGGCGTTCATCCAGTGGATGCAAAAGGCAGGCTGTCGTTCAGTGTGGAGGTTAAGGGAGGCCTATGTTCAGCAGTGGACGTTTTCTAATGATGATGATGATATTTTGAAGTCAGTTAATAAAGAGTACAATTAAAATTTTAATTCAAATCATTTAAATTTGAACATAAATAAAGGAAATAATACAGGAGCCTTGCCCCCCGATTCTACTAAACAAATTGTCTTTAAATAGTAATTGTTGCGATTTTAATTGTTAATTAACTGCCTCAAAATTGTAATTTTTTAATATTTTTTTATACTAAGTTATAATATTAGGTGGTTGTATTTTTCTAGTATAAAAAAAACTGTCAATTTTGAGGCAGTTATTTAACAATTAAAATCGCAACAATTACAATTTAAAGACAATTTATTTAGTAGAATCGGGGCCCTGGTCTATCGATCGGATAGTCCGTACGAAAAACTAAAGTGCTGTGTTGAAGGTCTTTTTGCCAGGGGACATGAAACAAGACAAAACAATTAGTACATTTATTGCTCCGATAAATCTATTTTAACTGTCTGAAAGCAACTCATACGGGCAAAAGGTCAGCGCTAAGAAAACCCAGTCCCTTAGACGTAGTCCCTGGGTATTGCGTGAAGGTCATAGGTCAATAACGCATAACGTAGCTAAAGTCCATCTCAATAGATGAGAATAGATGAGATGATAAACCCTCGCAAAAAATAAAAAATAAATTTCAAACATTTCGACTGTCTTTAGAAAGAACCTTTTTAATTCTTCAAGGGTATACTAAAAATTGAAAAGGCAAAAACCGCTTAACGTCAACTGAACAGTCGAGGCGTACTACTTGCCATTCATAATTTTAGCTATAGGACGTTCACTGTTGCACATAGGCCTCCCCCATCGATCTCCAAAAGGGCCGGTTGAAAGCGGTCTGCATCCAGCGTTTTCCTGCGGTCTCTTTAAGGTCGTCTATCCATCTTGTGGGAAGATGACATGTCCTATACGCTGCGCTTACCGATCCGTGCTCTCCATTTGAGAACCTTTCGGCCCCATCGGTCATCTGTTCTGCGTGCTATGTGCCCTACCCACTGCCAATTCAATTTGCTAATCTGGGCGAGCTCTCCCTCGAGATCTCCTTCTGGCTGACCCGGAAGACTAAGACGAAGGAAAATGCGGCTGCGGATAAGACCAGCAAACAATAAGGCCATTAAACCAAGACCACTGGACCCATCATCGGTGCTCAAAAACAGCCCGGTACACAAAACCCGGCCATTTTTTCGCCCCTCCACCTTCCCCACCGGGGCAGTGATCCCCAAAGACCTGCCTCGGAGAGAATACAATCTCGGTACTGATTCCCCTCTCCGACAAGAGAAAGGAAGAACTCTGACTGTCCCTTAACATCACGAGATCAAAACGCCTATAAAAAAAATCCGAACTAGGAATCGAATCTAGGATTTCTGGCTCATGAGACAGTCGTGTTACTACTGAGCCATACCTTCTATTCTGATACAAGCTAGCTAGATGACAAGCAAGCCCATTCCAAAGGTCAGAGGTCAGCCCAAGAGGCACCCTCGATTGGGCTATTGGCTTCGCTTGCCCTGCCGTCCCTGAGGACACCCGATCTGTTTCCGGCATCGGCGATCAACGTTACGTTATCGATCTGGTTTGACAAGTCGTTTTCAGTTTTGTAATCTTTAGTAGTAAGAATCGGTATTTACAGTTATAAGTATAGATCGGCATATACCGCGATATTTACCGTGATAAGGTTGTGGATAAAGCTCTCGATATTTCGGCGCAATTACATACACCATTTTAGTAAATTTTTTATTTAGTCGGTAAATATCCTGGTGATAATCATATAACTGTAGTGAACACTGAGTAACTGTGGTGTATTTATTTATAGTTTTTTTTTTTTTTTACTTGGTAAATATCCTGGTGATTTTCATATAACTGTAGTGAACACTGAGTAACTGTGGTGTATTTATTTATAGTTTTTTTTTTATTTACTCGGTTAATATCCTGGTGATAATCATATACCTAACTGTAGTGAACACTGAGTAACTGTGGTGTATTTATTTACAGTAAAAAAAAAATTTACTCGGTAAATATCCTTGTGATGATCATATAACTGTAGTGAACACTGAGTAACTGTGGTGTATTTATTTATAGTAATTATTTTTTTACTCGGTAAATATCCTTGTGATGATCATATAACTGTAGTGAACACTGAGTAACTGTGGTGTATTTATTTATAGTAATTATTTTTTTACTCGGTAAATATCTTGGTGATAATCATATAACTGTAGTGAACACTGAGTAACTGTGGTGTATTTATTTTTAGTAAAATTTTTTTTACTCTGTTAATATCCTGGTGATAATCATATGACTGTAGTGTACACTGCGTAACTGTGTTGGATTTATTTTTAGTAAAAAATTTTTACTCGGTAAATTTCCTGGTGATAATCATATAACTGTAGTGAACACTGAGTAACTGTGGTCTATTTTTTTTATTGCCTTTTACCTATTACAAAACATATTCTAAAACTTAAGTCCACTCGCCATTTATAGCAATTAATCAAAGCGTGCAAGTTGGTCGGTCAAGTTACAGCTTTCTCAATTAATCATTACTTACTAGTTACTGGAACTGGCATACAACTAAGTTACCGGAAGTACTAGAATAGTTATTCCGTTTTACAGTTTAACCCATATTGTCCTGGTTAAATAGTTATACCAGTTATACTAAGTAGAATATTTACGATCGTTGAACTATTATTTCTTCTTTGGTGAACATTGATTAACTTTTACTATCCAGTCCGATGGCCATACGCTATCGTCAAGGGGATAAGGGACTAACTCTTAAATCGCGAAAAAAAATCAGTTGTTTCATAGAAAACGGTCATTGAAACTCGACAAAATGTATGGAACAACTGTTTTTTTTCTTCTCGGTATCAGGTTTGGTGGTCCCATAGTAAAAGTTGTCGAATATCCCAACTTTTGGGTAAAATACCCAATTGTTCGGGTAAAACACGCCACGTTTTATTCCTGCTGTAAGGACACTCTGGAAGTTTTTTAATTAAGATAAAATCACATTTACATAGAGTGATTACTGCGTGCATGAGCCACATTAAAATGGAGCAAGCCGTCATTTGTCAGGGTACAGTAATAAATTGCAGGTCATTTGTCCGGGGAAATGGTCTTGGTTTATTACTAACTGTGCCCTGCGGTTTCCCATGCGATATTTCATATCCCGGGGATAGAGAAATATACAATCTAACAACCTACAAGCAAGCATTATAGCTCATAAGCAAGCTCAAAGTCGCACAACGAGCTATGGAGAGGGCTATGATCGGGGTTTCTCTACGAGATCGAATCAAAAATAAGGAGATCTGTAGACGAACGAAAGTTACCGACATAGCCCACCGGATTAGCGAGTTGAAGTGGCAGTGGGCATGGCACATAGCACGGAGAACAGATGGCCGGTGGGGCTGAAAGTTTCTTGAATGGAGACCACGGACCGGTAAGCGCAGCATAGAACGTCCACAAGATAGACAGACGACCTAAATGAAGCCGCAGGGAAACTCTAGATGCAAGCCGCTTCCAACCGGCCCTTTTGGAGATCGATGGGGAGGCCCTATGTCCAGCAGTGGACGTCCTACGGCTGAAATGATAATGATGAACAACCTACAGCTTTATATTATTATATTTATTAACTTGCTAGTTGTTGCTTACTACTTTGTTTATTATATCCACAACTATTAGCCTAAATAATATTTTTTATCTCTTTAAAACACAGCTTTCTTGCAAATTTTCAGCCCCATTTCATCACATTTTTATCGCGTATTTGTCCGCGTTTGACCAGCTCGCCTGTTGATAGGCAAGCCTTAATTTGCCCCTTTCGTAAAATCATTTCTTAGCGATAATCTAGAGTCCCTCTTAGGCACTGCAATTCGTCCCTTTCTTAAAACTCTTTCTAAACATATTTCAGCCAGATATTTCAGTTTATATCTATTCTGAGTTAAGGTTTTAGTGGTCTATGTTTCAGGGTATACTTTAAACAGGAAAAGCTAAAAAAAAACATATGTAATAAAAACGTTACAAACTAAATTACCTACTCATATCTATAGCTATAAGTAATTAATGCTTTTAATATAAAAAAAAAAATATTAAAAAAATGGCGGAGTAATCGCGTAACAAACATAGGTACAAAAAAAATACATACAGTCGAATTGACAACCTCCTCCTTTTTGAAGTCGTTTAAAAATAAAATCAATCACTCTTATTTTCAAACCAAAATGGCGTTTCTATCAACAAAATGAGTATAGAAGACATCCAACAAAGTAACGACGCTTCGACTGAACTACCAACCGAATTTCATTTAAATTCATCAGCGAAATTCTCAAATCAATCATTTCAATGCTAAACACTCCTTTATTTCTTACACCCTCCTAATTAAGAATCCCTTATTACTTAGCGCCCCCTTAAGACTCGGTGCACATCAAAGAGAGGAGAATTTTGAGACAACCAATGAGAATCTTCCATTAAGATTCAATAAATGACGTAAAATTGTATTTTCATTATATTATTACGAATAATTATTCGAAATGACTCTTGATTATTGTAATTATTATTATCATACTGACATTTGGATTAAATTGAAGCATATGACCGTGTTAATTAATTAAAATAAATTTAGAATAATATTTAATAAAACTTGGTTTGGTTGGACCCGGGTATGTCCTAAAACTAAGCCAGAACTACCGGAGAATGAGCAGCAGCGTCCTATTAGTACACATACAGTAAACGTACTGTGATTCCCAAGCCACCTGCCAAATGTGGGAATTAATGCAACACCCCTCTCTAAGAGGGAGGCCTTTGTTCAGCAGTGGCCGTTTATTGGCTCATGGTATGATTTGAATAAAACTTGAAACATTTTCAATGTCTGACACTGGCCAATGAACAAGACGTGTGATGTCAAAATCGTTTCAATAACAAATATTTATGTAGTTATTCTAACATATTTTCTACATATTAGTGTCGGTGTGGTCAGAACATGATTTTGTTCGTTTGCTTCTGGGCTTCCGGGCAAAAGATTACCTTATGTCGCCAAATTTCATCAACATCAATTCAGCTTTGTTTTGAAATGGCAACTAAGAAAAGGACAGAGTTTCTTTAGCATTTGTAGTTAATACTCTTAGGTGATATTCACAATTTATTTTTATTTATTAGAATGGCTGTTAAGGCATTTTTGTAAGATATTTGTTGTAGCAACTGTGTGGCTCTTGTCTAGACCCCCAGTTAGCAACTGTGATGCGGACAAAGAACTTTGAGACCTAACCCAAAAAGGTAAGGTCCAAGTTCTTTGGATGCGCAGTTCGACGCGTTGATCTAAAAAAAAAAATCTTCTCATTCCCGTTCCATTTATTTATCTTTTCTGTGGTAATATTAGTGTGATAAGGTATTTTACTTTCCTCTCTTCTCTTCTTCGCCCATATTATATGCTTCGTTGTAAATCAGCCCTTATTCCTCAGCGCCCTCTTTATTTCTATGCCTCTATTACTTTAAACCCCGCGAATTTTCTGAGCCATGTTATTACCTCTCGCTTCTCCCACAGACTAAAACAAATAACCAAAATACTGAGAATCTTTAACGCGGAAACGTCAAAGGAAATTGGTTTCAATCTATGGTTTTAATTAGAAAGCCGCGCGATAAACGCGTTGAATGAGTGAACGGAACGAATGAAACGGACGAATGAACTAGGTCTATCAAATCAGAACACTAGCTTTCCTTGAAATTAAACTCTTATTTAAATTATTTCCTCTGTGAGGATTTTGGCGTCGCACTTCTTGTGCATTTATTGCCAGTGTCAAGTATTAAAATGTTAACAAGTTTAATTAAATGTCGTCAAATAAGTCATAGTCACAGTCAGAGTCAAGCAAAGTCATGCCCTGGTACCTAAAGTGGAGGAGACTTTACAAAAGGCTTCTATAGAGCTTTGAAAATAACACATAAATACAGTGTTTTAAACTATCACGGTTGTTCACTAAAGTTATATGATTATTTACGGGATATTTACCGTGGTAAGGTTGTGGAATGAGCTCCCGATTTTTTTTTTTTTTTTTATATCGGGTGCTCATTCCACAACCTTACCACGGTAAATATCCCGTAAATAATCATATAACTTTACATAAATACAGGTTTCACTGTGTTATATCACCCTTTCCTACACTCGACCACGTCTACGAACACTTAATAAATAATAATCCGCCATTATTACGCATAGACGCGCGAGAAAACAAATAATAAAATGAGACAAGTTTTTTTCACGTTGGCGCCAAAACTTTCAACTTTTACCGAAATTTACCGTGTAGTTTTTTAAAGTTTTTTTTTAATATATATAATGCCATATGTGGCAAACAAGCAGATGAGCTGCCTGATGGTAAGCAGTCACCGATGCCTATGGATACTTGTAACACCAGAGTCATCACAACTACGTTGCCGACCCTTAAAGGTGGCACGTTTCACCTATGGCGGGAAATTCAAATTTCAAACAGTTTTCTTGTCCTTGTAGCTAGTCCGGGTACTTATTGTAAACGATCATGATGTTTGCGCAAATTGATTATTATTCTTTACAAAATCAGGTAAAGCTATTTATCTCTAATGTACATTATTACTAACATGATGTGTCAATAAACTATTTTTTGCTGTTTCAAACGGTTTATTGACAAATGTAAGTAACATGGTGCGTTACTGTTAAATAGTTGTACATGATAATGTAAAGAACAACTAAAGATTTGCGCAAACGCTGTGTCATTTTAAAATAATTACCCGGCCTAGCTACAAGGACAAAAAACTGTTTTAGATTTGAATTTACTGCAATAGGTAAAACGTACCACCTTAAAAGCTTTATTGTAGCTTCTCGAACACACCGCAGAAAATTTAAATAAGACTATAAGATAAGGTTTAATATTGGAATAAGATAACTAAGGATATGGTTCTCAGTCTCTGAAAAAAAATACGGTTTTACCACGCACGACCCCGGGGTACATTCATAATCATAATAATGTTTATTAATAACAGTAGTTACAGCTCATGACTATTACAAAATAGGTACAAAATTCAAATGATTATAGGTCTAAATATTGAATTGATTATTATTATTTCCACTGGAGACCAGACGCGAATACTCGATTATAGTACAATATAGGTAATATTGTACCACAACCGAGCACCCATGCCTAATCTCCACTAGAAATAATAACAATATAACACAAAATACCGAATTATAATTAATACAAATTACTATTAAAATATATTAATTATCAAAAGAGAAAATAGTATCATATTCATTCTTATCAAATTATAGTAAAAACAAAATTAACCACATTTTATTTAATAGATAGATTGTAAAACGCCATAGACGTCGCAGTTTCCAAACTACAAAGAAAATTGTAAAAGAATTGAGTTTCCTAGTGAAGCCCGCGGGACCGGCCGTTTCCTCTTTATTTAATTTAACCCATTTTTGCATGGTTATTCCGGTTATTCTCGAGTAAGTGAATATTACCCTCGTCCTTACCTGTTTGGCATTCTTTTACCTGTTAGGGAAATATCCACTTGGAAGTTTGAAGGGGCAGTAGAGTTTTTGAATGGCGGGTGAAAATTGAGAAACTGACCTTACTACCCGACTGCGCAAGGAGGGTTATGTTATACGCCCTACAGCGTAAACGGCTTAATGGGTTTCAACACGCGGTGTCATTTGAATTGTTTTAATTGTGGGAGTGACAAAATGGCGACAAGAATTTAAATTGGCGTCCGCAAAAAAAAAGGAAAATACTTAGAATAACTACTCTGAGAAGGTAGGTTTCCAAACAACGCCTTCTCAAAACGTAAGCTACAAATTCGCTTTGTAGCTTACGTTTCGATTGGTATTTTAAACGATTTAAGCAAGAAAATTAATGGATTACCTGTGGAATGTCACACCATAACTCTTATGCTGCTTTTCCGATTTGTTGTAGTACGATTTCACCGCGCAAATTGTCATAGTAAATTTTTTATATTTTTTTGGAGCCACATATGACACCATTGAATGGCTTAAATTTGCGAATGTACTTGGGAAAATAGTTAGTAAACAATATTAGATCAATATTACCATTATTATGTAGATTTTTTATTTATGTTCACTGAGCAGATAACAAATATATTAGAACACTACTATAAAATACTCGCTAGTTAACGAGATGGAGCGGTATGAAAGAGCTCTGTATCTACTACGAGTAGGTATAGATAGTTACGCAGTGCGCCGCTGTTACTTTTCAATTACTTACCTACTATTTATATCATCATCAACCAAAAGACGTCCACTGCTGAAACTCCTTTACCTCTACACTGAACGACAGCTTGCCATCTGCATCCACTATTTACAAATGTATTTTAAACGTAATTTTTGTATCAGCTGTAATGTAAAAACGGTAATACGTACAAGCGTCAAACTTGGCATGATTATAGTACACGCTCTAAAGTATAACAACAAATAATAAATAATGGTTATGTGCGAGTCGATGACAAGTTTCTGTTCAATACCAAGTTATAACTGGTAATTTCGTTATTGAATTTTGTGGTGGTACGGAACCCTCAGTGCGCGACTTGGCCTCGCTATAAACGACTCGCACTTGGCCTCGCTATAAACTCTCTTGTGTTACTATTTTATTTGAATAAGTATCATGCCTGCCTCCAATCCGGCCGCCTCGCCGCGAAAATGCGTATGACAGCCGCATAAATAAAATCAATTTATTTTTTTGGTAAAATAATAATAATCTGCAATCATTGTAAAAATATCATCGTCATTTCAGCCGTAGGACGTCCACTGCTGGGCATAGGCCTCCCCCATCGATCTCCAATAGGGCCGGTTGGAAGCGGTCTGCATCCAGTGTTTCCCTGCGGTCTCTTTTAGGTCATCTGTCAATCTTGTGGGTGGACGTCCTGCGCTTATCGGTCCGAAAAAAAAACGGAATAATATATTTTCTATTAAAACTACCAGCTACAATCATACGTTCAAAAAGCTAGTAAAAGTGTTCAGAATTTACTGTTTTGTCGTTCAGCTTTTATACAATATTGTGGCAAATTTCAGACGCATTTTTTTTTAAATTAGAATAAGCTTGCGTTTGACCACCAACGTTCGTCAACGAAAAACGAGTGTTGCATTCTTCGAAGGCATTCTTTCAACGGCCGCAATTTAACAACGCAATATCACTAAAAATTTATGAATTAGCTTTGGTGATACGCACCACTGCAGTGTGGTTATCACTACATCATGAGTTAGTGTATTGTAGTATTGAATAAATCTCTATAAATGGACCAATTTAATATATCCACCATATGGTTTAATCTCGGTCATTCGCTGATTATTTTACCCGACGATTCAAAGCCAAAAGGATGCTGGGGCCATACGGACAACTTCTATTGCAGCACCAAATGTTAAATCCGCTCAGTTGGAAAATCACGTGAACGTGAACCTTGACGCACCCAGATACGGTTCGCGGTCGCGTGATTTTCTGATTGAGCGGATTGGTGCCGCAATAGCAGTTGTCCGTAAGGTGTTGTGTTTAATTTAACGTTTATATGTTTTATTATGGGAACAAGCGTTTTTCCTTCATCGTTGTTGATCGATGGCATCTAACACATCTGACATATCTGCACATAAATTATTTTAGTACTAAATAAGTCATTGATGCAGGGCCGAGGATAGAACCGGGTGCCGTCAGATGGTAAAGCAATAATTGTACCCCCACTGCTCTTTATCTTATATGTTAGTTCTTCTTTAACTGACGAAATAATGGAGGAGCTTCTCAAGTCGACGCGTAGGTATATTTTGAGGGGTTTTTTTGATTGCAGGTCTACCATTTAGTTGGCTTGAAGACATAAATATTGTAGTACAACTTCAAATCACACCCATGAACCTTACACCGTGTAACTCCTTACCAAAAACTCGTGAATAAAAAAAAATCGTGTGCATAGCGAAACCACACGACAAAAGCGAAAGCTTTATCAAGGTTGACTATATCTCTCTCTTGGCTTGCCTATCCTTACTAGAGCCGACTATACCAGATCCACAGAAGACATATTAGTATAAGTACAGAAGATTCACTCCGCAAAATTATTTAAATAGCGACTCTTGCTTCTACACAATAAAGTGCAATTCAGGACGTGCGAGCGTTAACTACCTACAGCCATATTAACTAGAAGTTGCCTCTCTGTCTATCGCGTAACTCTTGTCGCGCTATCTCTGTCCATCGCGCGGCAGGACCGACAAGTCGGCTACTTGTAGCTTCATACATAAATTGCGGAGTGCGCCAGGCCTGCCCGAACGAATATCCGAGCGTGACAGTCACGCGACTTCAGTGCTTTTTCCTTATCCCAAAACTGCCAAAGGTGCTAAAGAAGTTTTGACTTAAAAAATTTGGAAAAAAAATTGAGGTTCACTTTCACCAAAGGCTCATCAGTCTTGGAGGCTACATATATAGTAGCTTTACCTAGTCTGTGGGGTAGTATGAAGTGTTCAAACTGATTGATATTTCCTGGTGACATATATCTACAGTGAGTAGGGCTACGTCGATCGACAAACCTAATTAAGATGGGTGATAGGTCGGTTATTGTAGAGCAGACTCTCCCCGGCCGGTGAGCTTTCAGTGAACAATAGTAACAATTCTCTTCTATCTACTCAACACACCTAATATAGTATGTTTCTACCATTCTCTAACTAAACTAAAGACTAAAGTAACAAATGCAATAATTATCTTAAGGCCCTCTTTTCCCACTTTTAGCATTTTTGTTATTCTAGTTTTAGTTTGACTACATCAATAGTTAGCTGAAAATATAAAAAAGTGCTATATCAACATTCAATGTTTTTTCTTCTAAAAAATATCTGTAATATATATATAAAGTCAACTGATTTGCGCTTTTCTCAATTTTTTTAATCCATTCATATACCTATTTACTTAGTTATGTCTACAATATCTTAATAAAAATAAAAATAAAATAAATATTTTTGGGACATTTTTGCACACACGGTCATCTGACCCCAAACTAAGCAATGCTTGTGATATGGCTGCCAGAGACTGATATACATACATATATAGTTTATACATACATAATTACATAATTACATTCATTTATACATAATTATTAAAGGAACCGTAAAGGCACATTTTAAATTAAAGCTATATACTATACGAAAAATATGAGAAAAACTTTAAAAATAGAAGTAGTGAAACGGACGACTGTGTGTAAGCGCCATGGCGCTATAATACAATATATTAAAGTGGTAAGTGGGAAAACTAGTAATTTTTTTTTTTTTATATGTTATGCGCAATAAAATATTCATAAATATTCGGGACATTTTTTGCACACACGGTCATCTGACCCCAAACTAAGCAAAGCTTGTGATATGGCTGCCAGAGACTGATATACATACATATATAGTTTTAAATACATACTTAAATAGATATTAACAACCAGATATAGAACAAACACAAATGTTCATCGCACAAATGTTTGTCCTAGATGGGAATCGAACCCACGCCCCTCAAGCTCAGAAGGCAGGTTCACTACCAACTGGACCAACGGGCTATCTTGACCTAACGGGCAATGAGAAAGCGGCACGATATTAACTACCCCTTAACAGCATATTTGCCTTATTCTGGTCCATTCGATCCTCATACAGGGTGTTGTATTAGCACAATGGGTTCATCTACAGCGTATTAAATTACTTATATACAGAGCTGATATAGGATAGAGCCCCTTTGTTAGTGGTGACGTCATTGATCCTTTAACGTATTGCGATGAGCAAATGTGGATTATAAACTCAGATCACACAAACAAGGGAGAAATGGTGAGGTGGCGTGGCGGGGGCGGACGCATGTGGCCTAAATCAGGCTTGATGTCTTTAGTCGATCTCACCCTGCAGACGACCTTCCCGCCCTTTGTTTGCATATGTTACTATTAGTTCATTGCTGTCGCTGCAAATTTCTTAGTGTGCGTGAAAAATGGGTAAAAATGTCGTAATTATCAGTTTTGGCGTTAAGCGGTTTAGCGGTATAGTAAAAAATGGTTTATTTTTATTTTTATTTATCCCCTAAATGAGTTAAATAGGAATTAAAACTTTGTATTAGCTTCGTCATTCCCTATATTTAGCTGATAGAATATCTCATCGGGCACACGGCTCCTAATAATCAAAATAAAACAAACAAAAATAAAATTTATATTAAAAAATCTACAAGCTTTTTCGTTTTTTTAAAACTAATAGACGGCTAGTACTCATAGCGGCACAGGGCTCATAATTAAAATAATAATAATAAAAATTAAACAAGCTTCTTCGTTATTTAAATCTAATAGACGGCTAGCACTCATAGCGGCACAGGGCTCATAATTAAAATAATAATAATAAAAATTAAACAAGCTTCTTCGTTATTTAAATCTAATAGACGGCTAGCACTCACGGCGGCAGACGGCAAGTAATCATAACGTAAAAAAAAATTGATGAATCACGCTCACGTCAGTTTCTATCGTAATAAAGATTTTTCGGATTTTTCGCAGCAAACCCTTTCATTTGCTACCAATATCATATATCATAGGTGTGCATAAAAAGCACTGGTCCGCCAACTTTAAGAGTCCGCCATATTGGATTTAAAATGGCGTCACTTAACTAACCATGCATTGTCATCCAAAAATTTTGATAGCCCGTTGGTCCAGTTGGTAGTGAACCTACCTTCTGAGCTTGGGGGCGTGGGTTCGATTCCCATCTAGGACAAACATTTATGCGATGAACATTTGTGTTTGTTCTATATCTGGGTGTTAATATCTATTTAAGTATGTATTTAAAACTATATATGTATGTATATCAGTCTCTGGCAGCCATATCACAAGCTTTGCTTAGTTTGGGGTCAGATGACCGTGTGTGCAAAAATGTCCCGAATATTTATTTTTATTTATTTTTTATTTAAACTAAACGTGTATGGAAAATTTCAGCTCAATAGCTTGAGTTTAACTTGTCTAAAATGCAGTTGCAAGATTTGTCCCTCACATACACAGTCCATACCAACATCATCATCATCATCAGCCCTGAGTGACCCACTGCTGGGTATAGGCCTCCCTTTGTTTATGCCACTCTCCCCGGTCTCTCGCAGGGCAAGTAAAACAAAATCTTGTAAAAGTATTAACGTTTCCAGTTTGAGCGCGTGAAACCTGTGTAAATAAAGCGCAGAGCTAGCCCCCGTAAGGTTCACTATGATTAAAATATTTGAAAAGCAAAACAAACTGAAACGTATTAACGTTGCACCGAGTTTCCTCTAAAGCATTCTCTGAGAGAACATTGTTAAAAGTTCCAAAGTTTGCTTCCACTGTACGTACCGAGACCCTTTGAGACGAGTAACAGAATATTGTGAAACAGATGATTAGTTTCGAGCAAAGATAATAAAAATTGACAATTCGGTATGTAAAGTTTTTTTTTTGTATTTTTTTATATTTTTATTTCGTAGATAAGGCTATTTTAAGAAACTAATTTCAATATTTTTGTTTTCTATTGAGTAGTTATTTTACAATATTTTTTTGAAAATTGAAATTATGTGACGTCACCATATAGCACAAAATTTCGTTGCGTTGAGAAGCCTAAAAAAGCACCCCATATTGGCAGCCCTGAAAAAAACCAGACAGTGTGTCAAATGTATAATATTTTTATTCTTAAAAGGCACAGAAAATAAAATGCTACAATGTGACGTCATTTAGAGGTCAATGAAAGTCGAATTATTTCTTAGTTTTATGTTAAAATAAATGTCATCTTATCGTTTTAAAAGGTCAGAGTAGAAAAATAAGGGTTGGTAACATAAAATCTCGAAATGGTTTTGGAATTGGCATAGGTTAATTTTTTTTTAGCATACCGAATTGCTTTCGAGTTTCCTACTCATGCATTGTCCTACGTAACGTAAGCGTTAAAAGAGCCAACGCGATGCCATGCGACGCCACACGACAGAGTATACCTGCACTTTTTACAGATATGCTCTTGGGTTCCTTACCCAAAGGGCTAAAACGGAACCCTATTTACTAAGCCTACATTGTCTATCTGTCTGTCTGTTATACAATCGTTAAAATTTGTAAAATATATGCTATAAAATCCGTTAAAAGTGTATGATTTTAAAAAGCATTATGTAAAGTGAATCACAACAATTTATTTTTAAAAGTTTGTTGTTAAATGTCATGTGTTTCATCTTTTTGAGACATGGATGGAAGTTAGATTAGATCTCTGTCTTTTCATTCCTCTGTGTTTTTATGCAAGAAAAAGTTAAATCTCTGTGAAAGCGCTTTTTAAAATTAACAAGCGCTGAGTATGCTTGATTGTAAGAAAGAAAAGAAGCATTGTTTTTATTTTGAAACAAACTTCGTCAAATAGAAAGAGATAACAGTATACGAAATGAGAGGGGTGTTGCAATATAGTTTTTTTTGCTCTCTTTATTTTGATTCTCTTTTATCTTCTGTTAGGCTTGTTTTAATAGTATACCCAATTGGCTATTTAGCTTCCAACAGTTTTACCATAATATTATTATTTGAATTTTTTTAATTTTAATTTTTGTTTTCTAATTTATTTAAGTTTGCGCTTTTGTGCCAGTGCGTGCAGTGAAGCTTAGTATCGATTCAAACAGCTTAGTTTTTCTATACAAAGATCACTTATGTGTATTATATATGAAACAAATAAAATTTAAAAAAAACACTGCATGATTGGTCGAATTGGCTATTAGAAAAGTAAGTAAAATAAAATAGGGTTAACTCGGCCGCGTGGTAGAGATTATTACAGCCGAGTTGACACCTAACTCAACAGTTTAACATTAGTACGTATATTACGAATTTTGACAGATTTTCTATGGTAAACACTGTCAAAAAATGTCACAATGAAATTTGGTAATAAGGCTACTGTAACCCAAGGCTGTATATATACCCGCAAGAGTAAAACGTCCTTGCTATAACCACATAAAAGAGAAGTAAATTAAGACAAAACCTTGATTGAACATTCTTATTTAGACCAACGCGGCGAACTCCGCATCCAAAGAACTTGGACCTTACCTTTTTGGGTTAGGTCTCAAAGTTCTTTGTCCGCATCTCAGTTATTAACTGATTTCGAATGACTGACGTTTTGTTTATATGAGTGCCACTGGCTACAACAAATTTCTTGACAGACGTTCTAATTTCATTAAAAAAAACTATTCTGTAGCTGTAACAGCCCGACTTTTGGAGATCGATGGGGGAGGCCTATGTCCAGCAGTGGACGTCCTATGGCTGAAATGATGATGATGATGATGAACGGCTAAAGGGATTTGGATGAAACTTGATATGGACACCATTCAAAATTGGGCTGCTGAAACTTCCCGAGCGGATAAAACTTCAATAAATCTATGTTAATATGCAAACAAAGTGTCGCAAATAGAACATCGCCGTCAAAACAAATGGTGATGTAGGACGTAAACAAGCTCGCTATTTTCATTGAATCAAGATTACGTTTTATAATACCGCAGAACGGTTTTCGTAGACCGCATCTTCGCTTAACATCAGACGAGTTGGCGGTCAAACGCAAGCCTAAACATTACTAATAAAAAAACTATAGATGTTATAAATTGCTTTGGTTAGATGTTTACTGTCAAATCACAATAGACTCAATGTAACGATTGTCCAAGCTACGCGACTCTCAGAGTCTACGGAACCAGGGGCCTTACGGCCAACTGCTTACGCGGTATCAAACTAACGTTAAAACCGCGCAGTTCGGAAAATCACGTGAACGTGAACCTTAACGCGCCGAGATACGATTTGCGGTTGCGCAACATTTTTATCACCTAAACTGGATTGCTTTAAACAGCTAGCTTTAAGGCCCCAGGGGCCTACGGCTATCTCTTAACGCACGCTTGAAACAGTGCAGGGCTAATAATCATGCTAACGTGAACCTTAACGCGCCCAGATATTGTTTGCGGTTGCGCAACGGGGTAGCCGTGAGCACACCGTGAGGCCCCAGGGGCCGTACCGTCACCTGTTTTAAGCGATTCTGTTTAGGTATTGCGAAAAGTTGCGAGACCGCAAACCTTATTTGGGCGCGTTAAGGTTCACGTTCACGTCATCATCATCATCATCATTTCAGCCGTAGGACGTCCACTGCTGGACATAGGCCTCCCCCATCGATCTCCAAAAGGGCCGGTTGGAAGCGGCCTGCATCCAGCGTTTCCCTGCGGTCTCTTTTAGGTCGTCTGTCCATCTTGTGGGTGGACGTCCTACGCTGCGCTTACCAGTCCGTGGTCTCCATTCCAGAACCTTTCGGCCCCATCGGCCATCTGTTCTGCGTGATATGTGCCCTGCCCACTGCCATTTCAACTTACTAATCCGGTGGGCTATGTCGGTGACTTTCGTTCGTCTACGGATCTCCTCATTTCGGATTCGATCTCGTAGAGAAACCCCGAGCATAGCCCTCTCCATAGCTCGTTGTGCGACTTTGAGCTTGCTTATGAGGCCCATAGTGAGAGACCACGTTTCAGTGCCGTATGTCATCACTGGTAACACACACTGGTCGAAGACTTTCGTCTTAAGGCACTGAGGTATTTTGGACGAGAAGACGTTGCGTAGTTTACCGAACGCTGCCCAGCCGAGTTGGATTCGCCGATTGACCTCTTTCTTGAAGTTGGACCTACCTAGTTGGACTGTTTGTCCTAGGTAGACGTACGCGTCAACAGCTTCAAGAACTGAGTTCCCAACTGATACTGGGGTGGGCACAACATGGATATTTGACATGACCTTCACGTTCACGTGATTTTCTGCAATTACCTAAACTAATCGCTTTAAACAAGTGACGATACGACCTCAGATCTGCGTTTGTAGGTATGTATGTCCGTGAGTATATACATAATAATTAATTATATTTTTTGTATATTTGCGACGCGACTTACGAGAGACCGGGGAAAGTAGCATAAACAAAGGGAGGCCTACTCCCAGCAGTGATGATGATGATAATGATGATTTGTATATTTGTTCGACGATAATTTACCACAGAAAAGAAAAAAATAATTAATTCTCATTTCTGTGGAATTTACATTGGTGGCGTAATCGCATTTTACCGCACATTTTATATAGCATAAAATTGTATAAACGATTAATTATGCCGGAAATGGGTACAGTTTCCCAAATATTGATAGTTTAATCCTCGGAGACGTGACCCACCCTTAAAAGTAGACACCCACTTTTCCGCATCGTACGCATCGGGCGTATCGGATTACGGTTTCATACTAACTCTTTACTAAGCTGTAATTTGCAGCAGGAATTGGAAATTATAGATAAAAATTAATAAAGACATATTTAGCTTACATCTGTACGTACGTATAACTGCCGCTCTGTAACTCGAGTGGCTCGTATTTTGCAGAAGTGGGATCCAACGGCTAATAGCTATAAATTTAACTTTATTACGTTTTCAGTTTATGGTGACAAGAAGGTTGAGTACGAAGTGTAAAATATTACCGTAATATAACTTACTACACTAATAATGGCTTATCTAGGATTTCCTAGTGTATTTATTTATTAAACTTGCCTTGTGAGTTTATGTCAAATCTTGCAACTGAATTTCAAAACAGTTATCCCAAACCGATTGAGCTGAAATTTTGCATAACATATTTTTTTTGGATGATAATGCATGATTAGCTAAGTGACGTCATTGCAAATCCAATATGGTGGTCTCCCAATGATGGCGGACCAGAATCACACTGGCAGAACCATCTAGAAACGGCTTTCTTAAGATCGCTGTATAAGAAGCTTCACGGTTATTACCCGTTCATGTACCCAACTAAATTCTTGCTCGGACAACTCACTAGAAGTGAGAAGGAAGTCGGATCAGCTTGCTACTTGCTGCAAGGTGCTCACAGGATCGGTTGACTCCTTGCATCTGCACAATTTATTTTGCACTTTGTTTGTGCCAGATAAACCCGGGTTTCCGGCTAATAGGCGTGGAAAATTGCCCAAGTTTTTCCACGTGGGTCACAGCCGCACCGTGGCGCGCTCCATGTCTCCGCTGATTCGCTCCCGCTGCCACTTCAATGCACTCCTTTCCGCCAAAACTGATTGTGATATTATTTGTGACAATTGGAAAACAGTAACGAAAGTGTTTTTAACTTATTGTGAAAATTTAACTGATCAATGGGACAGGGGCAAAAAAGCCGATGACTATAATGACAATTTGTATGACATACAAATTTTATGTTGACATATTTTTACAGCAATTTGTTGTATTTATTATATTAGTAATTTTATAATATTATTCCTATTTTTACTAGGTTATCTATTTTAGTTTTAACAGTATGTGAGATAAATGTTAGTGGAATTTGTCCGTTTTTATTCTCAATAAATAATTTGAATTTGAATCTAGCGGGAAATACAACTATATTGTCACATGACGGACGGTGCAGTGTTCCCCCCCCCCCCCCCCCCTCCCCTCCTGTCTCACATGGATGCTCTGTTTCTTTATTTAACGAGTTACACAAACCTGTTTTTTAACTAATATGATAAATATTTAGCTAAGGAAAGTGACTTGTACGTAAAACAAAAAACTCATCGTCTAGGCGCGGGCAAAGTTATTATTGGACATAGAACATATCTCTTCTCAGCCTGTGCCGTGGTTTCGTCAACAGCATTAGCAACACAAATCCAGGACAGCGGCCTTTCCTCACGATCGACTCAATAAATCCTTGTTAACCGTCATTGTGTATCATTTGACCTATATACGGCAGCTATACAGCCAATGGTTGTATAGGGATCATTTAGTTATTATTAGGTACCGTATCTAAGCGCTAAAATCACAGAAAAGAGAAGTAAATAGAACGGAAATTAGAAGGAAAATCTGTCGCCAGGCATTATAAGTGAACGTGAACATTCTTATTTAGATCAACGCGTCGAACTCCGCATCCAAAGAACATGGATCTTACCTTTTTTGGGTAGGTTTCAAAGTTCTTTGTCCGCATCACAGTTGCTAACTGATTTCGAATGACTAACGTTTTGTTTATATGGGTGCAACTGGCTACAACAAATTTCTTACAAAAATGCCTTGACAGCCGTTCTAATTTCAACAAACATTTTTTCCTTTTCTGTGGTCGGAAAATCACGCGAACGTGAACCTTAACGCGCCGAGATACGGTTTGCGGTTGCACATTTTTTCTCATCACCAGCCTGTCCAACCTCCAACCTCTGGACTGATAATTGGACCTGTTCGGTCCTGTCCGATAACAAGCACCAAATCGCCGACAGATCTAGAATAAATTTATTTACTCTAGCCTTGAAGATGCCAAGATTATGTTTTTTTTAATGCAATAGTAAACAAACAAGCGACGGGCCACCTGATGGTAAGTAGTCACCGTCGCCTATGGACATCATCAATACCCGGGGCATTGGCGGTGCGTTGCCTACCTTTGAGGACTCTATTCACTCTTCGCTTAAAGCAATTGAGGTTATATTTTGGAGAAAAAACCGAAGGTGGTAAGCCGTTCCACAACTTACAGATGCGGGCTTACTTATGTACGCGGCCTTAGACCGGCCTTAGCTCTAGTTTGCGTAGTCTTTGCCCCGGTATCTCCGGGTCAAGTAGACTCCAAGCTCCACAGTAATTCTGTTGTAATTACTCGTAATCCGTTCTCATAAACACTCGCAGGGATAGCCAGGGGATGTTATAAATTAGGGTAGTTTTAGAATGAAGCCCTTTGTGGCGCCCACAGGCTACACAACTGAACACGTTTCAAGCTGCTCTCTGACTAGGGATGAGCTAGCGGCACACTAAATAATCACACTAACATTTTAAAAGTAAATGTATTTTTCTTTGGTTATTGTTTTTTTTTGCTGCTCCACTGACTCCTGAGTCCGTGCCCTAGTTTGTCAATTTATTTTATCTAGTTTTTCTGACAAAACATAGAACAAATTTTTATTTCTGGTGTACACAATAAAGAGTTTCTATCTATATATCTACCTACGTACACACTCTACCTTCTTGCATCTATTATAACTCACACATGTTATCAACACACACGCACACACACACGCACACACACACACACACACAAACAAGTCATAGTCAGAGCCAAGCAAAGTAAGTGCTGTTAATAGTGTTCAAACGTCGGCAACCTGGTGTTACAGGTTATGTTACCTGGTGTACCATAAGCGATGTTGATTGTTCACCATCAGGCGACCCGTTAGCTGGTTTGCCACCTACTGCATAGAAAAGCTCCTACCTTGGAATAACACTTGAATTATTTTTATCCCAAAATCTGTACGTCTCTAATAGGGTATCGGGTAAAACCAAAAAGTTTTAGCATTACCTAGTCGACACTGATTGTATCCTTTAGATATAAGTTTTTGTAAAGATGTCGAATAAAATTTATTTATTTATTTTCTTTCTTTCTAGTCTGTAGGTAAAACCGGTGAGCTAGTTCCCAATATTCAAACCGTAAGTCATCGAAATGCGTCACTACCATTTGAAAATAAACGATCTATGAGAAAATAAATTTTTCTCTCAGTTTTATTATCAAATAAAGAGTTCAAAAACTATTCATAATTCTTCTATTTTTAAATCAAACTAAAAAAAATGCGAATTCAAGTCTGTTGGTTTGTTATAATAGATACCTCTCCATGGTTAACGGCTGGACCAATTGTGATAAATTGTATCAAGGCAGTAGTGTGCATCATGGTGACAGAAGCGTTAAAGTCGGCAAAGTATTTAAGAATAAGAATAAGAATAAAATATATTTATTGCCAAAAAAACAAAAATAATATAATATAATAATATGTATTTGTGATGTCTCTAGTTTCTAACGTATCCATAGATGACGGTGTCTGTTTACCATCAGGCAGCCCGCCTGCTTCTTTTCTTCCTATGGCATAGAAACCTCAAATCAATATTTTTCCTAAAATCAAATTTTTATATATAACCGAGTACGGGACTTGGCCAGGCGATTGATGGAGGCGTCTGGTGTCCAGAATGCTGGCTTTTATTTCGCATTCGACGTGGCAATGCTGCCAGCATTCTGAGGACATTTCCCTCCACTAATGGTCTTTTAAGTTTTTATTTTTTTCTTAAGGTTTAGTTAATAATTTAAGTTTTCGTTAATTTTCTGTTCTTTATGTTGTGCATAATAAAATTCCAAACTGATTCCATTTGATTTTAATTAGAGATCATTTAAACTATCTATAAGCCTTCTATGGGCTTCTATGGTGTAAATTAAGTGTACAATGTGTTTTTTTTTTTTTTTGTTAAAGTCATATGATTATTTACGGGATTTTTACCGTGGTAAGGTTATGGAATGAGCTCCCGATATTTCGGCGCAGTTACATGCACCATGTTCACGGGAAGACACTAATTGTGCATGTAACTGCGCCGAAATATCGGGAGCTCATTCCATAACCTTACCACGGTAAATATCCCGTAAATAGTCATACAACTTTAGTGAACAACCTTGATAGTTTAAAACAGTTTTTTTTTTATTACTTTGTTTGATATACCTTAGTACTTATTACCTATTAAATGAATTATAAATGGTTCCAGTAAAATAATTTAAATCAACCAATTCGTGTCCCATCTCTAATTCAAACTATTTCTAAAGTAGTAGGGGTGCCGACAGCTCAGTGATTACAAGGCTGGGTTTAGAGACTAGGGGGTCGCGGATCGAATGCCACAGATGAACAGTTCAAGTATTTGGCAATAGTTTGATTGGTTCCCAATAGGAAGCAATTTCAAGGAGTTATATTGAGATGCCTAACGAGTTTCGACTGTCGGCTTTCAGAAGTAGAATTAACAATGGCAAGAACTTTTCACAATTTCATCATCATCATTATCATTTCAGCCGTAAGACATCCACTTCTGGACATAGGTGTCCCCCATCGATCTCCAAATGGACCGGTTAGAAGCGGCCTGCATCCAGCGTTTCCCTGCGGTCTCTTTTAGGTCGTCTGTCCATCTTGTGGGTGGACGTCCTACGCTGCGCTTACCGGTCCGTGGTCTCCATTCGAGAAACTTTCGGCCCCATCGGCCATCTGTTCTGCGTGCTATGTGCCTTGCCCACTGCCACTTCAACTTGCTTATCCGGTGGGCTATGTCGGTGACATTCGTTCGTCTTCGTTCGTCCTTATTTCTGATTCAATCTCGTAAAGAAACCCCGAGCATAGCCCTCTCCATAGCTCGTTGTGCGACTTAAAACTCTATTGCAGCCTCGTAAAGTCCTCACCACTTTATTAGGGCTTGGACTTGACTGTGACTTAATTTTCTTGACTCTGACTTGTTTGACCACATACCTGTATCCAAGCAGATTTCACAAGTGGTTCAAACTGTATGAAAACCAATCATGTTTGTTTTCATTTTGTTATTTCCACAGAAAAGAGAAGTAAATAGAACGGAAATGAGAAGGAAAATCTGTTACCAGTCATTATGAGTGAACCTTTATTGAACATTCTTATTTATGTCAACGCGTCGAACTACGCATCACAGTTGCTAACTGAAATCGAATGACTAACGTTTCGTTTATGCAACTTTCTTACAAAAATGCCTTGACATCCGTTCTTTCTTTTCTGTAGTTGTTTCAATACTTGACACTGGCATATGCACAAGACGTGCGACGCTAAAATCTTTTCAAGATGAAACAAAAAGTACTACCGATGCTAGCTCGTCCAGCCTTGCACCAGACCATGATACGTAGGTATCATGCTCCAGACAGAATAAGATGTCAACCTTTTTGTCATTCAATTCAAAAATTGCACAAAACAAAAACAACCAACTTTAAATAACATCATTCAAGGCTTTACCTTGACCGCTTAAAGGCAAAAAAACATATTTAAACCCAGCTTCCTAAATTAGATTGATTTTACGTATAAATCACCATCGGGGGCGGATAAGCCGCCTAAGCCAAAAGAGGCCTACGCCGCAATTTGTTACGGGCTCCCTCCCCTCCCGTCTACCCCTCGGAAATAGGTCACTTGTATTAATACTTTACAAGAAGGGATGGGTTTGCTGTTGACAATAGATTTAATAAATTAATTCAGGATGTTTTTAGGGTTCCATACCCAAAGGGTAAAAACGGAACCCTATTTCTAAACCTATACGCTGTCTGTCTGTCCTACCTTAAACAGCTGTATCTTTCGAATTGTTTCGAACGGTAATAGATAGCCAGTTGAAATTTTCATTAAATATGTAATTTTACGGCAGATTAACTAACAAATAAAAAAAGTTAAAATGGAAGCACAAACAGACGGTCTGTTTGTGCTTCCATCCAAAGTAAATCCCCCAAAGATATAATTCACTAAAGACCTAGATTATATATCTCAGGAAACAAGGAAGCCGGCAGGTTGTTCCTTTCCTTGGCTGTGCGTATTACAAACTTAGAATCAAAACGTTTATTACTTATCCAAGATAAATCCACAATGTGCAGGTGGTAGTGGGCCGTCTTTCTACTTGTCCTGTGATGATAGTATAGGGTCATGGAGGTCAGATGGACATTCTCCGAAATAAATCCTATAGAAAACTTACAGACTCGCTACATTACAGCGGTGTTTCAGACTAAGAAGTTTCTTAGAAACCAAATTCTCATCGCTTATAAGTCGAGCAGCATGCCGGTCTCCTGATACGAAAGCTTTGTGGTATTTGATATAATAAAAAGAATTTACTTAGCCACGGCTTCTTGTATGACACGCCACCTTGACTAGAGTCGCCGTTAGGCCTTAAATCTCTGACTCTCTCATTGGGCAAGATCATGGCAACGTTGCCTTAACTAAGCTTAACCCTACTATGGCTTAATTTAACCCAACAGGGAAGCGGTTGACTTACAAACAGGCTTTCTATTTTGTACCGAGATTATGTACCTACCTACTTCTAGTGTATCTTGAGAATTCGTAGAAGTAGGTATTCTACTAGATGTACCTACTACTGCTATAGTATATATTGTTTAAGCAGTAACTAAACTACGTTTTTTTATTGGATAGAGATATACGATTAGAAGCGACAAGCGAGAGACCGGGAGAGAGGCATAAACAAAGGAATGCCTATACCCAGCAGTGGGCCATTCAGGGCTGATGGTGGTGATGATGGGATCTACGATTTGCACCAGCTCGACTGATGGTAAGTGACGGTGTGGCCGAGGATGGAGCACGTCGATCTAGAAGAAATCTATTCACTCTAGACTCGAAGATGATTTAAGTTCTAGTATAGTTCTCAAATAGTACGACAAATATGGGATAACACAGAATGCGTGAACAAGTGGAAAGGAGGTAATTGTACTCATCATTATGAAACACTTTTACAAAAGAACCTACCCCGAAATCGAGAAAAAAATATCAGCTGCATACATTTCTGATTTGAACTGATCACGTTGGCGCCAAAACTCATCGTTTGGTTCATTCTTATTCGAGTTGCCAGACGTTACGCATGTGTCCCGCGCGAAACAGTCTAAATCACACTTTTTATAATAATAACGCTACTTTTATCAACTATTAACGATACAATTATAAGATAACTCTTTAATATAAGATCACAATATCAAATAACAAGGATAACATAATATATAATACAATAAAACTATTATCTAGGCTGATTATAGGATCACGCGTTGCCTGGATAAAAATCTGGAAACCCTGGGGCAGTTAGACAAGACCCACTTTCTGTTAGCGTTAACGCCTACGGAAAGATGAAACTGTATGAAAATGACATTGACAAAGACATTAGCTTGAGAGATTTTATGTCAAGCTAATGTCATTTTCATACAATTTCATCTTTCCGTAGGCGTTAACGCTAACAGAAAGTGGGTCTTGTCTAACCCACCTGATAGCTTCCCAGGTGACCTTCCGCAAACACTTGTACAGCCTTTCAACCATAAAATATCTGAAAGTAAAGCTGTACCATAAAATCGTTTTTATATTTATACAAGACTTATCATCGAGCGGGAAAGAGGCTATTAATTATAACAGTATACAGGCGTTAATCTCTTGAGGGCCTCATTTATTCTGGCGAGATACTTCGCCATGAATAGAACTTGTGATCCATCAAACATGGGAGGATTCGAACCATTAAGCTTATGGTAGCAATCTTTGGTCGACGAAGTAAAATTTCGTATAAACATACAGCCATTATCTCAGATCATTCCCATGATCCATAGGGAAAAATTTATTTATGGTATTTGGTATGGGTATACCCACAGCTATATAAGTATTGAAGTAGAAAGGTTAATAAAGGCTAGATAGCCCGTTGGTCCAGTCGGTAGTGAACCTGCCTTCTGAGCTTGGGGGCGTGGGTTCGATTCCCGTCTAGGACAAACATTTGTGTGATGAACATTTGTGTTTGTTCTATATCTGGTTGTTAATATCTATTTAAGTATGTATTTAAAACTATATAATAATGTATGTATATCAGTCTCTGGCAGCCATATCACAAGCTTTGCTTAGTTGGGGTCAGATGACCGTGTGTGAAAAAATGTCCCGATTTTTTAATAACCTAACCATCAGATGATGACATTTGACCCACCAAAATCTGGCAAGTTTTTTTTTTGGTATTATTTCATCCCCTTTAATCTACATAATAAATATAGATTAAAGAGGCTTGTTATATACTAATCTATAAAATAAGGTAAAAGAATAAAAAAATTAATGGTTTTTAGGCCTTTGCATATTTAATTTATGAAAAATCAATTTACCATATATTTTTATGGCGTGTCTTGATGCGTTCAATAGTTCCTATAGCCACCTTCCGACGATGGAGTTTTTCTGATGTCCGTCATCATAGCGAAATGTTCCAATTTTCTGTAGGGAATAATTGCTCAATACGCCCCATTTTTTTTTTTTTTTTTTTTTTTTGTATGTGACTTGTACACAAATATAAATTGTTTTTATTTTATTTTTAACCTCCGATAAAAGAGCTGATGATATTCAAACGGCTAAGAACATTCTTGATCAAGACCTTTCAAATAAAAAATACCAAATCAAAATCGGTTCAGCTATTTGCTACGATGCCACAGGCAGACACTCAGAAAATACGTTTCCCCAATTATAGCCCTTACTGTACAGCTTTATAATATTGATTGTGAGAGCGAGATAGCACGAGCGCCTGCGAGAATGCTCTTAACTTTATTACTAACTCCACCTGACTTTGTAACTTCAATATTGCAGTAACTAATTGATATTCCACCTTTGACCTCTATTCCTCATCCCCCATTAGTATGCTAAACCATTTCACCTGAAGAATCCTACCAGTAGGAATGTCTAGTAGGAATTCTACTGGTAGCAATTACGCTACGCTGCAGCCTTAATCCTGCCATCCTGGTAGCGGGACCTTAATCCGTTCCATTCCGGGTGTATCTATGTATTTAGTTTTGAAATGACCATCCTGAGAAACAGCTTTGTATGTAGATGTACGTATAGCAATCCTAGTTACAGAATGGAAAAGTAGTTTTTTTCTCAATTTTACGGGTTTATTGAGATAATAAATTAATAGTTAAAAAACATTTTCGAATTTGTTACCATGTCATGGTGACACTTAGAATTGGTTATCATAATTGAATGCATATACAACATTTCAGCCAACTCGGCTGGGCAGCGTTCGGTAAACTACGCAACGTCTTCTCTTCAAAATACCTTAGTGCCTTAAGACGAAAGTCTTCGATCAGTGTGTGTTGCCAGTGATGACATACGGCACTGAAACGTGGTCTCTCACTATGGGCCTTATTATAATCAACCTCGAAGTCGCACAACGAGCTATGGAGAGGGCTTTGCTCGGGTTTTCTCTACGAGATCGAATCAGAAATGAGGAGATCCGTAGACGATCGAAAGTTGCCGACATAGCCCACCGGATTAGTAAGTTGAAGTGGGCAGGGCACATAGCACGCAGAACAGATGGCTGATGGGGCCGAAAGGTTCTCGAATGGAGACCACGGACCGGTAAGCGCAGCATAGGACGTCCACTCGCAAGATGGATAGACGACCTAAAAAGAGACCGCAGGGAAACGCTGGATGCAGGCCGCTTCCAACCGGCCCTTTAAGAGATCTATGCGGGAGGCCTATGTCCAGCAGTGGACGTCCTACGGCTCAAATGATGATGATGACTACATTTCATGGATTTGCTGTTAACCATTGAGGAGTTTTCTAGTCAGAACCCAACCCTAAGTGCAGCAACCATGCCATGGTAAAACTTGAAAAATCATAATTATCATAACAAAATGAGTATGTATGTAGAGGTAGTACACACAATGCCGTACCTGTGCTGTTGACCATTGAAGAGTTTCTTTATCTGGAGATAATCCTGGGTGTAGATTCAGGTCATGCTTACCATAAAAAAGACATTGTCATCGCAACTGACCCAACATGTAAAAATTCAATTCCGTAGGATAAGAGGAAGTGGTTCTAATTTAGCTTGCAAGATTTCACCTAAACAAAGAAACACACAAACATTGCAAGTTAAATAAAACCTTGTAAAAAGTCAAAGTTTTTTGTTCCAGGTTTCTAAGTATCCGAAATGTAATCAAAATTTGATCAGCTTTACAAAGAAATAATATTTTCAAGTCCATGCCTAGAAAATTAAACGTTTGTATGCCTGGGAATTCCCGTTCAGGGAAGGTCTGTTGTTCTCGTTTCCGGGAAGTATAGCTTAAAAGGTCGAGAAAAGTTTTTCACAGTTTCAGATATTTATTTAGTTACTCGTTCAAATATGACCCATCATGAGACCAGTTCAATGGTACCGCAATCATTATAGTTGTCGTTACCAACCTGAAAATTTTCAGCTTGACCTTGAACGTATACGAAATAAAACCGGCCAAATGCAAATCAAACTCGGGCACTGAGGGTTCCGTGCCACCACATAACTTGTTAGCTACTAAAGTACAAAAAAATTGTGCAATAAAGCGCGCCCAGGCGGTCACCCATCCAAGTACCGGCCGCGCTCGACGTTGCTTCACTTCGGTGACCGTACGAGAATCGGTGGTGAACAGAAATTTGACATCGACTCGCACTTGGCCATTATTTATTCTTTGTTATAATCATACCAAACTTAACGCTTGGACGTATTATCGTTTTTACATTACAGCTAATACAAAAATACGTTTGTTGTATGGGATTCTTTCGTTTTTATTAGTTTTTGTTTTAGTTGACTTTTTATTATTTGTTAGTTAATCCGCCGTAACGTCTGTGGTAACGTTACGAACATATGCTATGAAAATGTCAACTGGCTATCTTTTACGGTTCGAAAGATAGGACAGACTGTCGGACGGACGGACAGACAGACATCGTAGGCTTATTTATTTATTTTATTACAATTTCTCAAAAACTTACAGCTATAACCAAAACATTTTTGAGATAATAAAAAACTTTTCTTACAACAAACAGTAACTTAGTAATACCCTTTCTTACCCTTTGAATACGAAACCTTAAAAAAAACAACAAGAGTAGGTACCCCCTTTTTTGAAGTCGGTTAAAAAATCATTATGTAATAGTTATAACCTAACCAATTTTTACAGAATGGCAATACCATATGTGAAAAAATCTTGTATTGGTATTGTTATCTTTCTTTTCTTTACAGAAAATTTTAAGGCAAGTCCCGTGTAAACCTATATGGGCCCAGTTATACCCCAGTCTAATAATTTCGGCTAGATTAAACAATAGCCTTAATCGCTTCCAAATTTAGAAACTGACGAGCAATAAGAATATCTAAAAGTACCAAAGGCCAAGAATTGTACAGTTCACGTCGGTTCTTTGAATTTTTAATAGAAACTCACGCTAAAAGCTTACCCTGTGATCCGCCTTTTTAAGCTTTAAGGATTTTTTGTATTATATTGGGGTTCCGTAGCATTGAAAAACCTTAAACTTTTTAATATAGTGATTTTAGTGATGCGGTGCCATCCAAACTTCTGCGTCACAAATGTACTATGAATCTTCGACCAAAATAAAAAGAATGGCCGGTCATAACCATTAAACTTGTATAGTAAAAACGGGTAAAAATAAAATAAAGTTAGTGATTTTATAAATGATAAATTTTAGTAATGACTGCAGTAGGTCAATTTGTTTATCATACAATTATAGTAATGTCTATCTGTTAACGAGATCAGCGCATAAAATGTACCTTTCTTATCAAATTTATAAAACTTTACATAATATATTAATATAGATCTGCTTATCCAAATGGTAATTTAATTCAGGAAACAAAATATATAATAGGTTACTTGGTTTTAAACTTACCTAGTGCAGAAATTACTTTACTCTATTATAAAAAATAAAAAATAAACTAATTATTTAAATTAATAACATCATGATCTAAACTTTTGAAATTGTTTCGACAGTTAATTTAATGAATACTTTTTTATATAAATAATATTTACGGTATTTTTATACCATATCTCTAGATTTGTACGCCTATAAACTAGGCAAAACATGATCATCATAATCAGCCTTTTAACAGTCCACTGCTGGACTTTTAGCCTACCCCAGAAAGGGTGATTTGGCCATATCCACCACGCTGGCCCAGTGCGGGTTGGTGAATTCACATACGCCATTGAATTCCTTCTCCGTACGTATGCAGGTTTTCTCACGATGTTTTCCTTCACCGAAAAGCCAGTGGTATGAAAATCCGTACATAAGCTCCAAAGAGCTCATTGGTACGGGCCCGGGGTTTGATCCCGCGACCTCACGATTTCAAGTCTAGCGGTCTCCCAAATGGGCACAACATGATACAAAGTGACAAATATTCTAACCCACCTATTGTGCATGCGTTTTAAATGTGTGTATGATTTACTCGTGTTTTGTGCAAATAATGAATCTTTATCTTTAACTAGCTGAGCCCCGCGGTTTCAACCGCATTGTGATGAAATATGGTGATGATGATGATGATGAACATGAAAATGTTGAAATGATGATGATGTTTTTCGGGATAAAAAGTTGCATATGTGTTAATCCAGGGTATAAGCTAACTCCATACCCATCTAAATCGGTTGAGTAGTTTCGGCGTTGAGTCCAGCCAAACATACCACATAGCCACACTTTCACATTTATAATATTAGTAAGATAAGATAAGATTATATAATATCTCGGAAAGAGTGCTATTCAACGTTTATAGACAGACGTAGCGTCAACATAAACATAAACATTTGTGTCTATTTATGTGTTTAAGTGAGGAGACGAGAGAGTCTATTGACTAAAACGTAAACATTAATCTAGTGACTCTCTCGTCTCATAAGGAAAAGGAAATTTGCGAGCGAGACAGCAATTGAGAGGGACCTTAGTAAAAACTTTAAAAACGTTTTACGGAACCTTTAGTTTTCTCTCCGACTCGCACTTAACTATAAGTCTTTAGCTTTCTTATTTAAGTACTAAGTATCCCGTTTACAAGTCAAATCGATGTAAATAGAGGGTCTAGGCAAGTCTTACGCCTAAATTGAAATCCTAAGAAAACAGGACAATACATGTTAAGTTAGCATTAAATTCTTTATGGAGTGCTTACTGAATAAAATTCTTAAACTTTGGAAACTTCTTTTTTTTTTCTTTTTTTTTTTTTTTCTTAACTTTTCTTTTATTTATTTGCATTTAAAGTAGTAAAAAATGAGAATAAGTAACCAATTTAAGATCTTTTAGGCAGATAGGTCTTTACCTATCTATCTACATATAGATGAAAAGTAGATGATATATAAAAAAGGCGATGTGTGTATGTTGGTATGTGTGTTCCCAATGGACTCCGAAACGGCTGGACGGATTTTGATGATATTTCAAAAATTCTTTATTCATCAGTATTTCCTAGGCAAGCATGCTACATATTCGATCATATCTTCACTCCCTAGATTTCCTTAGATTTTCTCCCTAGATTGTGGTCAAACCAAAAACTAGTCTGTTATAAAAAAAACTTTTAAAATAATTTTTTTAATAAAATTTGTTTATTGAGATAAAAACGATCTGATCAATTACATTTACCTCACAAAGTAACACAGAAAAATAATAATTAGAAATAATAATAATAAATTCAAAAACTAAAATTAATTAAGTAAAGTGAGTATATAAAATTATTGTAAAGAATGAAACGTCATAACTCAACCCTTAGGTCACTTTGATATGAAAGAGTGCGCGAAGTACGCTGGGCCCTGATTCCGTAACTTTAACAGGCACGTAACGCGGCGAATTAAATATTTGACCACTATTTCCTAGGGAATAAATTCAAACTCAAAATATTATTTTGTTAAAACATGGTACACATACATATAACATAGACGTATCTCATGCCCTTGCCTGTAACAGCGTACAAATGTTAGTTTTTTTATGTATATTTTTATTCGTTTTTGTTAAAGTTTAAAAAACGAAATGATGTCTATGTTAGAATATTGTTAAAATCATATTTTGGTTTAATTGTATCTTATACCTTAATTAACAAAAGAAACTACCTTACTTACCTAATCACTACCTATATTTTTACTAGCTAGCCCCGCAGTTTCACCCGCGTAGTGATGAAAACTGGTGATGGTGATGTTGATGATGATGAAAAGTAGCCTGTGTCACTCTCCAACCCTTGAACGATACCCATGCTAAAAATCAGTTCGATACGTTGCTCTGTTGCTGCGTGAAAGAGGAACAAACAAACCAACAAACTAACACACTTTCGGATTTATAATATTTGTATGATTATTATTTTATTTTTTCCTATGACCTAGCCTCGGTCTTATGTCAATTATTCAGTCTACATTACATATCAAAACATTATCATTAAAATAAGGGTTAAAGGATTAAGCAAACGAATAAAGGCCAACTTTTACAGGTAAACTTAACGCACCGCGTTACGCGCGCGTTTGTAGTTATGGAATCATGGCCCTGAGCAAATACTGAGATAAAATAACCCCTTTCGGCTTTCTTATACCCTTTTATTATAATCCTGCATATACCTGCTATGTACGTTCCGCGCGTGCGAAACCGCAAAGCGTAGTTTGCATCTATAAAGAGGTATAATTTTAAATAACTCTCTTAATTAAAATCATTAGAAAAGTTTTTCAATCCATTAGTGTAGTATAAAACAAAGTAGTCGCGCGGGAACGTGTTAATTCACTTTTGGCATCCCCTGTGACATGAACTAATTTATTATTCACTCGCTACGCTCTGTGGATTTATCTGTATGGAATATTGCTAATGGAACCGTACGTTTTTATGTATACAAATACTCTTTACAACACATTGACTCAAAAAGTGCACTTACGAAGCCTGTATACATCGTTCGAAAGTTAAACATTACGGATCATACAACGGAGCGTGCGGTAATGAAACGCATCATACAACGTGTACTTTACGGTATTTTTTAAATTTCCATTTTTTGTTTTTTTCTCGCAAATGTGTTGTAAAACGTTGTATGGCACACGTGCGGATTGGTTATTACAAACTCGTGACAATGGTAAGTACAGTGCTCGTGGTATGGTATGGTACATTCGTCTACTCGTTTGTAATAACCAACTTACCGCACTTGTATCATAATAGTTATTTATGATACAAGTGCGGAAAGTTGGTTATTAGAAACGAGTAGACGAATGTAAGCCCGAGACGAAGTCGAGGGCTTACCATAGTCACGAGTTTGTAATAACCAATCCGCACGTGTGCCATACAACGTTTTACAACACATTTGCGAGAAAAAAAGGCTACAAATGAAACAATTTTTGTTTATAACTTAATATCAGTCACAACAATAGTTTCTATAATATAATAAGAAAATGGCGCGAACATGCAAATAGCGCCACTATCACGTGGTGAAAATTAGAACTACATCTTTTGTCTCATTTTCTCTTTAGTATTAAACTGAGACAAACGTATTGAGCAAAAGCTCTTCCAAGGAGGTTTGATCATTCAGCTTATTTATTCTCGTAATATGAAACTCTTTTGTGGAATTCTTATGTAATTATGATGGAAATTAAAAAAATACCGTAAATCACACGCACGGTGCCATACATCTGAGCGTGCGGACAAATTCATTTCCGCACGCTCCGTTGTATGATCCGTAATGTTTAACTTTCGAACGATGTATACAGGCTTCGTAAGTGCACTTTTTGAGCAAATGTGTTGTAAATAACTATTATCTATACTAATATTATAAAGAGGAAAGATTTGTATGCAAGTTTTTTTTTTTTTATGCCATATGTGGCAAACAAGCAGACGGGCTGCCTGATGGTAAGCAGTCACCGTCGCCTATGGATACTTGTAACACCAGAGGCATCACAAATACGTTGCCGACCCTTTAGTATGTTTGTAACAAATTATCTCAAAAAGTACTGGACCGATTTAAAAAAAAAATTCACTGTTGGGAATCTACACTATTCCCGAATAACATAAGCTATAATCTATACCCGCGCAAAGCTGGGGCGGACCGCTAGTATGGTTATAAATCGTACAAAAAACAACAAAAAAAAAACACCACAAAACAATTCAAAACAATATGTCGATAGGCAAAATTCGAACCTGCGCCATACTAAATTATATTTTTACTATGCCTGCGCTATCCTGGTTGACTTCCCGAGCGCCAAGCAACCGCTAAGGCGACCGTGGACAAGCGAGCGCTTGGAGCGTAAACCTGGATGGCGCAGGTTCGAATCTTGCCGGTCGTCAAATTTTTAAATTGCCTATAACATTTTAAATCCTAAAGCTATACTTTAGGATTTAAAATGTTCACTTCAAATAAATTATCATCATTATCAGCCAATCATGTTCCCTGGACTCGAGCCTTCTCTCAGAGAGAGAGAGAGAGGAAGGGCCGTTATCCACCATGCTGGCCCAGTGCATTTACACATACATACACACACTCACACCCACACACCCCCACACACACATACAAACCCCCCGCTCCCTGTGCACATACTCATTTGAGTTCTTGTGTATTGAGATGGCACAACAATGCGTACATTTATATGACTTATTGTTTTTAATAGCTTTATTGTTTGATTCTTATGTATTATACTATCGCCTTATTAAGTGTATGTATTTGATATTAAAATTTGCCTGTATTTGTATATGTTATGTATTTTATTTGTTTTGTATAAATTAATAACTTTTGTAATATATTTTTTTTGTCATAACTTTTTTACTTATATATTATTATATATATATTTTAGTCTGTGTTTTGGCATTTAGTTAGTAACATCTAATGGGAGAGGCCATTGACTCCCGTAACACAGTATTTATTACTAGTTCGGAGTCAATGGGTTCATATGAATCTGTGTGCCAAGACAAACCTTCCGTGGTTTTTTGGTGCTACATTTTTGTTAATTGTATATGAACAATGTATTAAACAAAAAAAAAACAAAAAAAAAAATATTTTGTCAATTTTTATAATGCCCAATAAATTAATTTGTTTTTGTATTTGTATTTAGTGAGTCTTTGAAGTTTTGATATTCTTGGACATACTGGTTTCCTCACGATGTTTTCATCGCATCGAAACTGCACATAATTTATTTAGGTACTAAATAAGTTATTGGTGCAGGGTCGAGGATTGAACCGGGTGCGCTGAGATTGTGAAGCGCACATGCTACATCTCGGCCACCATCGCTCCTGTGTATATATGTCCGCACTCAATTCCACAACAATTTAACTGATTTATGTGATGTTTTTAAGGGGGTACGTTATACGCTAGATTAACATATAAACCCGGAATTATTATCTGTAGAATAGCGGGTGAAACCACGGGATACTGCTAGTATGAAATAATTGACAATATCCAATTTTATCCAATGTCAAATGTGGTTTAGTAAATCGGCTACACCTATTTATTTACCAAACCGCACAAGCCAGATACGCATTGCAATAACCAATCCAATTCATAATCATCATCATAATCTTTATTTGGCACAAGGAAAAATACAAACAAAACAATTGAATCCACTGACTCCGAACTAGTAAAAACTGTGTTTCGGAAGCCACTGGCTTCTCCCAGTATTTAAAAATTAAATATTATGTCTTAAATAAAGATATAAAATCAAATTTAATTAGTATAAAATTTAGAAAAAAAATAAAAAAACGCGAATAGAAGTGGTCTAGACCCTTTATTTGGAACAAATTCTATTAAATATCGTAGGTGTAAATATCCGTCCTATTAGGACAACTTTACAGACACACCAGTGCATACCCTTGAAATGTGATCCTGGAGAAAAATGCTTTAATGTACCTATCCCATGTACTGCGCGTCGAACCAACCTATCGGTTCTCAAAGAACTCAAACTCCATAAGAAGCCAAGGCTTTCCAACACGTGCCTTCGGAATTTATGAGTTATTTGGCCACTTAGCCCGTAAGCCTGGTGACAACCCCCAAAAACTGATAGAGAAAAATAGAGAGCAAGAGACCGAGAGGAAGGAGCCCAATGTGTTGGACAGGTCAAATCCGCACCACCCTCAACATTAACGTTGCCGAAACAGTTCATGCTGCTGAAAGCTGGAACATCATAAGAGAGACGTTGATGCCGTGACACGACCTCCAGCATTAAGGAATCGACTAAGGGGATTTTTATGTTATCCTTGTTTTGTGGTGTTTTAATAAAGAGTTTTTGTATTTGTATTTGTAAGGGGAGGACAAACTTTAAGTATATTTTTTGCAACTTTTAAATAACCAGAGTTGCAGCGGTACACTTTCCACGTGGAGGTACACAGTACACACCAACAGGTCCAACAGATCGACGAATCGCGTTTTCTCATGACACTACACGACACGATAAAATAACATGCAGTGATGACATCAAGAGCACTTTATGGAGCGTTTTCTCATCCAACGACACCGCACCGCACGACATACGTTAAGCGAACGCCTTTTCCGCTATGTCGTTAAAGCGTGACGACTTTTTGCTGTGGCGATATAGTAGCTAAACTAACTTAACATGATATGACATAATCTGGGCAGTGGTTATATATTTGAGCCGTTTGGGGTAGAGTCATTGGGCTATTGGGGATCGGAAAATCACCTCATTATCAAAAATCTTTCAGAGCGCCTGGTTAATACGACGCTTGACCAAAATGCTGGCGTGCTACTGGCTCAACGCATAAGCCTTGCCATTCATCGTGGTACTGTCACCAGCATGTCGGGCACGTTGCTTACTGGTAATATGGGCGAGCATTTGGATTGTCTTTAGACCTTCAAAAGCCTGGGCATTCTAACTGTTTTTGTAGTGTTAACTTGTATTTTGTTAAGACATTAACGACACTTGCCTTGCCAGTAAAATAAAAAGTAAGGACTTGCAGACGATGCACCGCACGATCACGACACGGCAGTTCATGTGGTAATTCATTTCAGTGCGTTAAGAAGCCGCGATTGCCGTGTTGTAACCAGTCCGCGTCAGTCGTCTAATAACATACGTCGACAGGGGGGTTAAACAAGACCCGCTTTCTGTTAGCGTTAACGCCTACGGAAACATGAAATTGTATGAAAATTACATTAGCTTGAGATAACATCTCTCAAGCTAATGTCATTGTCAATGTCATACAATTTCATCTTTCTCATAGGCTAAGTCTTTCTCCCTCTACGATCTTTCTGCAGGCATTAACGCTAACAAAAAGTGGGTCTTGTCTAACACCCCAGCATGCCTAACATGCGCACCGCGACAAAATCTTGTCATCACTTTGTAGAGCGAGAACGCGACAAGACACCTACGGTTACGTATACGCCTGTCTAGCTTTGGCACGATAAGAAGAGTCGACTAAATTTTGTCGCGGCGCGCATGTTAGCCGGCCTGGTCGTTTGGTCGCGCATCGTAACCACAGATCGTGTCTTGAGGCGCTCATGAGAAACGGCAAGCACTACGTATTATTTCAATCGCTATGTGTACTACAAACTGTACTAGTTAGCACAGTTTGTAGTACAGACGATGAGTACTTGCAGTTATAAATAAATACTATTCGACTCGTAAAGAACAGGAATGTTTGTTGAGAAACGTGTGAAATTATTTACATTTTATGCGATGGGCGATAGGAAACAACTGATTTTTAACGGTTTTACTACGGAAATCTGAAATTCAGACAGACTTTTAATACCCTGTAAGATTCTGAGTTATTATACTACTTCGAAAAAAAACTATGGAGATGCATATTTCGATGCGTATTGAGGGTTACGCGGAAAGAGAAAGGAGTCTCTGGTAATCAGATCAGACAAACTAAGAAGATATGGTAAGGTGGCGCGGCAAGGCGAACGCATCAGTTCTAGATAAGGCTTTAGAAGCACTCACCCTACAGATCTTGCTGCGTTTTTAAATGTTGGCTATAAGTTAGTTCATTGGTGTTGCTACAAGTTTTCAGTGTGCGTGAAAAATTTGTACCTAAGTATGCAGTACTTACAGTTTTTGCGTTAAGCGGTTTAGCCGAATACCTAGTGAAAAAAGTGGGTGAAACATGGAGACTTTACTGAGGAAATCTGCCTTCCTTGTCTGATCGCGCGGACTCGAGCTGTCGAAATCATTACGTCCCATTTTAAAACAAGAGAACTAAAACTAAGGTGATTAAAGTCAGTCGCATACTTGGTTTCTAAACAACTCATTCTCAAAACGTAAGCTACAAATTCGCTTTGTAGCTTACGTTTCGATTGGTATTTTAAATTATTTAAGCAAGAAAATTAATGGATTACCTGTGGAATGTCACACCATAACTCTTATGCTGCTTTTCTGATTTGTTGTGGTACGATTTCACCGCGCAAATTGTCATAGTAATTATTTTAATTTTTTTTTGGAGCCATATATGACACCATATGAATGGCTTAAATTTTGCGAATGTACTTGGTTTCTTGTGTAGTTATTCTAAGGTCGCATAACTTTTTGTACAAAAATACCTACGATTAATAATCTATTTTTAAATGATTTCATCTAAACAAGAGTTTAATTAGAATAGAAACGGAAATATGTACTATTTAGAGAGCACTGACATTGGATCTATAATAAGAACACCTAAATATTGACTTGCTGCTGAACTGTACTGAAGTATTACTGAAACTTATCACGAATGTATTCAGCAATGTTTTATTATATTTATTTATTTTTAATTCATAATGCAACTCTGTGACTTTTATTATACTTGACTACAATTTTGTTAACTTAAACGAATTTACTTAGTTATCGTATCTATGAAAATGAAAATGAAAAATATATTTCTTAACATAAACATAGACTTAAATAAGGTATGAACACCAAACGAACAATATAGTAAGGCTTATGCTTATGAGAGAGTTGGGTAGTTTATATAATAACAGCGATTCCCGCACTAGGCTGGGCCTGTATCGCGGGAATACTTATACTTATGGTAATAATATAAAGAGGAAATATTTGTTTGTTTGTTTGCATTGAATAGGCTCCGAAAGTACTGAACCGATTTGAAAAATTATTTCACTGTTGGGAAGCTACACTATCCCCAAGTGAAATAGGTTACATTATTTGTTTTAAATATGGATCCTTAGTAAAAATCCAATAATGTAACCCAAGGTATAAAAAAAAATTGACCCGTGCGAAGCCGGTGTGCGTTGCTTGTTCACAATACAGGGAAAGAAAAGTTAGTACATCAAAATCTAAAGTTTAAAAAATTCGGTACTTGTGTAGTGTGTATACCGCGAGCAGACCAGCGAGTGGCAAGCAGCACCCGATCACGATTATGACATATGTGATAGCAGTGTTATTGTTATATTAATAGAGTCATTATTCATCTTCATTTCAGCCATAGCACGTCCACCGCTGCACCAACCAGCACTGTTTATCTAAATTTTCCGGCTTTCCCACTTTTTCCGGGACAAAAATTCTATAACCTTCCTCATGATTCATTTCTGGTTCAACAGTTTATCCGCAAAACATTTATCTACGGATTTTTGTTAGTGTGATGTTGTTGCTTGTTAGAATGGGCCAAAGAGCTTTTATTAATATTAAAACATCTTTGGATTATCTCTCTTCTACTTTTCATCTCTTTTCTAGATTATTAGAGCCTCAGAGCCCGTGATACAAATACTGAGGAAACTATTTGAATTGGCTAAGAAATTTCTGAGATATAAGCGTTTATAGATTTTGTTCGGATCAGTAAGGGATGCTCTGTCCTTTTCCCGCAAGTATGGAGTGTATGATGTACTTATATGTGACGTCATGAGTAAGTATAGTGCGCTCTTTGTGAGCAACACACTAAAATGCTTATAAATCTACCTTAAATTTGAACACATTTTAATTTCGTTTTCAGTGTTCGGATCTATTTATGGTCCTTTAAAAAAATCTGTCCGGTAGCCTATTGAACTTATCTTTCTGCGCTGGGACAATACGTCCATATTCCATACAATATAGACTGTCTTTTCACCGACTTCAAAAGGGGAAGTTCACATAGAGTTTATTTTTGTGTGTATGTTACGCGATCCTCACCGATTGTAAACTGATTTTAATGATTGTTTTTTTATTTTATTGAATAGGCTATATTTTAATCGTTCGTCATCATTATCAGCCCGAAGACGTGCACTGCTGAATATAGACCTCCACCTTTGACCTCCATACTGAACGACAGCCTGCCTTTTGCATTCACTGGATGCCCGCGACTCTCACAATGTCGTCGGTCCATCTAGTGGGAGGTAAAATATATGGTCTAGCCGTTTAGGAGAAGAATTATGAACACACAAAAACCGGATTTTTATGATGATGATGATGATATATTTTTTAGGTCACCTGGGTGGTTCTTTGTTACAGGTGGAGCTGGTAAGTGGTCAATAGCGATGTCTATGGTAGGACGTCTACCTACCTTCCGCTGATTGTACGCCGTTGAACCAAATACAATGTTAGAGTACGGTAGAGCAAAAATAGGTCGATTGGTGTAAGAAATAAGTATCATCTAGAGTAGATCTAGCATCTTTTTTTTGATGACCTGTTAACGACATCACTCTCTCAGCCTACCCTGGCGTGAGCGGAGATAAGGTTCATTATCTCGATACGATTAAAGAAAATTATCATAATACTTAGTCTAAATTAGGTTTTATTTGGAGGACAATTAAGCTTTGCGGATTTTTTTCTAATTCGGGATAAACTTAACGTAATTTTTCTATGGGATTTTAGTTATTTATTGATATTTTGACGGGACAACGTCTGTTAGGTCAACTAAAGTGAAATAAAAAGTTTATCAGTTCCACAACTACGCATTTTCTATATGCGATTTTTCTTACTCAAAATCATATCATATAGGTATACCCCACAATCTATTATCTTTCTCTCTACTTTGTATATTAATTTTTACTCTAAGATATACCTCCATTTTTATTGACCTATTAACGGCATCACTATCACAGGCATCACAGGCCTACCCCTAAAACGACAGCGGGGTTGAGATTCGACAACTCTTATTATTTTTGTACTAAGAGATATTTTTTTCAAATTCTTCTTTTGATTGTATTTAAATTATATAAATTACTTCACACGTAGTTTACATTTTTTTTTATATATTGTTCTGAGAATTTTGACATACTGTGGTCGGTTTTAAAAGTTTAGTTGACAGTAAACTTACTGAAAAATGTTGCTGTCTTTTTTATTTCCGGTTACGACATAAAGATAGCAACCTTAGAATAACTACTCAGAGAAGGTAGGTTTCCAAACAACGCCTTCTCAAAACGTAAGCTACAAATTCGCTTTGTAGCTTACGTTTCGATTGGTATTTTAAACGATTTAAGCAAGAAAATTAATGGATTACCTGTGGAATGTCACACTATAACTCTTATGCTGCTTTTCTGATTTGTTGTGGTACGATTTCACCGCGCAAATTGCCATACTTTTTTTTTTTTTTTTGGTGTCATATCTGACATCATTTGAATGGCTTAAATTTTGCGAATGTACTTGGTTTCTTTGTGTAGTTATTCTAAGACAGCAACATTTTTATTTATTTGTCAACTAAAACTACAAAATAGATCATATTGTAAGTACCTACTAATTTATAATGTTTCAATATTTAAAATAATCAATATTTTCATGATTATTCGTTTATCACGATTATTTGTTTATAAAAATAAAATAAAACTCTACACGATTAATTAATTAGTCTAAATTATTATTCCAAATAAATCATTTGTTTGCTCTACCAACTCTAGCTCGATTATTGACGTTGGTATTAGGTATATAGGTATATATCAAATCAAAATCAATTTATTTGTGAGAATATTGTCTTAGATGATGGTATACAATAATGTGGGTTACAAATATTCTACCTTATTAAGGTGTACAAATTTTCGCGTTACTTATAAGTTGTCTTTGTAAGAAAATATTTTTGGAATCGTTTATATTTTTTACTAGCAGACCTGACAGACGTTGTCCTGTCTTAGAAATGTCAAACACGCAAAGTCAAAATTGAAAATCAAATTTTTTTACACCTTGGGTTACATTATTGGAGCTTTAGTAAGGATCCCTATTTTTTTTGAAAATATAATATAGCCTATGTTACCCGGGGATAGTGTAGCTTCCCAACAGTGAAAGAATTATTCAAATCGGTTCAGTAGTTTCAGAGCCTATTCAATGCAAACAAACAAACAAACAATCAAATCTTCCCTCTTTATAATATTAGTATAGAAGTATAGATTAGATATGATGTTTTTTTTCTATTATTGTAAATAAAAGTAATTTTGAAAACCTAATTATAATTTATAATTGATTTGACACGCGTGTCGAAAATGTTTGTAAAATTAAGTAACTAATCGTGTTAATTTCTGATGCACACAAAAATTCAACCTTTGTTTTCATCAAATTCAAGTTTCTAAAAGTAAAACTGATGTTTTGTTTCTTGTGATTTGGCACAGATAAACACGGATTCAGTGTTGTTTCTTTTGAACATATATAAATTTGACGCCGTACGAGCGATTAGCGTAGATTAGTGATAATCATTTTCGAATAATCTGCGATTAGATAAGAATCTGAAATAAGACATGGTTCACGAGTTTTCGTACAAAAATATTAAGTGCAAGTGCACCGAACAAATTTCCTACAGAAATGTATCAAAATCACAGTTGCATATAATGAACGCTTCGTCTGCAATCTTACCCTCTCGCCCTTGATGTTATTTATGGTTACATACTTACATAGTTAGAAGTCACCCCTAGGATGAACCTTAAAAAACCTGGAGCGTAAATGCGCGAAAAATTTCATTTTTTAACTTACTTGTTTCTCCACTTCACACACAGACACACTAGCACTGTAATCACATAACACTGTAATTGTGAGGACACATATAAATTAAATTATAATATTTTTTGATAGGACACGATGTGTGACGCGAGAGAAGCGGCTGCGACGACCGACCGCGGCGATGGCGCCAAAACGACTGACCGAAAAAGATGACTGGGTTGCTATGTCAGTGGGACATTTTCCAGAGCAGTTGGTTTGGGGTAAATTGAAAATTAGGGGAGGATACGTAAAAAAGTCCTAGGGTGTTTATGTAAAGGCATAGGCCGTTCATTTGGTAATAGAATTCCGACATGGCTTATCAATTGCTGTCGAACAATACGTAACTGAAACCGAGATTGAAACAATGGTTTTTGTTGTACTGTTTTCTAAACTAAACTTGACAGCTGTAAAACTGTTGCCGTCGTTCTCTCACATATTGGAATGAAAAGCGTTGCCGATAATTTTAGTCTTGTCAGATTAGTTTAGTTTAGAGAGTGGTGCGACAGAATAGACCCCATTATTAATGCATCCCGCTGTTTCTCCTGCGTGGACGTTTTCTCAGGAATCGTACATTTTCCAGGATAAATAGTCTATTAAATCGATTATAAAAAACTTTGAACTTTTTGAATACCGTTAGCAATGGTATTTTAAATCATGCCTACAGTTTTTTAATTCTGAATTAGTGTTTTTATTATCTTCAAAAAAAAGAACTATATATAGAACATACACGGCCTTAAATACAATAATGATAAATAGCCCGTTAAGTTTGTCTAACCCTCTACCAAACACCCTGTATTTTTTATTTTATTTACTTATTTTTATTTAGAAGTTACAGTTAAACTGGATCATCATCATCATCATCATCATTTCAGCCATAGGACGTCCACTGCTGGACATAGGCCTCCCCCATCGATCTCCAAAAGGGCCGGTTGGAAGCGGCCTGCATCCAGCGCTTCCCTGCGGTCTCTTTTAGGTCGTCTGTCCATCTTGTGGATGGACGTCCTACGCTGCGCTTACCGGTCCGTGGTCTCCATTCCAGAACTTTTTGGCCCCATCAGCCATCTGTTCTGCGTGATACGTGCCCTGCCTAACTGCCATTTCAACTTACTAATCCGATGACTTTCGTTCGTCTACGGATCTCCTCATTTCAGATTCGATCTCGTAGAGAAACCCCGAGCATACTCCTCTCCATAGCTCGCTGTGCGACTTTGAGCTTGCTTATGGTTAAACAGGATAATCTCAACTTAAGCTAAACTTCTTGCAAATATTACAGTTTCGAACTGGAGAGTATCCCAAAATATGCGCACACAGCATTACTGGCAATTACTGGCAAGATAAAAGTTTAATGTTAGATTAATTAATGGCAAGGACTAATTGAAGCCAAAACAGACGCTGCAGCTAAAATACTAAAGTACTGCAGCGTGAATTGAAATGTATAAATATTTATTAATTTTCGAGAGGATTTGGCATCCTCTCAGAAGTAAGGATGGTATAATTATATTGATCTTTATTTATTTTTTATTCACATTGATAATTCAACAATATTACCGACAAAAACACGAAACATCTCCGTAAAGCGAGCTAAAAAACTGAAAAATAAAATAAATTATCATTAATACTTTCCATTTTCACCTCAAATTCAATTAAATTTTTTCTCCCTTTTTTAAAATGATTAATTACCTAAAATACAAATAACCAACAGATTTTCCCCAACATTCCTAATATACTCATTTAATTTCATAACATTATCTCTAATGCTTTCCCTAAAGTATGTCAATTTCGTCCTACTGGCAGCCCCAGGGTTCCCGAGAGTAGCGGGAGCGGGCGCCTGCGTGAACCCTGCCTCCCGCTCAAAACTTAGCCGAATCGAAGCCTGCACCCAGCTGGACCCACATATGGACCTAACTTTTGTACTAATTACTCATAACTAATATCTAATTATATCAAGAACGATTTATCTAGAAGAGGATTGTCAAAATAATCATCAAATTTTCAAGCATATTTTAATAATTATCATTTATCAGTCAACTGTCATGTGACTGACTGATCTGTCAATAAACGCAAATCATCATTCTGTCAAATAAACGCAAGCAGCGGCCGGCATAGTATAAAATCACCGAGATACTATTCTTATAATTATAATAGAGTCACAATCTCTCAGTGAAAACAGTCAAAAAACGTCCGAGCGTCATTATACATACATTGCATCAATTATATGCTTCACAATGCCACATTTACTCCAATTTAGACGTTATATCAATGTTAGTTGTCCGCTATGTCAACGTAGCTCTGACATCGCACGGCGTTTTAGTCGGATCGCGGTTACCTTGTAACTAACCAAAAAGTCTACGCAATTCGTAGCGTGCGCCGAGTTTTAGTTCGGTCGTTTTTTTTTGGCACGATTGTGACTCTATATGTATTGTATCTTGATGGGTAATAGAGAATAAGGGCACAAAGTCAATTTTTCAGTCGATGCGTAAACATGTAACACGGCTGCGTTACGTTATGTAAATTTTGCTAATGCGATGAAGATCGTAATGCGCTCGTTTTGAAGTCAAAATAACGTAGTCGAAGTAGCGCGTTTGTGCGCGTTTGTCAAGCCAATGTAGCATCCAATCGGATGACGCGTTTGATTCATTTGACTCATGGATTTTGCAAGCATGGTTATCGTTTTGTAACCATGGTTACAACACGTTATTTTATTTTTTATAGTGATGGGCTTGCGCTTGGCCTCCATCTCGCCTGATGTTAAGCGACGATGCGGTCTACGATGGAGCACGCTTGCCTAGAAGAAACCGATTCACTCTCGACTTGAAGACACCCAGATTGTAGCTGACGGGGAAACGGTATGCTGTGATTTCAGACAGAATCAGGGCCTTGGTAAAATTAATCATGCCATCCATACTATCTAAGAATCAATCTAAGAATATAGTTACTCTATCTAGTTGCGGGCGCGTAGTGATTACTAAATCAATAATTATTGACTCTACACTTCTATATTTTACACCCCCATTAAATATCATTTTAATACGCGTGGTGGAATGAAGGTATAATTCTATAGTGAAGGGTAAACAGGTATAACAAAGCACTCTGTATATTTAACGAACCCATAACACGCGTCTGTCCGGACACAGACTAAATATATGACAGAATCATAACTCCGAAATGAAAATGACCATACAGCTAATTATCTGTTAACATTCGTTGCGAATGAGACTTTAACACGATGTGTAGAACGATGTGAACTAGTAGTAGTGTATGTGTAGTAATACTGAAGATTAAGTATGTACTCACCATTAAACAATGGGACGAACTATTTTCCCCTTACAAATGATAAATCTAAACGTAATAGACGTGACAAGCACAAGCTTCTCATAGAACACCGCAACAAGAAATTATTAAATGATAGCATTTTCTGTATGGGACCGTTAATCTATAATAAGATGCCTAGAAACCTTAAAGATCTAAATATTAATCTGTTCAAATTAAAATTGAAAGAAATTCTACTGACTAAGTGCTATTACACCGTAAAAGAATTTATTAATGATAAGAGATTAAATTGGAATACTAACATTGACTAACTAATAATGACATTATAATATTGTAGACATCGTACCTATTTAACTTGACATAACTACTATACTAAGACATTTCCTTTGTAAACTAACAATACTAATAACTTATAATTAGTGAGTTATGAATGCCAGTGCTAATATTGCACGTCCATTTAGAGACAAGTTTGTTTTCGGAGCTCTTAAGAACAGATTATGTCTGTATTACATCTAGGTTTACCAACAAACTGCAATAAATATATTTTGATTTGATTTGATTTGATTTAACAATACCTGAAACCGCGAAAAAAAATCTGCTGTTCCATACATTTGTCGAACGTCAATGACAGTTTTCATTTTTTATTTTTTTTTCGCGATTTTAAATGTGTTCCCATAGTAAAAGTTATTCATAATAATGAGTAAGTACATAAGTACTACCCTTCAGTATTACCACACCTTTTTTTAGACGTACTATATGCGTATTTTTTTTGCAATCTTTTTCTAGTTTTTCTTATTTATTTTCAGTTGGCAATATGTTTTAGATAATCTGAACGAAAACAATAAATTTAAACAAAAAACGTGTCTATGCTTTTCACATTTAATTGAGATTAAAGTTCTATAAAAATTTGATGCTGGGTGAATAGCGCGTAATTTTTAACACGTTTTATGATTCTATACATGGACTGGATTAGCGCTACAGGGAAACTTGGTGATAGGCGTATGGCGTGGGCTGAATGAGCTGTCAATAAGCTGTTAATGATGATAAGTGTAAGTTGTCTCTCTGCCCAGCCCTAATCTACGGTGCGGGTGCTCATTAGAATACTCCCCGTCCCCTTGTTAACAACATTTCACGGTCACTACTTCCTCGGGCCCGGTAATGTTTTCGGACAAAAGCGTAAAGATAAAAAGGAAATAGCCCGTCCATTAATATTATACCTATGGGTTTTAGGTACCTAGGTTTCCTTTTTAACCCGTGAAGCAACAAGAGGGTTGTTATAAGTTTTCATCTGTCTTTCTGTTGTCTGTAGGTATGAGGCATCGTAGCTCCCAAACGTTATATACGATACGATGTATACGCTCCCAGTCTATTTTAATTTAGTTTTTTTTTTCTTCGAAATGTGAAATAAATTCTAAAACTGTTGTATCATCATCATCAGCCGGAAGACGTCCACTGCTGAACATAGGCCTCCCCCTTTAACATCCACACTGAACGACAGCTTGCCTTTTGCATCCACTGGATACCCGCGACTCTCACAATGTCGTCGGTCCATCTAGTGGGAGGCCTCCCTACGCTCCCTAAAGCATTCGTTAGAAAATCTTTAGTTAAGACGAGGGCTTCCCTCTTTTAAGCAACGCTTATTACTACAGATGATCATAAGGCTTAATATATTGTATTAAAATCACATCTAATCTCATCACCGCAAAACCATGGCGCTTACACACAGTTGTGCGGTTCGCTACTTCTATTTTTTACTTCGCTCCTAGTTTTTCAAATTTATTTCTAAAAATATAGCTGTTAGCATAGAGCTACTGTGAAACTGTCTTTCTATTTTTTTTTTTTTTTTAAAGTGTGGCATACATGCCATGATGTTTTTTTTTTGTAGGTCATAAGTTCTTCTTCAGAAGTGGTCCCATCCCATATAAATTTTATCTTTTATATAAAAAAAATTGTAAAAGTTTCTTACGGAAAGAAAAATTAAGAAATTGCGCAAAAATGTCAGAAAACTTAACGACGATTATAACTTCCCGCGTTTGACAGTTTTAAGACAGGACAACGTCTGTCGGGTCAGCTAGTTTGTAAGAAATGAAACACCACTCAACTATCTATACTAATATTATAAAGAGGAAAGATTTGATTGTTTGTTTGTTTGCGTTGAATAGGCTCCGAAACTACTGAACCGATTTAAAAAATTCTTTCACTGTTGGGAAGCTACACTATCCCCGGGTGACACAGGCTATAATCTATACCCGTGCGAAGCTGGGGCGGACCGCTAGTCTACTATAATTCTTCAACTCAGGCTCTTTAAATATACGTGATATAACTTGTTTATTATTTCAGAGCAGCGGATAATGTTTCTGAGTAGCTCGCAAGCTTGATTGGAAGAGAGCAAGTACAGCAGTCAGTTCGGAAGCATCCTTTGTCGGCAATTAGCTACGTCTTCGATAATACTTGATAACACAACGCCGCACTACTTTGCTGACCTTCCACAAGCTTGAATAAAACTCTGGCCGGTTTTTTTTTCTGGCAACTTAAAAAGTTAGTTAAGTTAAACAATGTCTAAAATTGCTCTGTCTACTTCTCGTTGAAGGAAATAGTCACACACGAAAATGAGACAGAGCAATTTTAAGCATTGATTAACTTAAGTAATGTTTTTAAGTAAAGCTTTTTAACTTCAGTTACAGAATACATATTATTACAAAAGCTTTAGTGTAGATAGTGTTATTATTCGTATACGATTGAGATGAAGTATAGTATATCTTAGACGCACGAAAGTCACCGACATAGCCCACCGGATTAGCAAGTTGAAGTGGCAGTGGGCAGGGCACATATCACGCAGAACAAATGGCCGATGGGGCTGAAAGGTTCTGGAATGGAGACCACGGACCGGTAAGCGCAGCGTAAGACGTCCACCCACTAGATGAACAGACGACCTATAAGAGACCGCAGGGAAACGATGGATGCAGGCCGCTTCCAACCGGCCCTTTTGGAGATCGATGGGGAGGCCTATGTCTATGTCTATGTCTATAGGTGAAATGATGATGATGATATCTTAGACTGTTGGCGGCACAGTACCAGGTAAAATCCTCCAGCTCTTCTGATAAGAATGAGAAGGAGTCTTGATATACTCCGTCAAAGACTTCTATAGTAGCTTTACCTATAGTTTGTGTATTCCGTGCATCTATATTCCAACTGCACCGCTAGGGGGCGTCAGTGCGCCGCATACGAATAGGAACACGCGAATTGGATTGTCAAACAAATGTCGTTTACAAGATTTGATACCCCGTATCAAGTAGGTACCCCTACCAGTGTAGGAATATACTCCTTCCAAGGCTTTTTTAGGTGTGACAGCTGCAGTATAGTGAATGATCTAATTCCTTCCAGACCATTTTTCTATCGGACAGACAGAGTATGGGTTGCCACCTTTTTGCAAGGGGTACAAAAATTATATTCAATGGTCCTCTAGTCGCAACGCGCATTTTTGCGACGCGTCATTGTGCTGTGTCTGAACGAATTGAGCGATCGTCGCATGTTATAAAAATTGGGACAACGTTATAGGTTATCGGGACGCGGGACAATATCATCGTAGACGGAACTGTCCCGGCAGAATAGGGACAGGTGGCAACCCTGGACCATAGACCGGTCAACGCTTACCATCTGGCGAGTTGGCAGTCAAATGCAAGACTGTTACTTAAAAGAATAAATAATTATATCAAAATAAGTACAAAGACCAACTTATCTAAGGGCGCCACAACAGTATTTTCTGCACTATGTTTAGTGCAGAAAATACTGGCAAGCTTCCGTGGCCTCCCGTAAAATAATAGTTCCATAATTTGGCCACTCCACAGATAAGTTGGTGGCGCTGTACGTAACGTTTTTAACCATGAACCAAGTTCATTGTGGGTACAATGTAGAACTACATCTGCACTGCAGTGTCTAAGTAATTAGTTTGCAATAAGCGAATCATAGCATGTTTTTTTTTTCGTTTTTAACCGATTTCAAAGCAAGAGGAGGTTCTCAATTCAATTGTATTTTAGTTGTGGTTAAATACAGTGTAAACTCTATTATAGAGACAGTCTATTTATCTAAAACGTTGAAATTAGTACTTGACTTTGGTTAGTTTATTTTGTTTTCAATACAATGATACACTCTATGTAGCATCACACCCACTCTAAATAAAGACAACAATAAGTCATTATTAAGCAATAAAGACTCTTTACCACCTCGTATTTACCTTTTATTTACTTCGGCTGTCGGCATCATACGTATACAAAGATAACAGACTATTATGCAATAAACGTTGTTATTCGTATTAATGTTTGTCGTTTGTAAATTTTATACTTTACTGTAAGTATAAATCTGTCTAAACATAAATACTAAATATCGTTTGTAAATTTTATAGTAAATTAATATTAATTTTTCTTTTCTTTAACACCTACAACTCTCAATAACGCCATAAAATGAGTAGTCCTTAAGTTTCGCTGTATAGAGTTTACACTGTATATAAAGTTAACAGTTTCAAAGCCCACAACAGATATACTTACAAAACATAAAATTACTAAATGCTTACCTACTAGTGCTGCTTGCGGGAGCTGGACTGCTCGGTGTACACGCAACTTAATAATAAGATTTTATAATTTGTATTATTCCTCTTGTATAGTCATTAGTTCTATGTTATATCAAAAATAGTTAATAAAATTAATTGTAAAAGTTGAGAAAGGGCAAAGACCAAGGAGTCCGATGCTTACCTATACGAATAGACGGAAGAATAATTTTCAATGCTATAAGTGAGTTGCGACTAACGAAAGTGAGGTTCATCCCACAGTAAAGCCATTCATACACGTGGCGATGCAAGTCAGCGACTCGATTAGAGCCGATTCACGACTAAGCAGGGAATAATTTTTAATCTCATTCCTGCGTCGGAATTCTACTACCGTACATTCCGACACCGTCAAAAAGCTCACCCCACATCTTACAAAGCTGAAAATCCCACAGCGTCTGGTTTTTCCTCTCCTTTCTTCCACGGACCTATAAGATGGAACTTTCAAAAAGGGGTGTCTTTTTTTTCGTTAAAGTGTCCGTTCACGCTATCTCCACTGTTTCGAAATGTTCCTGTATCTTAGACAGACCACCTGGAGCTGGTGAGGTTATCCCTTACTCGACCCTCAACTACACCTACCTAGAGTCAATGGCTAATTTAGCTGGCATAAAGACAAAGGACGCCCATCCTGAGTAAGATTAGGCGGTATTTCACACCGGGGCAGTTGCTTACTATATATCAAGCTCAAGTCCGATCGTGTGTGGAATACTGCTGTCATCTTTAGGACGATTCAGCTAAATACCAGTTCAAAGCTGTTGAATTGGTAGACCGGCGTGCTACTCGACTTATAGGCGATGAGAAGTTAGTGGCTAAGAAACTTCTCAGTTTAGAACACCATGTACAATCATCCAACCACCATGTCTACAGCCATCTCTCCAGGCTGGCAAAGCATCGACAACGCCGCTGGTGTTACAGGTGTCCATAGGCGGCGATTACCGCTTACCATCAGGTAAACCGCATGCAAGATTGCCGCTTTTTATGAATCAAAAAGTCTCTGAACAGTAATAGTACAAGAGTAAGTCACGTAGTCGCCGATACTTTGCCGAAGCTTCGAATCATTCAAGTGATCTGTGCGGATCGCGACGCTACTCGAGTCACCGCGTATCCGACACGTACGTATACGTCGCTTTGTGGACAAACGGCCTAAGTTTTCAGTAAATAATAGGTAGGGAAAGGAAAGGCAATTCCCTGAAGACTTCTCTCCTAGAACGAATAATGGTAGATATTCGTTTTTCAAGAGGGAAATTGAAAGAGTGATTGGCTGTCAATGCTTCTGTGAAATGTCACAAATATGACATCGTGGATTGAAGCGAAAAGGGTATAGATATTTTATTTCTTACTCACCTGCAAATTTGGATAGTTTTAGAACTTGCTGCAAGTGACACGTGGTGTAAATTCATGTTAGTTTAAGACTAAATGATATTATACATGACCAGAATGCAGGCATGTATTTTGGGCATAAAGTTAGCTTCGTAAGCCAGCGAGGTAACGCGGCTAGCGTTTTGACTAATAACTATGTTGCCTGCAATTAGAAATCGTTTTAATATCTATTGGCATTCGTTGCAGATAAATAGTATTATCGATCTCCAAATAGTAAAGTTTTCAAGTTTTTTGTTACTTCTCAATTTATATATAGTTGTTATTTATTATGGCCATGTTAATATTTTTATTTTTAACTAATTAAATCAAAGTGCCACTTCAAATCAACCCAAAATGTATAATAAACAAGTGTAAAATAATGTAAGTTATTGGCAAAATTTACAAAAATATAAAAATAAATTTTTTTTAATACTTATTTTCCTGTTATCTAAAAAAACTAAAATTATTCAAGTAATAATAAAGAAAACTGATAGTCTAAAATTCATTATACAATCAAACTGAGCAAAAAAGTATATAACTTAAGATATCCTATGAATAATAAATATACCATCCATCATCATCACCATCAGCCCAGGCCACTGCTGGACAGACCTCACCCAAGCCTACAGTTGGCAAGGAAAAGAAGCCGGTCGGGGTGGTAAGCAGAAACCATTTTACATGACTGTATTTTCTCCTCTATCGAACTATTGTCGATGGAGTCAAGTACTAAAAAAAGTTCGTACTCCGTCAACGTTTTGATGAATGAGCCTGGGATGGGCTATAAATTAGTTTTCTTTCGTAATTTTCGGCAAGTATCGGAAACTATCGGTTTTATTTTGTGCCAGAAGAGTGTAAAATGAACGATGGCTTTTCCGGTTCCAAAAATAACAGTGGAAGTATTTCCTTGTATGAATCGATTGCACCTTCGCCTATTTCTGGGATGATATATTTTCCGGGACTATATTTGCATGGGTCATCATCATCATCATTTCAGCCGTAGGACGTCCACTGCTGGACATAGGCCTCCCCCCATCGATCTCCAGAAGGGCCGGTTGGAAGCGGCCTGCATCCAGCGTTTCCCTGCGGTCTCTTTTAGGTCGTCTGTCTATCACGTGGGTGGACGTCCTAAGCTGCGCTTACCGGTCCGTGGTCTCCATTCGAGAATCTTTCGGCCCCATCGGCCATCTGTTCTGCGTGCTATGTGCCCTGCCCACTGCCACTTCAACTTGCTAATCCGGTGGGCTATGTCGGTGACTATCGTTCGTCTGTGGATCTCCTCATTTCGGATTCGATCTCGTAGAGAAACCCCGAGCATAGCCCTCTCCATAGCTCGTTGTGCGACTTTGAGTTTGCTTATGAGGCCCATAGTGAGAGACCACGCTTCAGTGCCGTATGTCATCACTGGCAACACACATTGGTCGAAGACTTTCGTCTTAAGGTGCTGAGGTATTTTGGACGAGAAGACACGAGATTTGCATGGACCAATGAGCCAGAATCGTCACACAGTGGGTGCCTGATGGACGACGCAGTTAAGGCCTATAAGAAACGCTGTGGCGCTGGTAATGGGGAAGATATTTACCCAGCAGTCGAACAGTTTAAGTAAAGAAATATGCTCGATCTAAGCATTTATTTGCTCTGACATTTGCAATAGCATTGTAAAAAGTTGAATAAAAACATTTTCTTTTAATATTTTAAGTAAGCCATAACTAAATTTACTAATAAAATTGCAATTTACAAGTCAATACAGTTTTAACTTAAAAAGTAAGATAATAAAATAACAAAAAATTTAATAATAACTGAAGTATATCGAGTACCTGCTACAGTCTTACGTTGAAAAACCTAGCAAAAGTCATCAGAATTCGTGGTTTTCATTCAGCACTTTACAATGTTATTGCAGCTGTCAGAGATAATAAATCCTTGAACCGAGTTTAAGTGTCGATACGTTTGAAGATTTTTTCAACTAATTTTGCATAGTTTATATGTTTATTGAGACAAATAGGGTCGGCTACGTATTTGTGACGCCTCTGGTGTTACAACTATCCATAGGTGACGGTGACTGCTTACTTTTAGGCAGCCCGTCTGCTTGTTTGCCACCTATGCCATAAAAAAGACAAATTGAGCATTTTTAGGGTTCCGTACCTCAAAAGGAAAAAACGGAACCCTTATAGGATCACTTCGTTGTCCGTTTGTCTGTCCGTCTGTCCGTCTATCAAGACCCTTTTTCTCATCATCATCATCATCATCATCATTTCAGCCGTAGGACGTCCACTGCTGGACATAGGCCTCCCCCATCGATCTCCAAAAGGGCCGGTTGGAAGCGGCCTGCATCCAGCGTTTCCCTGCGGTCTCTTTTAGGTCGTCTGTCCATCTTGTGGGTGGACGTCCTACGCTGCGCTTACCAGTCCGTGGTCTCCATTCCAGAACCTTTCGGCCCCATCGGCCATCTGTTCTGCGTGATATGTGCCCTGCCCACTGCCATTCCAACTTACTAATCCGGTGGGCTATGTCGGTGACTTTCGTTCGTCTACGGATCTCCTCATTTCGGATTCGATTCCCTTTTTCTCAAGAATGCGTAAAGGTATCAAGTTGAATTGTAAATCAACGCAATCAAAAGATATGAACGTTTATGTCGCATATTTTGCGATTTCACAGGGGAATCAAAACCTATAGGGTACTTCCCGTTGACCTAGAATCATGAATTTAGGCAAAATGCAAGGTCTCATAGCACATATATAGGAATAAATCCGAAAGTTACAAATTTGAAGTTATATCATTTAAAAATTATTATTTTGCTATTACATACTTACATTTTGTAGTTGGAATGTATTGAAAAACCTTATAGTCAACTACAAAGTTAAGTTTGTCTTTCAATATTTCAACTTCAGTTAGTTTTTTTTTGGCCTCGCGCTCTGAGGGTTCTGTCCAACGGAAGCCTCAGAGTACGAGTCCTACTCGTACTTGTCCGATTTTTTTTTTAACGTAAAAATCGTGAATGTTAAAAAGTTACGTTTTCATAGTTCTTGCGTTATCCAAAGGGATATTGACAATTGGAAGATTGGCTTATACAAAGTTTGTTCCATGACTTTTGATACGTCTCGGTCAAAGTTTGAGAGCCGACACTACTAGTAGCATCACAGTAGCATGCTGAAAATCCTCAACAAAAAATGTATAATGCAAACTTTTTTGCTGAATATATTAACTTTTTTAAATGTTTATCGGGACTTATCGCGTATTATTTAATTTAGGTAAAAATATGTACCTTTCGCTCGACGTTTCGACCATGTTACAATGGCCGTGGCTACGAGCTGAATGACCAGCTCGTCAGCTCGTGACCAACATGGTCGTAACATCGAGCGAAAGGTACATATTTTTACCTAAATTAAATAATACGTGATAAGTCCCGATAAACGTTTAAAACATAGTAAACGTATGATGTAGGGAATCTGTCTACGAGAGATTGTATGCTAAGTGCCGATAACCTTGTATACATTTTCATTTTTACCTGATGTGTATACTGGTTCATATAATCAGTCTTTTCAAATCAAAATCAACTGTATAGGTTTGAATGCTTGTGAAAAGAATCTTGCAAAATCAAATGTGTGCTATAATCATAAAACAAGTAGCAATACTACTATGCAAAATGTACAAGTCAGTTGGCTCGCTGGCTGGCTCAGCTGGCTCACTGGCTGGCTCGCTAGTACTGCGCGTGCCTGGTAGCCAGCAAGCGGCGGCTGGCGGTGGCGCGGCAGTCAGCCAGCGCGTGCACGCGGTCACTGCGCATGTACGCCGGGTCGTCGGCCAGCACGGACAGCGCCTGACGTGCTTCTCCTGGCTGGAATGGTTTCTCCGGCGTCTCGGACACGCGAGATAGCCACCGGGATTCTATGCATCTACAATTATTATAAACTAATAAAATATTTACGTTAGGCGGTTGAGATATCGTTGGAAAAATAAAAAATACATTGCTTATATTTATGTAGTGGTAGGATTCTTTTGCAGAGTTTGCCAGGGGAAATATGTCTTTGCCAGTTATTCAACCATCAAGCAGTAGTGTGCAAATATTACTGTGTTTCAGATTGCAAGGCAATATTTTGAAGGCGGTGCACTGGGTTTTTATAAAGCGTGACGTGGACGATGCATCTCTTTCGTCAATGCTCTGTGATTTGTGCATCGAGATACAATACCTATGGTCACAATCTCTAAGTGAAAACAGTCGAAAAACGTCCGAGCGTCATTATACCGATACATACCAGACATCCATTATATAGTTCACAATGTCAGAATTAATCCAATTTAGACGTTATGTGGCTTGCATAGTGTTCAACGTCGCTTGTCCGCTATGACATCGAAGCACTAGCATCGCGCGGCGTTGAAGTCGGATCGTGGTTGCCTTACAACTAACCAAAAAGTCTGCGAAATGCGTAGCGTTCACCGAGTCCTAGTTCGGACATTTATTTTGGCACGTTTGTGACTCTATACTACAGGTATTTCGTCTCGATGGATCTGTGTCATCGTTTTCAGAGTTTATATCTTAATTATCTTACGAGGGGCAGGGGTCAGCCGGCACTAGCAGGTTGAGGGGCATGGGAGAGAAGATGACGGGTGTCTCCGAGCGGATGGTGAACTTCTTCAGGCGGGACGCTGGTGACGCCTTCGTGCCCACTTCCTTGTGCTTGAGGAAGCGTTCCTGAGACATGATGAGTGCATAATAAAACTATGAGAAGGAAATATTCCAATGTACTAAGACGCCGAACCTAAAGCAATGGGCTAGAGTTGAGCGTTCCCGCTTTACTGAATTCTATGCGATTTTTTCCTACACCAAATTTTACATCATTATTTGCCTATTATGTTCCCATTGCTGTGCTGGGACATAGGAGACATCTACGCTCAGACAGAGAGAATGGGCCCTACGTTCTTGAGTGGAGACTACGAACCGGAAGACGCAGCGTATGTAGGCCTCCCACTAGATGGACCGACGATAATGTGAGAGACGCGGGCATCCAGTAGATGCAGATGGCAGGCTATCGTTCAATGTGGATTTCTAAGGAGGAGGCCTATGTTCAGCTGCAGACGTCTTCTGGCTGATCATGATGATGATTACGATGAAGAATCTCGTGTTGCAATAAAATAGACTTACATAGTAATAAACAATTTCGACGTACTCCTTGATCTTGTGTGTGATGAGAACCAGAGAAAGTTTCGATGTGTATACAGTAGGTTGCTTGTCGCCGAGCAGGTTTTGGAATGGCTCCAAACTGCAGTCCAGCATTCTATGGCAAATTATAATAGAATGACACTTTTTGTATGGTCTGAGCTTTATAAGATGCTATGAGACTGTTTTTTTTTTTTTTTTTTTTGGTTTTCGGTTAGGCCCAACCCAATATAAAACAGGATGCTTATGTAAAGTGCGCACATCTAATTAACGTATGATTAATAGCAATTTATTTATTATCATACGTCCACAGGGCTTAGTACAGTTGATGCAATTCCAATTAAATTGGATTAGTGCGCCGTTGTACCCATAATGGATATGCGCTTTAATGTGCCCGTTCGGATACAAGGGTCAGAGCGCACTAGCTAGCTATGTGGCCGACCCGACCGGTACAAGTAGTGGAACATGGTCGACATGGTCATCTCGCGTAAAAAGAACGTTTGATTACGCAAGTTGTTTGGATTGTTGATTGCGCTAGTAATGAGTACAAAGCAATTGAGATAAAGTGAAAGTGAAGGTGGCTTATTGAGCTTATTCCATACAAAGTTGAACTACTGCTATTGGCGTCAAACGGCCTAGTGTAAATCCCACCTATATTACAAATGCAAAGTTTATTTGATAGTGCTTAAGTGTTTAAATTTATCCGCAGTCCGCACTCAACTATGTAACAGCTTAACGGATTTGAATGAAATTTGGTAGAGAGCTTACACTTTTTTTATGCCGAATATAAACAGACCCTGACTTAACAAGTCGATCTATCTTAATAATATAATAGTGTACCTTATTGAAATAAAGATAATTAATAATTTAACTTATTATAAATTTTACGAGTATGAAGGATTTTTTTGTGAAAGATGTTCATTTCGTGATTCATCTGTCTTAGATATTTCGAATTTTCGACATCGCAGACTCGTCACAGCATAGTGCACGTACATCCCAGCCGAGTGAACCAATTACAGCTTTACAGCGAGTGTAGTTGGGATGGACTGTTTACTATAAATAACAATTTCCTGTGAAAATACTTGACTAGGCATTGGCCAGCGGCCATGTTGTCGGGGTAATAGAATACGGCATCGGTACCCCCTGCCTGTAGTAAGAGGCTACTAAAAGGGGACCTCCGGGCTCGGGATGGTCAAAGTTGGGGCTCTAACCATCCACTTAAGCGTACCCAGGGAGAGAACGACAACGTTTGTGACCAACGCTGTCGTGGGTGGAGGGGCTGAGACAACACGGTTGTATCGGGAGGCGCCGTAGCGCAGTGCCGAGGGCTTCGGTGCGTTCCTCTGGAGATCCCGGAGTCCTCTTGTCAAGCACTAAAGCTGGTCACCGGGGGGTTTAGTGGTTATAATCCCACATAACCTAGCTGCACCCCAATGCAGCTGGGTATCTTTGGAAGATTTCCCCGTCGAAAACAAAAAAAAAAAACATTGGCCAGCGAATCGCCATTATAATTCTTTATCTTGCAACAATAAGTGTCATTATGTTTTTCCGGGATGTTATTGTAGTTTAATTTAATGAAATGAGAGTTTTTTTAAGCTGTCGAATAAAAAAAAATGTCGCTGTGTCTATATTGTTTAAAAGTCTGTGATCGTATAGCTCCGATGCAACCACAGATTTTTATTTTATTTTATTTATTGATATTAGAACGGCTGTCAAGGCATTTTTGTAAGAAAGTTGTAACCAGTTGCACTAATATAAACGAAACGTCAGTCATTCGAAATCTGTTAGCAACCGTGATGCGGAGCTCGACGCGTTGATCTAAACAAGAATGTTCATTCAAGGTTCACCCATAATGCCTGGTAACAGATTTTCCTTCTCATTTCCGTTCTATTTACTTCTCTTTTCTGTGGATGCAACAACTAAAACAAGTTTTTTATATTTCCCAGTCAACAAATAGCTGTTTCATTATTTATTAAGTGTCATACGTTCAATGTGACAGATGATTTGCATCAAACGATCGTTAGCCGACGTGACGGCCGATGTCACGTCGGCTGGTGATGACGCGCATTAATTACGCCGTGACCCGACGTGACGCAGCGCGACGACGGTGGGGCTAAGTAGTTTAATATTGTAACTAATTAGCATGTAGTGTTGATTAACTGTGTCCGGTGGTTTCACACGTAGTCCGGTCAAATCAACCAGGTAACGCAAGAGCGGAATGAGATCCTTTCTGCGGTGTTTCCGAGAAACCTTAACACGGCAGGCTCTTCAAAAGGCGAGTTCTGCGCTCAACGGATACACTCAGGAAAACTATCTAATTTAAAATGTAACACACATCTTCAGAGCACAAGTGTCTTTGGAATGCTCCCAATAATTTATAACAAAATTCCAAAAAAAAATAAGGGTGAAATTAATATTTTTAAAGTAGCTCTAACTAAATTATTATTTAAAATACCTATTATACCATTGACGAATACTTGAAGGATAAAGATCTTAATTAGATAGAAGAAAAAATACTAACAGTGACTATTGAGATATGGAATTGTGATTGTGACATTTATTTTCCTCCTATAATTTAATTTATCAAGTAGTAATAGTAATAAAATTGACAATGTAATTAAATCATATGTAATCTTAAGGTATCTACCTACCTACTTGCATGTTATATAGCTGAGGTAGTGTACTTAATCTCTATCTCTATCTCTTCTCTATCTCTTCTCTATCTCTACATAGTATAAATTAAAGTCGCTTTCCGCGTCTGTCTGTCTGTATGGCCGCTAACTCCTAAACCACGCAACAGATTTTGATGCGGTTTTCACCATCAGTTAGATAATTTTTCACGGAAGGTTTATGTATATAACTAGCGACCTGCCCCGGCTTCGCACGTAAATTACACCCGTGCGAAGCTGGGCGGGCGGGTCGCTAGTTTAATTATCACAATGTAAATTGTTCGACCTACTCTCGCAAGGAATAAATGAATTATGAATTATTAACGGTCATAGCTGACTCGCGCGTTTTAACTATTTTGAAGATAAAAAGAAAGTACTGAGTGATGCATACATTCTTGTGACAGGTTTTCGTGACATTAAAAATAACCCTGTACAAATAAATATGCATGTAAACTTACTGGAACATTTCACTGATCTTGCTAACAAGCCTGTTAGCAAGTAGGTTTAGTTCTTCTCCCTTCACTCTTAGTGTTTCTGTTCTCTTCTTCTGCGCCTCTAACTTGTTCTGGAGTTCCAATATGTTTTTCTCTTGATGTAATATTTTCATTTCGTTGAAGTCGCGACGGTCCTCTAAAATTAAGGATAAGACATAAATAAATAATAATAAATAAATATTTGGACATTTTTGTACACACGGTCATCTGACCCCAAACTAAGCAGAGCTTGTGATATGGCTGCCAGAGACTGATATACATACATATATAGTTTTAAATACATACTTAAATAAATATTCACAACCAGATATAGAACAAACAATATTATTAAGGATTGCATTTTCCTGCATTTTAAACTCCTGATGCGAACAGATGGGTATATTTGGGTACGTATGTGGCATCGTGGCTCCCAAACGGCTAAAATGATTTTAATTTAGTTTTTGTTTTTTTGAAAGGTGACTTGATCGAGATAGACTTGGTGAGTCTTGTTCTTAGCTATGATTCATGAAAATCTGTTCAGCAGTTCGAAAATAAATCAGATCTTTTTTTTTTAAATTCATACTTTTTATAGTTCTCTGGTGTATAATACGTTTTTACCTAATTTCATCAAGATCGCTCAGAATTAAACAGTGACAGAAAGAGTGCTAATTTTGCATTTTTAATATTATATTGATGGAACTTGGAACCTCAGACCATACAAACAAGGGAGATATGCCTTAACACAATTATCGTTCGTGTTTGAAGTATCCGTGTTACTCTTACACTTAACTTTACTTTCTTGTGTTACACTTTTTTCACTATACCTCTAAACCACTTAACGCACACTTACTCATTTTTCACGCACACTTAGAGACTTGCGACACCAATTAACGAACTAAATACGTACACGTACAAAAAAGGAGGAGCAAGGTCATCTGCAGGGTGAGTTCAACTAAAGGCATCAAGCCTAATTTAGGCCTGATGCGTTCCCCACCCGCCATGCCACCTTTTTTATATATATTCAGAACAGATCTACTTTTGTTCACCAACTCGCCTGATGGTTTACTCTAGCCTTGAAGATGCCTAGATTGTAGTTCTCAGGAAAGAAGGAGGACGGCAGGGAGTTCCATTCTTGGGTAGTACTTTACCATATCTCCTTGTTGTTGTTTTTTTTTTTTTCAATTGAACCAAAAATTTTAAAACTTGCTTAATCTATACTAATATTATAAAGAGGAATGATTTGATTGTTTGTTTGTTTGTTTGCATTGAATAGGCTCCGAAACTACTGAACTGATTTAAAAAATTCTTTCACTGTTGGGAAGCTACACTATCCCCGGGTGACATAGGCTATAATCTGTACCTGTGCGAATCTGGGGCGGACCGCTAGTTAACAATGATTGTTTTCAAACTTAAAAAGACTTACAAAGTACTTATATCTTCGGACTATATTAAACATTACAAATATTGTTGTTTGTCTGAGACTGACTTTGTATAATCTGAGGGTAGAACTAACCGACATCCCGTCGAATCTGGTTCACATCTCGACCGAGGACCTCGTTCTCGGCGCAGTAGTGCGTCAGCAGATTATACATGGAGAAGTTTTCGAATTCAGACTTGACGAAGTCGTCAATTATCTCTGTGTAGCAAGATGCTCCACAATAGTCCTGCAAAAGTAATAATATTAGTAGGAATGATAAAATAAAACAGCCAAGTGCGAGTTGGGCTTGCGCACTAAGGCTACCACCACAAAATACAATAATTATCAATTTAAAAAACCGACTTCAAAATTAGTAAAATTTGGTGGCATTTTGATTCGGTGAGATGAATGTTAAGGGGCCTTACGGACAACAGCTAATTGCGGGACCTAATCCGCTCAGTTGGAAAATCACGCGAACGTGAACCTTATCGCGCCCAGATACGGTTTGCGGTCGCGTGATTTTCCAACTGAGCGGATTAGGTGCCGCAATTAGCTGTTGTCCGTAAGGCCCCTTGTCATCTAAGTAGCCGAATACGTTGCTTAACTTGGTAATGGTCACCGACTCGCACTTTTACGCTTGTACGTAGGTATTACTTTTTTACATTAGAGATATTACAAAAATATGTAAAAAAATACGTTTGTTGTATGGGGTTTGTTGTACCCACATTTAGTTATGATTTTTTGCCTTTTTAGGTTTCCGTACCTCAAAAGGAAAAAACGGAACCCTTATAGGATCACTTCGTTGTCCATCTGTCTGTCTGTCCGTCTGTCAAGACCCTTTTTCTCAAGAACGCGTAAAGGTAGCAAGTTGAAATATACTAAATACTTGGGTCTACGGTTTCTTTCGGCTGTAAAAAAATAAAAGTTGTAAGTCAAAGCAATCAAAAGATATGAACGTTTATGTCGTATATTTTGCGATTTCACAGGAGAACCAAAACCTATAGGGTACTTCCCGTTGACCTAGAATCAAGAAATTTGGCAAGAGGCAAGGTCTCATAGCACATATATAGGAATAAATCCGAAAGTTATAAATTTGAAGTTATATCATTTAAAAATAATTATTTTGCTATTACAAACTTACATTTTGTAGTTGGAATGTATGGAAGAACCTTATTGTCAACTACAAACTTAAGTTTGTCTTTCAATATTTCAACTTCAGTTAGTTTTTTTTTTGGTCTCGCGCTCTGAGGTTTCCATCTAACGGAACCCTCAGAGCACGAGTCCTACTCGTACTTACCCGGTTTTTTTTAAATAATTTTTTAGCTAATTTCGCCGTAACATTACATATTTTGTGAAAATGACAACTGGCAATCTATTACGGGTCCAAAGATACAACCATTAAAATGTAGGACAGACAGACAGCGTAGCTTAGCAATAGGCAGGACCCTATTGCTAAGCTACGCTGTCTGTCTGTTTACACCCTTTGGGTACGGAACCCTAAAAACAAACGTTTAGTTACTTTCTTTGTGTTTCAGGACAATTAAAATTATAAAGCTGTAACTCACATAAATTTCATCCAAAATTTTGTTATGTTGTTCTAATTTCTTTTCTGCGTCTTTTTCTTTGGCATGCTTTTCTTCTATCTCTCTGTTCTCTTGCTTCTTGTTGATTCTCTTTACTCCTTTTTTTGACAAAAAATTGTAGATTTTCGTCTCGTGGTCGTAGGCTTTCTTGAGATCCCGCATTTCCTAAAAAGTACAAGGCTTAGAATAACTACACAAAGAAACCAAGTACATTCGCAAAATTTAAGCCATTCAAATGGTGTCATATAAGACACCAAAAAATATATAAAATTTTTACTATGACAATTTGCGCGGTGAAATCGTACCACAACAAATCAGAAAAGCAGCATAAGAGTTATGGTGTGACATTCCACAGGTAATCCATTAATTTTCTTGCTTAAATCGTTTAAAATACCAATCGAAACGTAAGCTACAAAGCGAATTTGTAGCTTACGTTTTGAGAAGGCGTTGTTTGGAAACTTACCTTCTCTGAGTAGTTATTCTAAGGTACAAGGATTAAACAGAGGCGGCATAAAGCGTGTAAAATCAATTTGTATATATAAGTAACTAGTGGTCCGCCCCAGCTTCGCATGGGTATAGATTATAGCCTATGTCACTCGGGGATAGTGTAGCTTCCCAACAGTGAAAGAATTTTTCAAATCGGTTCAGTAGTTTCGGAGCCTATTCAATGCAAACAAACAAACAAACAATCATATCTTTCCTCTTTATAATATTAGTATAGATAGTATAGACAACAATATAGTACTTATAATAGTATAGATAAAATAGTTTGCATCAAGATTTAAATCTACCTAATCCAGATCAAGTCTGAACTAGATAGCTTTGATGGACCTTATGTACTACTTCTGTAATATAATTTTTCCAGTTTTCATCCGTCATTTTAAAGGTCATACATAGTAGGATCACTCTTTGTTGAAAAGGCTTTTTTAGATGTTGACCATCTATCTCTATAAAAATTTAGGTAGCTTATAGATACCTGCACTTGCAGCATCTGGTCCATCCGTCCCTTCTCTTGTATGGAGCGCAGTTTGTGGCACCACTTGTCCCGCTGGTCGTAAGCCAGGGTCGACGATTCGAACAGGTCTGAGAGGAACTTCGTCCCTGTACCCAGGGCTGTGAGCATCTTGCCCCACGCTTGGTTGAACAAGGCTCTGAGGAGTTGAAGTTATGTTGCAACTAGCGAGGCTGTTGATGAGCTGACTACAATATCATCATCATCATCAGCCAGAAAACGTCCACTGCTGAGCATAGGCCTCTCCCTTTAACCTCCACACCGAACGACAGCCTGCCCCTTGCATCCACCGGATGCCCGCGACTCTCACAATGGGAAGTGGGAGGCCTACCTACGCTGCGTTTTCCGGTTCGTGGTCTCCACTCAAGAACCTTCTTCGCCATTGGTTATCGGTTCTTTAAGCGATGTGGCCTGCCCATTGCCACTTCAACATGCAAATTTTAATAGCGTGTAATATCGCTGGAGTAAATTATACTCATCGAGCAGAGCTTCCTTCCGGCACCCACTACTCCACAACAACGCTGTACAGCATCAGTCACACTACGGCAGAGTAGTGTAGTGTAGTGTAGTGTAGGTATATCATCACGGTGCATCAAGCTCGTTAGAACGTTCAGTGAAGCTAGTCATCGTAATTTTGCATCTATGAATTTTCAAGCCTCATTAAGTACAATGTCATTCTTTGAGACATAGGTGGCAAACAAGCAGGCAGGTCGCTTGATGGTAAGCAACCACCGTCGCCTATAGATACTTGTAACACCAGAGTCATCACAAATACGTTGGTGACCCTTAAGGATTTTATTAACTCGCCTTTTGAAGAACCCCATGTTGTAGCTTCTCGGAAATAATCATTTCCTAATTGAAAAGTGTGAGCTAATCACCTGTCTTTGAGCATGTGGTCTATCTCCTCCCTGATCTTCCTGTTGTCGCATTGTATCGCGTTGAACCGCAGCATGGCGGCTTCCAGTTTGTTCTCCGCTGATATCAGCCGGTTCTCGCTTTGGAAACGGCGGGCATCTCTCTAGCCCCAAAAATCATAATTACCTACTACGACGATATGCAAAGGAAAATATGTACATACAATATTTATATATAGGTACTAGCTGTTTCCTGCGACTTTTTACGCGTAGACTTTCATATAAACTTTCAGTGCCCATTTGCACCCCGTAATTTGGCAAAATCCTACTTAGCAAACCTCTACATCCCATAAGGAATCTAGCTGCCAAATTTTAGCTTCGTAGGTCAAGTAGTTTCGAGTCGTAGGACAGTGAATTTCGCTTTTATATATATATACAGAAGATAGATTACTGCCAACTGATACTGAGCAGTGGGCTTGAGCATTTAGATTGTCTTTAGACCTTCAAGTTTCAACGGTCTATTGGGCAGTCCATTTACTAGCGGTTTCACCCGCTTGGACAGTTTTTTGAACTGTAGATATAAATTTTTCTGGGATAAAAAAAGCCTATGACATTCAGTCTCTGACACCCTATGATGCGTTATATTATAGCGTAGTCTAAAAGCTAAGAATTTCTCATAATTTGACCGAAGGTTTAATACAGTTGATGATAATACTGATATATGCGGATGGACCCGGGTATGTTCTAAAACTGCGACCAGAACCACTAGAGAATGGGCAGCAGCGTCCTCTTAGTGCACGGTGAACGTACTGCGATCCCCAAGCCACCTGCCAAGTTTGAAGGTTATGGCAACACCCCTCTGTAAGAGGGAGGCCTTTGTTCAGCAGTGGACGTTTACTGGCTGATAATGCGATGCAGATGCACTTACCTCTCCTTCGTTAGCAATGGCCAGTTCTCTCAAGCGCAGCATTTCTTTGGCTTTAAGCTGCAGCAGGTCGTCCATTTCTCCCATTATGGAATATCCTCCTGTTATACAAAAATATTCAATTACTCTCCAAAGATAATTAAAACTTTATATGACTGAGCGTATTTTGCCATTTACGACACCGTCACTTAAGGCCAGAATATGACGCGCCGCTATATCATTCGCGCATTTGATGTTTTTTTTTTAGATATAAAACTGCATTTGAAAAATGTGCTTCGGTCATTTTGAGAAGGTAAAATTTCAAAATGTTTATAACCGGACTCGCACTTGGCCAGTTTGTTTCCTTATTCAGCGCTAACCCATTAGACCTAAACCAACTATCAAGCCTATTCGCCACCGAATTCTGACGAGAGCTGACTAGTCGTCAGTGCAGTGATCACTGCGGCGAAGTTGTCCACGTACATGTAGATCTCTGCATCTTCGACTGCAGCACGTGGGGGACAGGCAAAGTGAACAAGGAGTTCGATAGACAGGAACCTGCAGGACACCTAACAGGTTTGACATCTCAGAGGCGACGACACCGCGGCCTTTGTCTCCCACTAAGAATTGCGTCCTCTCGGACTTGAACGAGGTTAGTAGAGACAGAGCTGGACCGCGATTATCTGGCTGGCTGAATTAGCTGGAACTCTATTCTTATCCATTGGTACAGTTTGTTTTTATATGTATTTATTGATTATGATGCGATCACTTCCTAAGGCAACCTGTTCCAAATTCAAACCGATTAGGAACCGTACATTCCGGGATAAAAAAGTATGCTATGTCAGTCAAGAGAATAATATAATCACTACATGTCAGTATTATGCCCACAACTATGTCGTGCATGTTGCAAAAAATCATGTCTATCCGTTGTCTGTTGTTGCTTGAAAGAGGAACAAACCACATCGTCACTTACCATCAGGTGAACTGGTGGCCAAACGTAGATCTATTTTTTTTTAAATGGCAACCCTACACACACTTTCGCATTTACAAAATTTGTGTGATGATTGCCAAGGATATTTACCTCTTTGCTTACGAGTTTACGGGGTTCCGCAGAAAAAGTGTACTAAGCCGAAAGGGGTATGTTATATTCATCATTGTAAACAACTTTTACTATTCAACTAAAACAGAAATCGCGAAAAAAAACATGGGCTGTTCCATACATTTTGTCGAGTGTGAATTATCATTTTCTATGGAACAGCTGATATATATTTCGTGATTTCAGGATTATCCCCATAGTTAAAGTTGTTCATAATGATGAGTACTTTAAACTCCTTTCAGCTTAGTGCAACCTTTTCGCGTAACCCTGTATGTCGAAGGTATTAACAAAGCAACAAGTTTGAAGGTGTCAGTTTTATTTCACTGAATTATCGCCATATTATGATGTGAATAGGTACCTATTCAAGTTTCTCAAGTAATGAGTATAATGAATAATAAAATTTGCATTATTTAAATACGGCATTATAAACGTTTTCACACGCAAACGTGTCAGATATGATACTAATTTGTCGATTTTATTATATCTCCATAACACATCTGTTAACAAAAGAATAATTTGCAATTAATTATTGATCACGGTCATGCCCACGAGTCGAATAATACGACTGACTTTTTTGTGTTTTTTTTTTTTTAATATCTAGTCTAAGCGACTATTGGCCTTACTTAAAAGCGATACGTAAGTTACAAGTTACAATGCTTAATATTACTCTGTCTAATTTTCGGTGAAGAAAATTTTAACGCGGAAATGACACAGACCAATTTAAAGCGGGGGGTGTAGTAAGCTATATCACGTGTATTAATTTTTTCGTCAAACGCGCGATTTCTACTCCGAAAAGCGGTGTGTGGTGTGACCTTGCCAATCAAAAACAACCTGCAACCTTTCCGTCTAGACATTTTTGTCATGGTCCTTAATTTCAGAATAAAATTTTATTATACTTTATACCTGTATTTAAACATAATATTTAAAAAAAAATGATTCTTTGTAGGTACTAAAAAATACACGTGATTGTGGGTGTGTGTGTTTAGTCTTAAATCTCACCATGTATCACTAAGGGGGAGGGGGGTTTTAAAAAATGCTAAAAAACATCACGTGATTAATGGACGGCCCCTTAGTTAGTAGGTAAGTATGTACGTGTATGTATGTGTGGGACAAATTTTGCAACTGAATTGTAGACCAGATTTCTTCAACCGATTGAGTTGTAATTTGGCATACTTATGTAAGTTCGCTGACAATGCAATGTCATGGTACCATCGAGCTGGTCTGATGATGGAGACAGAAGGTGGCCATAGGAACTCTTAACTAAACGAAACGACGTAACCACTTCGAGTTTGGGTTCGTTGGATTTGTCTTCCCAAGCACTTTGGTCCTAGATGATAAATTCAATATGGCGGACGCCCCAAGATTTTTCTTATCTACCATTATAATATGGGTATCAAATGAAAGGGTTTGCTAAGAAAAATGCATAAAAGCTTGTCAAGTTTTTCAAAAGTATTTATTAAAACACTGTTTTAAACTATCACGGTTGTTTACTTTTACGGGATATTTATCGGGAGCTCATTCCACAACCTTACCACGGTAAATATCTCGTAAATAATCATATAACTTTAGTATTTATTAAATTCATAAAGTTTATTCAAATTAATAATAGGGTTGCGTTTGGCTCCCAACTCGCCTGATGTTAAGCGATGGTGCGGTCTTAATATGGAGCACGCTTACCTAGAAGAAACAGATTCACTTGTGATTTGAAGACACCCAGATTGTAACCATCGGGGAACACCCATTCAGGCAGCGCATTCCACAGACTAGCAGTTCGCACAATAAAAGTTCAAAAGTTTGAATCAAAGCGCTTTGTACGGGCTTTCGGAATTTCAACTAAAAAGCGGTGTCGTTTTTCACCACTTTGGCAGTCCGATAGAAAATGGGCAGAAGGGAATTAGATCATGCAACATGCACATTCTTCGAAATGTATCCGTTAAAAAACCGGTAGAGTATAGCAACATCTACGTCTCGCAACTCAGTCTTCGACCAAAATGCCAATGGTTGCCTGGAAGAGATCGCTTTTAGCGATAAGGCCGCCAGTTGTTACACTAGTTTTTAAGAGTTTTTTGTCTTCTGTATCAAATTTCATGGTGTGAACAATAAAGAGTTAATCAATCAATCAATCAATCAAAATAAAATTAATGGATGGGCCATACATAACCATTGAACTTGCTCAGTAAAAACGAGTCAAAGCCGTCGGACATTTACTTCAACACTTAATTATAACCATGTGCAGTATATTTGTTACAAAAAGTAGATGTTATTACACTTATTACATAATTTTGTCAAATGTTTCGTAATCATGTAACAAATTCATGTGTCGCACTTCCTACGGCTAGAGGCCGACTGAAACGACGTGAGCGCCGGCGCTCACTTTTGTAATCTTCAAATATGCGCTTCTTCTGGTCTATTCATTTTATTTTGGTCGAAGAACTCAGTTGCTTTAAAAAAACGTTTACCATCGCAATCATTTTCCGACTCGATCCTGAGCAGCAGAGCTCGTTGCAGGTCACTCTTCATCTTCTTATCAGTCTTCTTATGTCTACCGGACCGCGCTATCTGCAAATCAAAAACTTCCAAAATATAGCAAATATTACTTTACTAAAGGCGTTCGGCTAGCTAGACGAAGGGTATACTTGGTTGAATTGGGTAGGTATCATCATCATCATCATCATTTCAGCCGTAGGACGTTCACTGCTGGACATAGGCCTCCCCCGGCGGAGGCGGTTGGAAGTGGCCTGCATCCAGCGTTTCCCTGCGGTCTCTTTGAGATCGTCTTTCCATCTTGTGGGCGGACATCTTACTCTGCGCTTACGGGTCCGTGGTCTCCATTACAGAACCTTTCGGCCCCATTGACCATCTGTTCTGCGTGATATGTGGCCTGCCCACTGCCACTTCAACTTGCTAATCCGGTGGCCTATGTCGGTGACTTTCGTTCGTCTACGGATCTCGTCATTTCGGATTCGATCTCGTATTGGGTAGGTATACAGCAATGATAAAATTTACAAGTTGAAGTGGCAATGGGCAGACCACATCGCTCGAAGAACCGATAACCGATGGGGAAGAAAGGTTCTTGAGTGGAGACCACGAACCGGAAGACCTCCCACTAGATGGACCGACGACGGTCATCCAGTGGATGCAAAAGGCAGGCTTTCGTTCAGTGTGGAGATTAAAGAGGGAGGCCTATGTTCAGCAGTGGACGTCTTCTGGCATGATGATGACAGCAATGATGTTATATAGAAACTGAGGTAGATACGTTTTACCGAGGTCTGCGTGACAATAAAAATACAAGTTAATTATCTTGAGTGACCTCAGTCCTGCGTCTGGCATCGACGCAAACGTACGATGCACGGTTTTGGAGTATGAAAAATAATGTAAAATGCCATGTAGTGTTTAGAAAGTGAAATAATTTTACTGGAACGGCTTTAAAGTTCTATGGGTTCTATGTAGGTAGCTATAGTAAAAATATCGCCATGTTTTAGTGCTTTTTAGGGTTCCGTACCCAAAGGGTGTAAACGGGACCTTATTACTAAGGCTACGCTGTATGCCCGTCGATCCGTCCGTCCGTCCGTTCTACCTTTTAACGCCTGTATCTTTCAAACTGTAATAGATAGCCATTTGAAATTTTCCCAGATTATGTAATGTTACGGCGGACAAAGTACAACTAACTCCATACAACAAACGTATTATTAACGTCATTTTAAAACGGTAATACGTATAAGCGTTAAACTTAGCATGATTATAAGTACACACACTAAAGTAAAACAACAAATAATAAATAATGGCCTAGTGCGAGTCAGTGAAAAAATTATGTTCGCCACCAAGCTAAGCAACGTCGGGCGCGGTCGGTACTTGAATCGCCTGGGCGAATGGGCTGAGAGTTGTCTTTTTGCACTACTCTTTTTATTTTGTGGTCTGCGGAACCCTCAGGGAGCGAGCCCGGCTCAAACTAGACCGCTTTTTTATAATGAGCATGACGGCTCTATTGGTTATAACCTCATTGATTGACACGCCAAGGTTGAAGAAAGCATTAAATGTTTTCATTGATAACTTTTTTTTTACCGCGGATATATCCACTTTTGACCACCAACTCGCCTATTGGTAAGCGACGGTGTGGTCGAAGATGAAGCACGCAGAGTTAGAAGATACCTATTTACTCTGGCCTTGAAACAAGAGAAGAAACAAGGAAGCGGGCAGGTTGTTCCAATCCTTGGCCGTACGGATTAGAAACGTAGAATCGAAACGTTTGGTACGTATCCAAGGAAAATCCACAATGTATGGGTGGTAGTGTGCCGTTTTCCTACTTGTCCTGTAGTAGAAAGGATTACTTTTAAGTCCTTGTTGAGATCCTTATATTCTTTGGACAGGACGTTGAGGAGATGGTCTTGACTCCGGAACTGTGGGTGAACGCCCATGGTGCGGTGCTGACGGTCCGTTTGGATCACGCGGAACTGGAAACAAGAACTAATTGTTATTATTATTACCAAGGCTAGTAAAGGAAACCATCGATATCTCGAAATGCCAGAATTTCAATCGAAGTGATGATTTTTAATTCGCCAGTGCGTGGAATCCAGTGTTAGGTTCGCGTTCAAAATGTGTTCAAAATATTATACGCAGTGATACAGTGAGTGTGTTTTGTCGGGACTTAGAAGAGCACGAGTTACCGTAACACGGGGAATTCTTCCGCAATAACTAACTAAATATAGTAACTGTAATCGCATGTTGATTTATTTAAATAAAATAAACCTCTTGAATTTTATTTTAAATTAAATCTTCAGCGATATTCATATTGCTTTTATAGTTAACCTGAGTCATAGGAAAACGGCGGGAAAGCAAGAATATTTAAATTCTTTGGTGGCAGCATTGGATAGTAAGTTATGCTATAGTTTTGGCGCCAAAGTGGAAAAAAACATGTCGGCTCTTTGAATTATTTTCAACTTGTCTTATACAAATGGGGGACTATATTGTTCGTGAACGCGCTCGAGTGTAGGCAAATTATAAATAATGAGGTGAAACATATATTTTCGTGATGTTTCCAAAACTCCATGGTGTTAGATCTGTATCTCCATCACTTTACTTGAGCATGACTTGGACTTGACCGTAACTTTACTTTGCTTGACTGTGATTATGACTTGTTTGACGATATTTTGATATAAATTGATTTGATGACACTGACTTATGGGCATAAGTCAGTGCGACGCCAAAATCCTCTCAAGGGAAAAGAAAAAGAAAAAATAAGTTTGGCGCACATGTATATCTGTGGTTTGGCGAGTAAAACAAATGTTTAATATTACCACAGATATTACAATAATCACAATTTAAATAAATCATATTTATATAGATAATAAAATTATGTTTTGTACTTTGATAGCGGTCGTGATAAAACATTTCAATTCGTTTTATTTACGTCTCTTTTATAATTAATAAATACTACAGCCCATTGTTAATCTTAATTGTAAATAAGTATTCGAAGACTCAGTGTTTAAACAAGTGCATTGTGCAAATGCATTACAAAAATGTTATAACAAAAAGGAGATAGTCTGACTGAGTCTGGTAGGTCAGAGCAAGGAAATGTAATAAAAATTTAAATAAAATCAATTTATAAAAATATACTACAATTTTTTATTGGATTTAGTATATAATTATATAATTAAACACAGTGATTGAGTAGTAAATCAGTGATAATGGAGATTTCGCCACTTTTAAACCAGGTAAGATTGCACAGACAAGGTAATAAATTAAATTTAAATCTGAATAAAATCGTAACGAGCTCCATAACTTTCTTTTATGATTTTTTGTTGTTTTTTCGTATGGTTTAATTATTTAAAATCTGCAACATAGTTTTTCGTAAAATTCTCAGAGGGCAAGATTGAGAGTGGATTTCGCTAAAATAAACCTGGACTCAATTAGCACAAGACCGAGGCAGATGGCATAGCAAGAGAGGCCTATACCCAGCAGTGGGATAAGGAAGGCTGTGGATGATGATGATGATGATGAAAATAAACAATTTTTTACCTTCTTGTTTTGTATTCATCATGACAATTAGATACGCCTTTAGCACAAGACCGAGGCAGATGGCATAGCAAGAGAGGCCTATACCCAGCAGTGGGATAAGGAAGGCTGTGGATGATGATGATGATGAAAATAAACAATTTTTTACCTTCTTGTTTTGTATTCATCATGACAATTAGATACGCCTTTTTTATGAAGTATGGACATACTTCAGAGGTGGTATCATTCTAATCAAACAAAAAAAGGCTCATCAAAATCAATTCGTAATTGGCGGAGTAATAGCGTTACAAACATACAAAAAACACAGTCGGATTGAGAAATTCCAACTTTTTTGAAGTCGTTAAAAATAATAGGGACAGCTGCACAGACAGCCGTTTAATTTTATGAAATGTATTGCAGTACATGGTGGCAGTATCACCACTGCTGGCAGCATTCTCTGTCGGCGGCGCGGTCACCTACCCATCTCTGCTGATGGAGCAATTCAGAGCTGACAACTCTTCTATACCCCTCGATGTGCACACCAGGTCTTGGATAGGTGAGCCTTATATTCAGTGCAATCTTCGATCCATAATCACTTGGAATCAGGCGAGAATGTCGTCAAATAAAGAAATACATAATCTACTTGTTCCTTGTTTTGAATCCATATTTTATGGTTGACAAGCAACGACATTTTTTGTGTCGCGGAAAAAATCTTATTCTATTGGTTATGTAGGATTGCACCTAATAAAATATTAGAGAGACTTTCAAGGACCCGGCAGGTCTTATAAGATTTTCAATTGAATGAAAATATATACAGACAAGTATCTGTACTACTCATTCAAAAATTGAACATTTTAATTAAAAATTGAGTTTCGACGTAAAGTTGCTAGTCTATTGGTTTTTATCGGACACATTTCGGAGAGTGTGCATCGGATCTGCATGATCTAATTTCCCTCCTGCCCATTTTCCTATCGGACTGCCAGAGCGGGCACAAAAAATCGTCACCCCCTTTATGGTTGATATTCCGAAAACCCGTACGAAGCGCTTTGATTCCACATTTATTGGGCGAACTGCTAGTTTGTGGAATGCGCTGCCTGAATGGATGTTCCCCGATGGTTACAATCTGGGTGTCTTCCAATCACGAGTGAATCGGTTTCTAGCTAGGCAAGCGTGCTCCAATGTAGACCACATCATCGCTTAACATCAGGCGAGATGGTGGTCAAAGGCAAGCTTTTTTTTAACACGATTTTCTAACTAACTGTTTTAATTTCAGGCTCAATCTATGGCCTGGCGGGCATCCCTGTAATCCTAGTACCAGTCATCACTCAAAAAATCGGCCGCAAGTTTGGATACATCATGGCTTGCAGCTACGTCCTCGTAGGCTGGATCCTGACGTACACTGCCACGAGTGCCACTGAGATCTTGATCAGTGAGTCTTTCCATGGACTTGGTGTGAACAGTCTGCTTCCTGTCAGCTTCCTCGCCATGAGCGAAATGCTAGCCCCAAAATACAGATTCATTTCCATGCAAGCGTTTGGTATCTGCCAAGGATTAGGAATGTCAACGACTGGCATCTTAGGACGATTTGTCCACTTCAAGACAATCAGCATCATCATGTTTGTACCCATAGCCATCGCAGTAGCTATCGCTTTAATGTGGCCCGAGTCTCCATCGTGGTTGGCATGTAAAGGCGAATTCGTGAAATGCGAGAGAGCCTTTATAAAGCTTAGAGGCACCGACAAGATATCAGCTAAAGAGTTAAGCGACCTTATTACAGCTCAAAGGGAAATCTTCAGTCAGAAACCGAGCCAGACGACTTTAAATGGTTTATGGAGGCAAATCACAAGCAGGGATTTCTATATGCCCGCTTTCCACATCTTCATACTGATGAATATGATGTACTGGAGTGGTTGTGACGTTGTGATAATATATTTTTTAGAAATGGCTTCCAAGTCGACTAGTGATGAAAATGCTACGTTCTACGCTGTGATTGTTATGTACGTTATAATTGTAGCAGGGTTAACCATAACTAACATATTGATTATCAGATTTGAGAACAAAAAGGTTTTGCTGACTAGCACTTTTTTCGTGACGGTGTTTTTGAGTTGTGCATGTGTCATAACAGGACTTCAAACTGTTAGCATAGTATCCAAAGATTCCTTATTATGTGTCATTTGCCTGTTAGTGTGTATATTAAGTGCTTGTTTAGGTTTGGATTCCATAGTTTTTATAATGTCAGCTGAATTGATGCCTGTTAAACACAGGAGTTTGGGAGGAGCGTTATATGTTTTGTTCAACTGTATTTTGTATGCTTCTTCTCAGAAATCGTCACCCTATTTGTTCATGTATATAGATTTGTGGGGCACGTTTTTGTTATATGCAGGAAACGCATGTTTATGTGCCTTATTTGTATGGAAATTTGTGCCAGAAACGAAACGAAAAAGCCTGCAGGAAATTGAAGACTATTATATGTACGGACACTTTTTTAATAGAGACATAGAGGAAATATCGTATCTGGTTAATAATAAGTTGAAACCAGAAAATCAACAAGTATTTTAAATCATGTTTGTTGAATGTTAATTAATTTTATAATTAACTAGCTGACCTGACAGACGTCGTCCTGTCTTAGAAATGTCAAACACGCAAAGTCAAAATTGAAAATCTTATTTTTTTACATTATTGGAGTTTTAGTATAGATCCCTATTTAACCCTAGAACCGTACCCATATTAAAATTCCAACTAATGGTACCCTGGGGTGCAGGTGTACCCCAATTAAAAAAACGCATAAAGAAAAGGATAATAAACTTTTATTAAAAAATCAACATGCATATGCTTTCTTACATTAATTAAGTCTTTTTAAATCACAGATTAATCATTAATTAGGAACTGATAAACAATTTTGTCATATTTTGTTTTGATGCTCGTTACAAATAAAAGTTTTACATGTAGCACGTTGTGTGCGTGATTTTCGGTCCTTAGACCTTGGGCAAAAAGAGCACCTTCCTGATTTTGCATTAGATGAAGTTTCCATTGCTACTGGTCTCTTTTTTTCAAAATTTCTCCAATATTTACTTGTAGTGACGTCGGCAAACTTCTGTATAGAAATCTTTCCTCCAGGTGAGGTTTGATTAGATCAAAGGCGAGAGTCTTCAGATATGTGCGTCTGTTCCTGAAATCTTGCTTATTGGTGGCCGTCGAAGAATGCAGCAACATCATGGAATTAATTCCTACAGTATTTAGAATTCCATAAAAGACACAAAGGCTCCAACGGCGAGTTTTGCGGGATACGCTGTATGTATGACAATGCTGGTCAAAAGTATCGACGCCACCCTTTGTTAGATTATAAAAACTAACGATTTCTGGCAAATTCACAGCAAACTAGCAAACAATTAACTAGCAATTTTTTTTTGCTTTATCTGCCTGAAAATGCATGGTGGAAAGCATGAGGACGTTTTTCTTCAGATGTAGATAAGCTATCTTCCTCTAAGCGAAAATCTTGTAATATTTCATCCGGTTCGTCCTCCAGTTCCTCGCCCAAAACAATACTTTCTTCATCGTCCGTCTGCAGTAGTATATTTTCAATGTCATTTTCATTTAATTTACGCCGTTAAGCCATATAAAAAATAAAAAAAAGCTAAATACAAAAAAATATGTAAATAACTAAAAAAAGGCAATATTTTCTAACAGAACATAAAAACAACGTATACATATAACGAAATAAAACATTTTTTCAAAAACAACTCAAAAAACTTAAAAAAACAACAAATTTAAAAAAAAAACATTTTGTAAAATATTTACGTTGATCGTACCCTGGGGTACTACTGTACCCCACAAGCAACGCACCACGTCTTGTCACCAACAGGACCGCCGTCCGAATGACCTATCGGCGCGTCCGCCCGCCCAGCGTAAATACCCCGAGCCGCGAAACTCACAGTCAAATAAAAAAGAAGTAAAGGACGAATCATTTTTATTTTTTCGATTTGTACCCCAGGGTACGGTTCTAGGGTTAAAGTTATATGATTATTTACGGGATATTTACCGTGGTAAGGTTGTGGAATGAGATGAAAATAAAAATAAAAATTCGCGTTCAAAATGTGTTCAAAATACTATACGCAGTGATACAGTGAGTGTGTTTTGTCGGGACTTAGGTTCGAGTTCGAGTTCCAGTGATAACCGTAGCAAAAGACTAAGAAAGAGGGTAGATCGTTATGTCTGCACCTAACTTTTTAACTGTTCTCCAACCACCCGCATTCTTCAGTCTTCCCGTGAACATGGTGCATGTAACTGCGCCGAAATATCGGGAGCTCATTCCACAACCTTACCACGGTAAATATCCCGTAAATAATCATATAACTTTAGTGAACAACCGTGATAGTTTAAAACAGAGATCCCTATTTTTTGAAAATATAATATAGCCTATGTTACCCGGGGATAATGTAGCTTCCTAACAGTGAAAGAATTTTTCAAATCGGTTCAGTAGTTTCGGAGCTTATTCAATGCAAACAAACAAACAAACAAACAATCAAATCTTTCCTCTTTATAATATTAGTATAGACTAGCTGACCTGACAGACGTTTTCCTGTCTTAGAACTGTCAAACACGTAAATCTTATTTTATTACACCTTGGGTTACATTATTGGAGTTATAGAAAAGAATATTTTTTTTGAAAATATAATATAGCCTATGTCACCCGGGGATAGTGTAGCTTCCCAACAGTGAAAGAATTTTTCAAATCGGTTCAGTAGTTTCGGAGCCTATTCAATGCTAACAAACAAACAATCAAATCTTTCCTCTTTATAATATTAGTATAGATTTAACACTTTTTAAGTGACGATTTAAAAATAAATTACCAGCCTTCAAATTAAAATAATACCAAATACAGATAGTCAGAATTGTATAATTTTCGTATTGGGATTTTTTTGTTTTGAGTTTGGTTAAATTTATTGTTGTTTTAATCATGTTTTTGTGTCTAAACTTTAGATAAGATTGAATATAATTAATAATTTTCATGTGGAAATGAAAGCAAGAGAGTCGAACATGCATATCACAGATTTCCTATACGACATGAAATCGTATCATGCCCATTTTTTTTTAATTGAAAACCCCCAAGCTTCTCCCCTGATGCTAACCGATGATGAGGTCTATGCTCACGCTAGATGGAGCACGCTTGTCTAGAATAAAACCGATTCACAGAGTTTGTACCTTCGAATTCTACAGTCTAGCTGTTCACAAAATAAAGGTACAACAAAGCACTTGGTACGGAATTCAACCATGAAACGGTGTCTCGTTTTCAGGCCCACTCTGGCAGTCCGATAGAAAAATGAGCAGGAGAGAATTGTCAGTGGGCCTAAATACTGAGATATTTTTTTTTTGTATTACAACAAATTTGATTCAGTTCCATCTGATATTTCGGTAGGCTACGGAAATATCCCAAGTATATTTAGAAATATTAGTAAAAATCTTAAGTTCCTGCATTCAGACATTGCACTGCCTAAACCCCAAAGTTTAAAGTATGAAACTTTGCACAAGTTTTCCTTATGTAATGAAGGTGAGCACTGAGAAAGAATTTTTGAAAATTCTACCCCTAAAGAGGTAAAAATCAAGGATGAAAATTTGTTTAGAGTTTGTTTTGAAGTTAAACGTAGGTAATTAGAATTATTATGTTTAGAGATAAAAGTAAGTAGAATCATATTTTTTTTGGAAACGATCCTCTTTAGGGAGTTTAATGCAAGGGAAAGAAAGTTTGATAAAAAAAAATTGGAAACGTAACGTAAAAGATAAATAAATGTAGGTATTCAAATAGTGCATTTTTATTCATTTACCGATTTTGCGTTCGAATCCTACAAATGTAAGTGAGTACCGATTTTGGAGGACAAATCTACCGAATAAGCATTTTGACTTCGGGAATACTGCCATGTGTTTTGGGCCCAATAGTTTTATGGACGTCATAAAAAACTTTATGCGGATAGACAGAAATTGCTGCAAGAGTTTTTTTCTGTGCTGCAGATCAGTCAAAAGGTCAGTAAAATTATGTAAATATGTATCTTAATAGATAAGCAAAGTGCTTTAGTGAATCATCAAGTAAGTCTCTTGTAAGTAGGTAATAGTCCAGTCAATTTAGATACAAAAATTCCCGGAGAGCCAAATATTGGTGGAGAGCTGGAGTTTACCATTACAAATAAAGTTTTAAAATCCTCATCGATCCTATGTGTGCTACAAGTTATTCGCGGTCAAAGGTAAAAATTTTAGGTTTTTTGGATTTTTCTCGAAACGGTAAGTTTTATCAAAAAAATAACCTCAAACCAAAGTTGTAGATCTTTAAATTCTCTACAAAAATGGTTGTAATGATTTTTTCCCTAAGAGTTACCATTCCTGAGATATCGCGATTCTAAGAGTCACATTATACAGTCTACTATTATCCATCGAGGAGTGCCGTTGTCCTCCGTCACCATCATCAAGTCAGCTCGCTATCACCATGATATTGTATTGTCATCGGGAACTTGACAAGTATGTCACATTTCAGATCAATCGACACCGGGTTGTGGGTCAAATTTTATTTGCAAGATTTTATTTCAGACAGACAGGATTTTTTTAATGGCGTCGGTGGCAAACAAGCATACGGGCTGCCTGATGATAAGCAATCAAGACCTATGGATACTTGTAACACCAGAAGCGTCGCATAGTGTGCGATTTCCGCTGATTATGATGTGTGGATGAGCCTTCAGGCGGTGGCGGCTAGTGCGGTGGTAAAACCGCGACGCCGGCATCAGATCAAACAGTTCTTCAGAACACTCCCCGTTGTAAATGCGATAAAAGATACAAAGAGACACCCCAACGGTTATAACTGGTAATTGGGTTACTTGGATGCCATTGTCATTTCTTTCATTGAATCGAAATTACATATTTTAATTATTTGTAAGTCGATTTTTTAAATTGATAATTATTGTTTTGTGGTGGTACGGAACCAGCGTTGCCAGACGTCCCGATTTTTTAATCAAAATTAAATGTCCCGCACGGGACAGGCTCATTCCGCTTTTCGGGGATAACTTGACCATGCGTGCAGCGTGCTGAGGAAGCGCGGCCGGGTGGCACAGACAAGTGTGGACTGGCCGCCCGCCCGGCGCGTAAATCGTAATGAAGATAAGCGCGCGGGAGAGAGTGGAGTGCGTCACTCAATTGGTGCGTGCGACCGCGACATCTTCTCTTTTTCTTTTGCTCTTTTCTGATTATATACGTTTTTTTACTATGTCCCGCTTTCGACGACAGAATCCCACTTTTTTCACTGAAAAAGTTCCGAAATCCCGACTTAGCAAAAATATATCTAGCAACGCTGTACGGAACCCTCAGTGCGCGAGCCTGACTTGCACTTGGCCATATCTTTTTTAAATTTTTTTGTACGAGTTTCTTATTGTGAGTACTGTAAGAGTAACAATGCCGTACTTACAGTTTTTCATTACGGGGTTTAGAGGTATGGTATTTTTTAAACGAATTATAATTGTACTGTGGCATATCTTCCTTGTTTCTCTGATCTGATATTACGTGCTTGGTAACAGATTTCCAACGCATATGACAGAGTATGCCCTACCACCACCAAGACCTTGCTAAACTGGGCTATACCTGTCTTTGCAGACGTAAGTGTTCGTCTTCCATCTTCTTCACAACTTCTATATCATTCTGGACTTCTGCACTGTCCTCCATGTTTGTCGAAATATTGGGTAAAAAGAAAAGTGTGTACAAATTATTACGGTCGTTACCAACGCGATTTGGCAACGTCAAAAGGTCTAGTCTAGTAGGTTCACATATGGCTGCAAAATAATCTTGATAAAGAACCAAGAAATGGCATAGAAAGAGGGGAAATAAGGGGAAAGTCGAAAATCGAAGGTTGTTGCACCGAGCGCAAAGTGAGTCATTAATGCACGAGTGTTATGTTGGTGCCCGAGCGCATGCGACGGCACTAAATTAACACGATTGCATTAATTACTCACTTTAGCAAGGTGCGTAATCTACTTTTCTTTCAACTACCAATCTACCTACCGTTATAAAATATACCTACTCAAAATAAAAACTCAAGTTAATGAAAACAAAGTTTAATTCATCTTCTCTTCAAACATTTAAAACTTACAGTTATTTTCACCTAAGCGGTTTTATTCCACCGATTTTTATTTCCAGCCAGTATCTTGTTGATCTAATGCATACATTTTATATTAAATTTAATGGGAGACTTTAAACCTCTGTGGTAAATATATACAAAAAAAAACATACAATCGAATTGATAACCTCCCTTTTCGAATTCGGTAAAAAAATTAAAACAGTGCATTAATGAAAACCTGTGACATAATAAATAACGGTATTTCGTATAATATCGTCGTTTAACGTTTAAAGGGGGTTGAAAATTATATGAACGTCTACGCGTACGAAGTCGCGGGCAACAGCTAGTATTATATAAACATGTAAAAAAACTTATAACGCGGTCTCTACTGGCCATAGTGGCCATGGCCAGATATCCAGATTATTCTACATTGTATCGTATTTGTAACCATACTGTGCGCTGGCCTTTACAGTAGTACAATAACTCACGTAGAACCTTATTAAACCCTTCCCTGGACGTGATAGACCGGTATCCTTCGCCTTGTGTCCTTGGCCTTCGATGCACCGGTATTGTCTTCCATACATCACTCTAACTCACGGAGGACCTTCTGAACAGATCGCCAAGGTCGCCGCTACCTTCAAACCAGGCTGGACGGACTTTTTTTTTAAATGTAATCGTAGACAAACAAGCGGGCTTCCAGATGGTAAGTAGTCACTGTCACCATAGGCGGTGCGTTGCCTACCTTTGAGGACTCTATTCACTCTTCGCTTGAAGCAATTGAGGTCATAGGTTTTTATGTTATTGGCAATCCCTGCGCTTTTTGTTTTTTTTACTTTGGACTAAGCTAACTTTTGACCGCAATCTCACCTGATGAAATGCGATGAAGCGGTTGAAGATGGAGCACGTTTTTCTATTATCATCATCATTTTAGCCTATCATGTCCTCAGAGAGAGTGTGTAGAGAGAGAGTATGATCCATGCTGGCCCAGTGCATGTTGGTGAATGTCATTATGCCATTGAACTTTTTGAAGTTCTTGGACATACTGGTTTCGTCAAGATGTTTTTCTTTGCCGTTTTTGAGTGATGGCATCAAAACTGCTCATAATTTATTTAGGTGTGTAAACGGGATGACATATAAAACACTCAGAGTGGCGACTACTTCATTTATTCAGCAATCGAAATGAACAGAGAGAGAGTTAGCTGGCAGGCTGGCTTATATATACACTCCCCTCAAAGGCTTGGCGAGCTTGACAGTGGCATGGCGTGAGGGAGGGGGTGTGTCATGGCGGCTGGCTGGTTGTCATTCGTAGTTTCGCAGGCAACGTCACGTCCGTTTTGTTACACTCGACCATCCTGCAACAATTGCTCCCGCAATTGGGAACAAACAACAAGGTTTAGTTTCTAATAAATTAACAATGTGTTCAGTCTGAGGCTGACTACACTACTGGCAATAATAAGGGCTACGGGCAACATTAAGGGCTAGTGGTAATATTAATGGCCAATGGTGAAATAGAAGAGAAATAAATATGCTCGCAGTCAATTAACTTGATTTATTTCTCAGTTATCGGACAGAGTTTCGACTTATCTTCCTTAGAGCACCGTAAAATAATAATCGACAAATGAGGTCTCGCACCATTTTAAAGGTTTACCGGTAGGTATAAATGGTAGGCCAACGCCGGAAACGCCGTCACGGCCAATCAACAGCTGACTTTGCTGTCATTGAAGGGCTTCCGCTGTGGCGGTATATTTGTATATTTGTCGAAGGCTTGGCTTGGCGTGCCTTGGCTTGGCTTGGCTTGGCATGGCGTGCCTTGGCTTGGCTTGGCTTGGCATGGCGTGCCTTGGCTTGGCTTGGCATGGCGTGCCTTGGCTTGGCTTGGCTTGGCATGGCGTGCCTTGGCTTGGCTTGGCTTGGCATGGCGTGCCTTGGCTTGGCTTGGCATGGCGTGGCTTGGCTTGGCTTGGCTTGGCTTGGCTTGGCTTGGCTTGGCTTGGCGTTACAAAGGGCTACTGGAGATATTCCAACTATCAGTGATCGGTTCCATCAAACCTACAATTGCCTTCAAAGCTTTAGTTACCATCAAAGCTATAGTTACCATCAAAGCTATAGTTACCAATAAAGCTATAGTTACCATCAAAGCTATAGTTACCATCAAAGCTATAGTTACCATCAAAGCTATAGATACCATCAAAGCTATAGTTACCATCAAAGCTATAGTTACCATCAAAGCTATAGTTACCATCAAAGCTATAGTTACCATCAAAGCTATAGTTACCATCAAAGCTATAGTTATCATCAAAACCATTGAGGCTGCTTTAACTATTGAAGCCACCGAAACTATTTCTTAATAAAATTACCGAAGATGTTAAAACTACTGGCAGTTGCTACTGGCAAAGTTAGATCTACAGAATTATCAGAACTACTGGGTTATTAGAATAATGAGAGCTACTCGCACTATCAAACCTATAAGAATTAATTACTATCACCATCAGAACAATCGGCACTATCAGCAACATAATTTGTAACAAACAGAACTACTACTGCGCAATACTCTAATTTATCAGAGTTCGGTATCATTCTAATCAGAAGTACTTTACTGCATCACAGTACAGCGTTGTCACGTTTGGTATAATACCATATTTGAACTAGAATGTTTGTACCTGATATCCCCGAAACCTATGTAAGGAATTAAGGATTCGTTTACAGAGCAAATTCCTCTCGCTGCAATTCATACGAAGATACTACTTATTTGTAACTTGACCATAATATCAAAATATAGACAGCAACTAAATGGTAACTACTAAGTTCATCTTTGGAGCAGTAAAGGTATAAAAGCTATGCCTATCTAAAAATATCACAATTCCGTGGCAAACATCAAATCTGACACACCTATTACAGAATGAATATAAAGTACGTACTACGTAGGTACTTCAAGTGCTCATATAAATTTATAGCACTGACAGTCCTATATTTATTTTAAAGGTACATCATAACAACAACTAAACTAAAACGACGGCGTTAGGCCATTTATTAAGGTACCTACACCTTGCATATTAAGCACCAAATTAATTTTAAACTGGCAATGCTATTCCTATGCTATCAGCAAACTATTGCTATCAGTACCTAACCATTACTTTCGTGAGAATCAACCAACTCATAGTTTATACTCGAGTTGCGTTGCATCATTTTGCGCGGTTAAGTATGTCTAACAGTAACAAATTCATATTTCGGTTATGAATACCTAATTGAGGACATAGACAAGTTAAATGTAATTTTGGAAACATGATTGGTGAAAGTTTTCTCGAAACTTAATTTAGTGGAAATAAATTTTATTTTAAACTTAATTGGTTCCTTAATAATCTGTAGTTTTATTATTTGTTGCTTGCACTTTTCTTTTCTGTTCTAAAGCGTGAGCCAACTCTTGCGTAATAATTCCTACAGGCGCAGATCGCACAGATTTGTCACCGTTTCGTCGAGGGGCAAAACTTGGCTTTGAACTGACGATGTGGTACCGAGTATCGACTCGGCACAGATTTGAAATAAGCTACCCCCCCATGTGTTTCAGTTTTAACTGTGGTTTTATCATGCTCAGTACTGGAAATGCTATTATCCCTTTGCGTTTAGGTGTGCGTTATTTTAGGTAGTTGTCATATCTCCCAGGTTCAGTAGAGATGTAATGACTAGGCTTTGCATTGCAATTTGCTAGGCCCACTAGATTTATTTCCAGAAAAATCAGGCTTCTTTCGCCAACTGAATAATTTTCAGGTTTTTAATGACAAATTTTCAGTCTTTAGTAACACCAGTCCAATTCACCAGTACCTAATCTGAATCATATTCCATCACAAATTACTACTTTGAAACGCGAGAAATTGCTTAGTTATTATTATCCAGTCTACCCGCAAACATGACAATAAAAGTTGTTTTCCATCCTACCCACAGACTCGACTTAGAAATAAAATGAGGCAACGAACTAACGAAACTAGCACTTCCACATTATAATTTTCCTAATCTACCTACAGGTTTCGCAGTTTCTCTGATCAAAAGTGTAAAAGTCAATTATAAATCTTTAGACAAACTCGGCATCGATTAAACTGGAGTGAATAGTTGTATCTAATCTATGTATGATATGTAAGGGCTGTTTAACCTAAATCTTACATGTTCATAAGCACGCGAGTGTGATTGCACGTCAATCTACCAACCATTGCAGTTTTTTTCTTTTCTTTATGATCACGGAAGAAAATTATCGAACTTTCGAGTGCATCTAATAATTTTTTTTTTTGTTTCGTTTTGACCTACGAATGAGTAGGTAGTCACTAATAATAATTATGTAAATTATAAAGCAAAGCACGGGCTAAGACAATGATTTAGTTTTCGTCTTTTCTTTTGTACAGTCTAAATCACGTCTGTAGGTACAATAAAATCTATCGAAATTGGAACTAGGCAATTAGGTACGATAGTTACTTAGGAAATGTGCATGATATGCTCACTGCTATCAGTTAATGGTCATATTTTGAGGTCATATTGTAAATTTTCTAATCCTAACTTGAATTAGTGGCAATAAGGTCAAAAATAGGTATATCTCATAAGCATAATGGCAAGTAGAAACGAACACACCTGGCTATTAGGCTCGCTAGCTCCAACTGATGCAGGCTGGCCTCCGCTGCTTCAGGCCCTAGTTAGGTTAGGACCTCGCCCAGCTGCTACACGCCACACAGATGCAGGCCCCATGCTGGCAGGCAGACAGGCAGATTGGCACGCAAGTGGGCAGGCTGGTAGGTAGGTAGATAATAGTGTCTTGTCACGTGTCTTGCGGCCCGAGATGGAATCTTGAAATCTTCGATGTCACAGTTTTCGCACGTAGTGGGTAGTAAGGTCACGGGCAGAAAGCAGGGTTCGCAGTGTTCAAATGCCACGGAAGCGGCAGCACGCGATATCCTTATTTCTTCTTCTTGCTCAGTACGTGGCGTCGAATGATGAGAAAACAGGGTGGGTGGTGTTAGATCTTCATAACTTTGGCGACATTATTCTGCATTTTTACTTCGTTTTGCATCAGGTCAAATAAGCAGCACGATGCTTTAGCTAGGCAGAGACGAACTTCTTGCAGTGCATAATTACGTCACCGTAAATTCTTCTCAAGCAGTAACTTCGTCGTTATAGACAGGATTATGCAGTCTTCTTCGAGGATCAGAATCAATTTGGCCAAGCGTCATGAAGCCGCAGTGCGCGTAGGTATTACATTTTCTTCTTTATCCCTCTTCTGAATGTAAACGGGATGACATATAAAACACTCAGAGTGGCGACTACTTCATTTATTCAGCAATCGAAATGAACAGAGAGAGAGTTAGCTGGCAGGCTGGCTTATATATACACTCCCCTCAAAGGCTTGGCGAGCTTGACAGTGGCATGGCGTGAGGGAGGGGGTGTGTCATGGCGGCTGGCTGGTTGTCATTCGTAGTTTCGCAGGCAACGTCACGTCCGTTTTGTTACAGGTGCTAAATAAGTGATTGGTGCAGTCCCGGGATCGAACCGGGTGCCGTCAGATCGTAAAGCGTCCTTCGCTTCCGCATCGCTAACCTAGTAATAATCTACTATTAACCCTAGACTTGATTACTGTTGCGAGAAGATAATTATACTTACCTCAATTTTCTAGTATAAAAAGTAGTTTATTTAACCAGAGTACCTATACAGGGTTATTAGTAATTAGCCTCCTTTAGTTTTTACTTTTTGACTTAGTTATTGTTACTTAGTTAATCCGCAGTAACATATTCTGTGAAAATTTCTACTGGCTATCTATTACAGTTCGAAAGATACAGCCGTTTAAACTCTACACTAGAACTAAATAAGTTAGGGAGATAAACTGTGGCCGGTGCTCGTTGTCTATTTTAGAGATAGCTCTAGTAAAAAAAGGTGAATTTTTCAAGGTTTGTTACTCCAAAATCCTGAGAAAATTGCGTTGTTACCCTTCGACCAAAATAAAATGAATAGACGGGCCATAACCATTGAACTTGCTTAGTAAAAACGAGTCAAAACCGTCGGACATAAACTTCAACATCTAATTATAACCATGTACAGAATATTTGTTACAAAAACTAAATAGCAGTTTTTTCTTGTATTTTTACACTTCGGGAAAGCACACGAAGGCATAATTTTGTCAGATGTTTTGTTATCATGTAACAATAGTCTCGTATCGCACTTCCTACAGCTAGAGACCGACTGAAACGAAGTGAGCGACGGCGCTCATTTTTTAATCTTCAAAAATGCACTTCTGCTGGGCCCGTCCATTCATTTTATTGTGGTCGAAGTTGTTACCCCCTTAACCTTATAACAAAAACTTTGAAATGAAATACAAAAACTTGTTTCTAAGCTGACAGAACACTTAAAAACCACCCTTCAAAGCTCGAATACTGCCGAAAGTATTTTCCTTTCATATTAAATTGGCCAGCAGCATCTCGCAAACTTCCAAGTTTTTCATTTTAAATTGATTAAGAGCTAAGGAGGTGCCATTCTCGGTTTGTAGACTATAACAATTTTAAATCTCGGATTGGTGTCGACGAGAAACGAATTTAATACTGCAGTGTCGGTTGTCATTAAAATTATCTGTAGACGTCGTGGCGTAGATCAACTGGCCGGTCTTAATAAATCACCGAAGTTAAGCAACCTTTTAAGTGTTAGTGGACGTGCTCGAGTGTGGTTAAAGTGATATAATGAGGTTAAAGTATTTCCATGGTGTTTCCAAAACTCCACTCTAGGGAATGACTAGGACTTCAATTTGCTTGACTCTATATATATTTTTTATTATAAATAGTCTTGCGCTTGGCCGTCAACTCGCCTGATGGTAAGCGATGATACGGTCTACGATGGAGCACGCTTGCCTAGAAAAAATATTTTCACTCTCGACTTGAAGACACCCAGATTGTAAATGTGATTTTGACTTTATGACGTTATTTAATACCTTGTAAATAATTTTATTATTCCAGCTGAAGGACTGTGTTTCCAATTAATGGCACAAAATAAATTTACAAAAATATTAATGTTAGAAATCTACTATTCAATTTCTTGAAATCAACATTCCAAAGTCGCTTTTCCGTCCCAACATCGTCCAAAAACGTAATAGCTACAATCACAGTAATGTTTTAAATGTGAAAGTAAATCTATTGAGCTATTCGGCTGTCCTTCTGTCTATTCGTTGCCTTTTGAAGACTAAAATACAAAACCGCTCCGTATGAAGATTTGCAAGGAAGTAGTGGGGAAGATCAGGGGAAGAACGGCATAGTATACTTTATTTCTCAGGAACCGCCAGTTGTTACACTAGTTTTTAAGAGTTTTTTGTCTTCTGTATCAAATTTCATGGTGTGAACAATAAAGAGTTAATCAATCAATCAATCAATCAAATGGTCCAAGCTAGAAATGGTGATTGTGATAAAACCACGGGCAAATAGATCATCTAATAAAAAAATGTGACTTTGGATACAAAGACTTTCAGTCGGAATAATAACCAGGTTTACAAGGTATGAAATAACATCAATAAGTCAAGTAAGCCACGGTCAAGTCAAAATCATGCCTCAACATCGCGGGCACGTCGTCCCCGCTTTATAGTTGATATTCCGAAAACCGAGGAACTAGTAGGTAAAGCCGCAAGACGTAGCATCACAATATTTCGCGAATGAATTCCATCATTCGCTCTAAAAGCGCAGAAATTAAACAAATTAACTGAATGAGGGAGAACCGTTGGGAAACTTTAAATAATATTACTGGACCCGGGGAACTTAATTTGATGTTATTAAGGCATGGACGGATTCGAAAGCTGGTATATAATGGCCTCAAACTTCGGGCCCCGAGCTTGGGCTTTAAAATTATGGACTCTTGCACGAATCTCTGTGGGTGATGCAGTACGACTATTTTGTTTAAAGAAATAGTCTTGAGAAAACCATAGCTGGTGGTGTAACTTTCTAAGAGCTATTTGGGTATGCGTAGTCACTTCAAATCTAACTATATAATAAAACCGACCAAATGCGAGTCGAGTGCGCACTGGGGGTTCCGTACCACCTAAAGATAATATAAATCGTCATTGATACCACCACATAACTTGTTAGTTACTAAAGTACAAAAAAGTAGTGCAACATCCCATCAACAGCCAGGCGGTCACCCATCCAAGTACCGACCGCCCCCAAAAGGTATCCAAATCAGGCCCCAATATTAGAGTTTAAATGGTACCCACTACGAAAGGAAATAACAAATTACAAAACACTAGGGAATTAAATAATTCAGAAAAAAAATCAGCAATAGCAATATTATAAGTTTGAGTGTATATTTGTCCTCGTTCAAATCTGTAACGGCAGACTGGATTTAGATGAAATTTAGTTTATGTTTTGGATTAACACATAGGTACTTTAAAATAATATAAACGATTATTATATATTATCGGATGAAACCGCGAAGTACTGCTAGTACACAAATATTTTATTCATCCACGTTTTTGAAATTTGTGATTTGAATAAAATATTTCAGGAACTTAGAATAACTACTTATTCTAACTTCGGGAATTATTTTTGTTTACCTGATTTTCCATTTAAAATCTCAAATTATAAGTACGGATACACTAGTTAATTGTTACAATAGGGTGTTTGACTGTATTGAAAATATTATGCCAATTGACATCATCCATAAACATGACATAATGAAAAAGCATATTTCATTGATTTTTTAATAAAAATATGCTTATTTTTTGTAAAAAACGCGAATTAAATAACTGTATTTTCGACATTTGATCACGTGATCGAAAACGGTCTGTAATTGGCTTCATCCCTAGTGACGTCACACAAATCTAAACAAACAGATTTTGTATTGATATTTGCGAATTTAATGTTGTAAAGCTATTTTGAGAGCGATTTATCCAGAAATTATCACCAAAAACAGTCCGGAGGTTAAATGTGAGAAGAATGGAGAAACATTTTGTGCAAGCAGACAGCAGTAACTTACCCAAAATTAATGTATTTATGGTTGCATATTTCTTCAATAATAATCTACGTCATTGTTTCTACGCTGCAGAACTCAAAACGTAAAAACTACAATGTAAGTATTAATTTTTAATTGTTCTCCAAGCAAAACATTCAATCAAGTTGTACAAAAAGTATGTTGTAGTAGGTGGATATCACTATTTTGTTAGGTTATGTCTTTACAATGTTTAAAAAGAAAGTAACAGTACATAAAATAGTAATGCAATAAAAACACTAATTCTAATAGAAATATATAGACTCAAATATGTACCTCAAAATGATCTTCGCACATAGAAACACTTGAATTAGCTCCAATACTTTTGGGTTCTCTACGAGCTACTTAGTTCCAACCACTTGTTGCGAGTTTTGGGGTCCATTGGAACAGAAACGAATAGTTTTTCCGGTGTTTTATGGAAGTATTTGTACATTGTGGCACTACACAACATTTATAAACCATTACTTCTATTAGAAAATTAGTGATTATCAAACTTTTGCTGCCTGGCTGCAGCCAAAAGTACTCTGTGGCTGCAGCTGTTTTGTTTTGTGTGACGTCAATCGTCGCTCGACCGGAGCTATGACGCAGGTCTGCGTTTTGGCGCGATATTTTTTTATTCAAACTTTAACATCGATTTATATCGCAAATACGACTGATATCCAGAAAATATAAATGCAGTATACATTAAATTATATCAGGCAATAATGTGCAATAGTTTCCCAAAAGTAGTCAAATACCCTATTAGTAAACCTTTCTATGTCTCATCATCATCATCATCCACAGCCTTCCTTATCCCACTGCTGGTATGCCATCTGCCTCGGTCCTGTGCTAATCGAGTCCAGGTTCGACCCGCGATAGTAATAATATCGTCGACCCATCTTGCAGCTGGACGACCAACGCTCCGCCTACCCTGCCTCGGCCACCACTCCGTTAAGACCTTACTCCACCTGTCATCACTGCGCCTAGCAACGTGTCCTGCCCAGCTCCACTTCAACCTCATTACCGCGATTCCGACGTCTCGAACCTTTGTCCTTCGTCGGATTTCGGTATTACGAACTCGGTCTTGGAGTTTGATGCCTAGCATGGATCTCTCCATGGCTCTCTGTGCTACTCTGATTTTGTGCACAGCCTCATGTGTGAGGGTCCATGTTTCGGCACCATAAGTCATGGTGGGTAGAACACATTGGTTGAAGAGGTGAGTTTTCAGACATTGTGGCATATGGCGTGACTTGAGGATGTCGTCCAGTTTTTTGAATGCTGCCCATCCAAGCTGTATGCGCCTCTTTCTATGTCTAAATATTCTTTATTATACGTAACCGACGGAAAAGTGTAGTTTTTAGTGTGCAAGAAAAACTACCAAACTGAAATTAATTTAAACAAAAAAAATATGTTTTTAAAGTATATCTATAGCCATTTAGCTTTTTTAGCATTCAGCTCTGAATGCATGTGGTATCGTGTTGGCAACACTGGATGGAAAATTAAGAGTGTTTTTTTTATTTTTAATAAAAACAAACAAGCATGCAAACAAGTATTTCTTCCTGATGGCAAGCAGAATCCACCACCTGTTGATTCACACTAGCGGTGTTGTCGGTGCTTTGCCAGCCCGGAGAGGTAGTTGTAGACACCTTTTTTGAAACGCTTCATGTTGAAGCTTGGCGGGGAGACCTTTGGGGGAAAGACACTCCACACCTTGCAGGTCCGCGGAAGAAAGAAGCGGAAAAATTAGACGATGTGGGATTTCCAGCTTTGCAAGATGTGGGGTGAGATTTTTGACGGTTCGGGATGAATGGTAGTGAAGGTCTGACGCAGTTGAAGTTTTTTTATATAGAATAGAATAGAATCGATGTATAAATGATATTATATAAATGTGCTTAATAACTAACCTCTGTGCTCTGTTGTGACATTCCGGACATGTGGCCAGTTCACTGCCACTTCAGGAAAGGTAATTTTCATGGTAAATTACCAGGTATATCGCTCCGAGATAATGTATCACGTGAGTGACACGCAACTACGTCATCAATGTCATGATATACGTACACGTGCATAAGCAAGAGCAGAATAAGTAATTTGCAACAAGTTTGAGAGAGATGATGATACACGAAACAATGGCGGAATCCCAATGAGACAGCTTTTTTTTTTTTGTTAAAATCTTCATGAGCGTGGATTCAATGTCCTTTACTCGTAATATTAAACAGTTCATTTTGTCTTATTAGCGTCAAACAAGTCATAGTCACAGTCAGAGTCAAGCTAAGTAAGTCACGGTCAAGTCGAACTCATGCCCCTGTAAAGTGGTGAAGACTTTAGAAGAGGCTCCTATGGAGTTTTGGAAACAACACGAAAAGACACGTTTCACCTCGTTATATCACTTTCCCACACTCGAGCACGTTTACGAGCACTTAATGAATAATAATTCACCATTTAGTACACATTAACACTCGAAAATACACAAGTTTAGGAAAATAATCCAAGGAGCCGACATGTTTTTTCCGCGTTGGCGCCAAAACTCCCAATGAGACAGCTTTTTTTTTTTTTTTGTTAAAAGCTCATGAGCGTGGATTCAATGTCCTTTACTCGTAATATTAAACAGCTTACTTTGTCTTAATAGCGTCAAACAAGTCATAGTCACAGTCAGAGTCAAGCTAAGTAAGTCACGGTCAAGTCGAACTCATGCCCCTGTAAAGTGGTGGAGACTTTACAAGAGGCTCCTTTGGAGTTTTGGAAACAACACGAAAAGACACGTTTCACCTCGTTATATCACTTGCCCACACTCGAGCACGTTCACGAGCACTTAATGAATAATAATTCACCATTTAGTACACATTAACACTCGAAAATACACAAGTTTAGGAAAATAATCCAACGAGCCGACATGTTTTTTCCGCGTTGGCGCCAAAACTCCCCAATGAGACAGCTGATTTTCTGTGTTACCATTAGCGTGAAATTATAACTCCCCAATCTCCATAGATTACCTGTGGGAATCCAATAAATCAATGGTTTTGATATAAATAATGTGTTTAATATAAATTAAATTCATGCTGTACTTGAATTGCTTTGCTTGAGCGGACAAACCAAATGACAATTGAAATGCTTCTTGTACTTTATTTAATAGATTATAAAAAAAAATGTTTCCTAATATCTGTGTTTGTTGCAATAAAGTGACAACTGGACAGTGACGTCATTGGGAGTCAGCTCCCGGAGCGCTACACCTTGTTTTCTTGGATCATGGTAATTTTGTTTAGATAGCTATGTTAGGTTAGGTAATTACCTACAAATAATATTTATACTAGTAGGTAACTAATTAAGGTGTACATAGTTGGTTACAGGGAGAAGTAGATGTTCTGATGTAATTAGGTCCATGTCATGTAGCTCTAAATACTATTGAATAAGTATTTGATACACTAGCATCAAGATCATGTTAATTGGGTACATTATCAGTAACTAATCATACCTACTAATATTATAAATGTGAGATGGGAGCAAAACCGTGCTTGGCCACCATCAGGCGAGATGGCGGCAAAGCGCAAGCCTATCTAGTATAAAAAAAAAGTTTGAAGTTTGTTGGTTTGTTTGTTCCTCTTTCACGCAGCAACAGATTAACGGATCGAGCTGATTTTTTGCATGGGTATAGTTCAAGGGCCGGAGAGTGACATAGGCTTTTCATCATTATCATCACAACAAAGCCATTCTATTACGCCTGTCTGTGGTAAGATATCTCAGAAGATCGTTGAACAGAGTTTTTGCAAAGTGAAGGAGACTTTACGAGTATTAGATAAAACAAAATATTCGGGAAATTTTTGCACACACGGTCATCTGACCCCAAACTAAGCAAAGCTTGTGATATGGCTGCCAGAGACTGATATACATACATATATAGTTTTAAATACATACTTTAATAGACATTACGAACAAACACAATTGTTTGCCCTAATCAAGGTATAATGCAGAAAAACATGAAAAAATATATATTTTATTCAAAAGCCCGATTTTATAGATTTTTAGAAAACCGTTTTTTTAAGTTTTCTTCGAACGTTTATATCTCCCCCTTATATTTCCAAAATAATACACTCATGAACAATCGAAAAAACAAAATAATATACCAAATGTTTTTACACATTGGCACCAAAATACCTACATTTCGTTCGAGGTTTTCGCTACGCCTCCGACGCAATCTCAAACTTTTTACGAACAATTTAATACTTACATGAGTGGAGACAGCAGAGACGCCATTACTGATGCAAAACGTCTTTCAAAAAGTTAGTCGCGAGTATAAGTCACCCACTCAAGATATGTAGATACATAAATAGGTATACCTATACCTACGTAGAAAGCCTTAGGACGTCACGGTTTTACAAACACGATATAACCGCTACATTTGGGGTTTTATTTTTACACGATTGCCCAAAAAATAAGTCTTATATTTATTTACGTCGAAATATGGTTGGCTGACCGATAACCGATGGGGAAGAAAGGTTCTTGAGTGGAGACCACGAACCGGAAGACGCAGCGTAGGTAGGCTTCCCACTAGATAGACCATTGACCATTGACGACATTGTGAGAGTCGCGGGCATTGCATCCAGTGGATGCAGATGCCAGACTTTCGTTCAGTGTGGAGGTTAAAGGGGGAGGCCTATGTTCAGCAGTGGACGTCTTCTGGCTGATGATGATGACGTTTGGCTGGGCTGGGCGGGGCAGCGTTTGGCAAACTTCGTCATGTCTTTTCGTCGTCCATTCCACAATGCCTGAAGCCGAAAGTCTTCGATCAGTGCATCCTTCCTGTACTAACATACGGAGCCGAAAGGTGGACACTGACCGTGAAGCTGGTCCATCGATTTAAAGTCGCTCAGCGAGCTATGGAGCTAGCTATGCTTGGCGTTTCTTTGAGAGATAGTCTGGCATAGAAATAAGATTATCCGACAAAGAACTAAAGTAACCGACATAGCTCAAAGGATCAGCAAGCTGAAGTGCAATAGGCTGACCATACAATACAATATAATGCAATGACTTACCACAAAACAAGGATAACATAAACATTACAATAAAAAATATTATCAGGGCTTTTAACAGGCGGCCTTATCGCTTAAAGCGATCTCTTCCAGGCAACCGTGCACGGAAAAGATACAAAAACCCATCTGTAGAATAACTGACAACCGCTGGGGTAGACGGGTTCTAGAGTGGAGACCGCGTGTCGGCAAACGTAGAGTAGGACGCCCTGTCAAATACAATATAAAATATTATCTTTGTCCTTTCCTTAGTCGTCTACGTCCTTTTTGGGTACCGTACCCAAGGGTAAGAACGGGACCCTATTACTAAACCTACGAGGTCTGTCTGTCCGTCTGTCCTACCTATTGACGGCTATATCTTTCGAACCGTAATACATAGCCAGTTGAAATTTACACAGAATATGTATTATTACGGAAGATTTACTAAGAAAAGGGGGCTACGAACAAATGTTTACCTTCCTTTGGCGTCGTTATTTTCATTAGAAAACACGGGGATTTTGAACACGAACGATATTGTAATAATAAAAGCGCTTTAAAAGCGTCTATTCTGAGAAGTCAGTCCACGTTACGTTCTACGTCGAGTATAATTGCCGCGAACAGATCACTGCTCCGGATTATTCAAATGAGCCAACAGAGTTTCAGCTGAACTTCTTAGCGCCTATACCTGGGTTCAGGTCTCGACGTTAACTTCAGCTAATGTTACCTACATGACATCACGGTGGAGATTAAGTCCTGAGGGGCTCATGAACATAATATTGTGACAACTTGAACGTACGTTGCGTCTTTTTTAACTATCCTTAAAAATTGGTTATCAACAACGATATATCTGTTGAATTCTTTGGTTATCAATTTGTATTGTACAAGGTAATAAAGATCATATAATCCGTCACGTGATTTACAAACCGTACAAGGGTCTGTCAAATAGTAGTATAGCCTATGGAGCCTTTTACAGGTCCCTAGTACATTAAAATAGTGTACAACCCTAATTTGCCGTCCTGTCAAAAAAATATCTGCAGTGCAAGTACCGTTCTTTTATCGATCGCCAAAAAATCGCCAAATTCGCTAAAATGGCGTTTTGACGACTTTGCAAGTACCGATCTCCTTGTAACGATGGCTCGTTAAATTCGCTAAATCGAACCGAATTTAACAATTATGCAAGTACCGAACTTTGAAAGTGACATTTGCGGTCGGTTCAATCGTCAATAAAAAAGATTTTGACGATTTTTCTCGTAGGTACCTACTTATTTATGGTATGGGATAGGTATTCATGGCAGCAGCGATTCCAATTACCTATTACTAAATGACTTTTGTTTTTTAACATTATTATTATACGGGAATTTGAGCTGAGTACGGGAATTACTCTAAGATATTTTTAAAGACAAAATTGTGAATAAAGCCCCTATGTCCAAATTCAGATTTTATGTAGGAAAGGTTTAATTTACAACAAGCTCAGTCGCACAACTAGCTATGGAGAGGGCTATGCTCGGGGTTTCTCTACGAGATCGAATCCGAAATGAGGAGATCCGTAGACGAACGAAAGTCACCGACATAGCCCACTGGATTAGCAAGTTGAAGTGGCAGTGGGCAGGGCACATATCACGCAGAACAGATGGCCGATGGGGCTGAAAGGTTCTGGAATGGAGACCACGGACCGGTAAGCGCAGCGTAGGACGTCCACCCACAAGATGGACAGACGACCTAAAAGAGACCGCAGGGAAACGCTGGGGAGGCCTATGTCCAGCAGTGGACGTCCTATGTTTAGTTCGTTTATTTTATATTACGTTTTTTCTGAGTTCTTTAGTCCTTCTTCTGAGTACAGAGAACCGTTATTTATCAATCGTCAGTTATCGATTCGTTTCAGTCGTGAGAGTTAGCGAATCGTCAGAGCATTTGCGAGTACCGAAGTGGTGTCGGTAACTTTTAACGACGGTGTCCGTCGCTTCAGTCGCCAAATTCACAGACTGGTTATATTGAATATTTACGGATGGCAATTTCAGGAATAAAAGAAATCATTCACTCGGGAGTTTTGGCGCCAACGTTACGCGTACCTACTGTTTGACCAGTTGGGTTGGCTCGGGTATGTGCTGGTAAGGGGAAATGCACAATACACTAGCGGGACTACTTACCTTAGTCAAAGTCAAATACTACTTACCTTTTTATCCGACTTCAAATAAGGAGGAAGGTTCTCATTTACCTTAGAGTACCTTCAATTCGACCAGTATTTTTTTATACTGGTTGAATTGCAGTCCACCACTGCGGTACAACAATGCGGTGCAACACTGCGTTGCAACACTGCGTTGCAACACTGCGGTGCAACAGTGCGGTGCAACAGTGCGGTGCAACAGTGCGGTGCAACAGTGTGGTACAACAGTGCGGTGCAACAGTGTGGTACAACAGTGCGGTACCATCTTTAAATATTTTGAATCAGTAGCATAAAATACGAGTTTCTCAGATCAAACGCTAGGTGGCACCACCAGTATTTCAGCAAAGTGAAGTTATATCAAAAAATAAATAGCTATTTTTGAATATTTTGAACAAATTGGTTGGAAACATAGGTGAGTTTTTTTTTTGAGGATTAGGTGAGGTTTTGCTTGATTTGCGTCCAACACTAGATGAGAGCATTTATATTTCAGAGAATCTTGACTTGTATCGTAAAATATTTCTGCCATCCTTGCATATTTTAAATTAGTAGCGGTGATTATAGATTGTTCAGTTCTAATACTAGAAGACATCTTCAATATTTCAGTGAAGACGTCAAATCAGAAAATATTTCAGCCATCCTTGAATATTTTAAGTCTGTGGCATCGATTAATGGCTGCTGAGGTCTAAAGCCAAACGACGGCACCAATATTTCAGAGATTTTGAGTAGTAGCTTCACTAACGAAATTTCTTTATTTAATTCAAATCCGAAAATATTTTGACCATCACTACATATTTTGAGTTTTATTCAGTGGTAAATGATTTCACAGGGTGAGTATTAGGGAACTAACGCAGTATTTTTCATACATTTTGGGTAATGAGAAGCCACAGGCAAACCACGGCAAAACTTATCTCAGATGGCGCCACCTTCGCTGGTGCTGTCATTTGTGGCTTATTTGAGGTTATAAACATTGCTCTTGAATAAAACAATAAAAATAAACTTTGCCTTTAAAAAGTAAAATGTTTCTATAATGACAGTGGCGAATCTCAGAATAAAGTTAATGTATCCTTAGCTGGTAAAAAAGCGAATCTTTTGGCAAGGTAGGTATGCAATAAAATTATCAATATTATTTTTTCTCATTGGAAGGAAAACGGTGTGTACCTCTATTTTTACACTGATATGCACTACACAGAGGCATGTTTTATTACCATATGATATTTATTGTGTAATTCACAGAAGTAAGATTTTTTTCGTCTAAAACTTTTTTGTGGTGTAATTACTAAAATTATCTATTGATATTATTGACACTTGACAGTGAAACAAGTGCATTAGTATGTGCATCAGTATCAGAAATCCTTGGAGGCCTATGGCTTCAGGTACCAGAGGCTGTTCAGCTGTGCATCAGTATCAGAAATCCTAGGAAGCCGAGCGCTCCAGGTACCAGAGTCTGCATCAGCCACATATCAGTGTAAACGTATGAACCGTCGCGGTGCTCATAGTACCAGTCTAACCTTAAATATAACCATGTTTTTTGATTTAATATAGTACACTCTCAGCAACTAATTATCAGCTCACATGATGACAAGTGATCTATGCATACGGGTATTTCGCAGAGTACCTGTTGAGGTGCTTCGCGACATGCGGTGCAACACTGCGCTGCAACATTGCGATGCAACACTGCGTTGCAACACTGCGTTGCAACACTGCGTTGCAACGCTGCGTTGCTACACTGCGTTGCAACACTGCGTTGCAACACTGCGTTGCAACAGTGCGGTGCAACACTGCGTTGCAACACTGCGTTGCAACAGTGCGGTGCAACACTGCGTTGCAGCACTGCGATGCAGCACTGCGGTGCAACACTGTGGTGCAACACTGTGGACCAAGTAGACAGACACTAAGATTATACAAGTCGAATTGCGAACCTTCCTCCTTATTTATAGTCGGATAAAAAGGTAAGTAGTAATACCTACTGTTAGACCGCCCGGATTGGCTCGAGTAGGTACTGGTAGGTCAAACAGTAGGTACTTATCTTTTTAACCAACTTCAAATATGGAGGAAGGTTCTGTGAAGGATGATGATGTTTTTTTAGTAAATTAAATTGTATTGAATGGAATTGAATTGCATTAAATTATTATTAAATTAATCATACTTAAATAGATATTAACAACCAGGTATACTCGTAGAACAAACAGGCGAACCCACGCCCCCAAGCACAGTAAGGTTCACTACCAACTGAACCAACGGGCTTTCGCGTATTTCGTTTCGTTTAGTATAGTATAGTATAGCGTAGCATAGCATAGCATAGTATAGAGCATAGCATAGCATGGCATAGCATAGCATTAGTTTAGTATAGTTTTATTTAATGTTTAACGATCTCTGACACTGTCTCCAGCGTAAAAATTTAATTTGAAAATTAATTTAGGTAATTTCAATTTAATTTATATAATTTATTAATTTTATATTTATATTGTAGAAAACTTAAAAATGAAGTTAAAAAAATAAACAACAAATACAATTTTGAAAAGTGAAATAAACAATTTACGGTTTTGCGCGCCGCGACCGAACCCAGCTAATCGCCAAAACGCCAACACTACGCTTATCCTGTGTTTATTACTCCTTGCCGCATGACGAGTCCAAGTACACGAGTTGTGTACACTGGAGCTGCGCGCGACTGCCGCGCTGCCGTGGTTGTGTTTCACACTAATGCGGGCGATGCGAGACGCGCAGGTGAAATCCGTTTTTTTTTTGGTATACACTCGCTCTTAAACTCCTTGGATGAGGGCCAGCGCAATGTCCTTCGAAATGTGGAAGAACATCCTGAAACGATCTTCCGCAACTTTCATCGGATTACTAACATCCCGTAATTCGCAGCGAAGCAGCGTATGGCTAATCCTGTCAGCAATCCGCTAGTCTTTGAGCTCTTCGAGCAATAAAACTAAGCCGAAATCCAATTTTCCAAAAAAAAAAATCGTCGCTTTGCTATATCGGGCTCATTTCAAAACCTGATATAAAAATCGTCAAAATCTTTTTTATTGACGATTGAACCGACCTCAAATGTCATTTTCAAAGTTCGGTACTTGCATAATTGTCAAATTCGATCCGATTTAGCGAATTTAACGAGCCATCGTTACAAGGAGATCGGTACTCGCAACGTCGTGAAAAAGCCATTTTAGGGTACTTCTTCAAGGACAAAATTTTGGACTTCTATGGGTTTATTTCTGAAACTAACTAACAAAACGGCGTGTAATTTTTTTTTAATACAGTTTAGCTTTAACTCTAACTGGGACAAGTGATATTTTTCAAATAATTGCAGTCTAAGTATAAATTAAAAATCTTTGAAGTTTGTTCTTCTGATTCATATAACGCGTCCGCTTGCCATTTTGCGGAAGAAAATGGTCGATATCGCATTTTCCTTTTGATAAATCGTTACGAATTATAATTATATCAAAAGGAAATGAATTGCCCTCTTATAAAAAAATATTCTATTAGTTATACCTACCTTAGTTTGTTTATAAATAGGCAAATAAGAAGTGTCCGGCACATAATACTGATTAATGTGGCGTAAGCTGCGCTTGACCGTGCTTGGTCGGGTAATAACAATGAGAGTCTGACTTCCCGCGCGGGGGGAAGCCATTCGTGTAACGGACGAGCCAGCAGGTGGACGTGCGGCTGGTTCGCTTGGATCCCGGAGTTACAAGGGTAAATATCTGATTCATATGTGCTTTGTTCAGGTGGCATTTTGATTACAATGTCTACCTTATAAAATTTATTTTATTGTTTTACAACTTCAATCTGTATTTCGTGTAATGCTTTTGGGTTATAGATTTAAGTACAAAAATGACAATACTGACGTCAGTATGTATGATGAGTTATGCATGTGTGAAGGGAAAATCCTGATTCATCTGTGCCTGATTCATACGGTCAAAACACCATTTGAATCATAAAACAACTTCGTTTTTCTCCTATTCAGCACGAAAGGAACGCTTTTGTTGCGTAATTGTCCTTGTCCAATTTTTTACCGTGTACAAATCAGTAGTTCTTGTCTTATTTATTATATTTACTACGGTATAACCGTTTAAATAATTCAAATATCACAGAAGTTATATGATTATTTACGGGATATTTACCGTGGTAAGGTTGTGGAATGAGCTCCCTAACAACCTTACCACGGTAAATATCCCGTAAATAATCATATAACTTTAGTGAACAACCGTGATAGTTTAAAACAGTGTTTTATCACAGAAGTATTCTACATAATTATTACACTTTTTTTATATGTGTCTTAGTTAAGAATTAATAATTGTTATTTAGAATTAACAATCATACCAGTGTTTTTATTACTAACAATAATGTAATAAAATTGTGATCACTAATAATTAAGTGGCACATTTGACATTAATCTTTCTTGTTAAAAAAGCTATTTATTAAAAGTTAAAACCTCTAATTTCTGTTATTTTAATATTGCAGTTCACAAAAATGCCAGAGAGTTACGATAAAAAGAAGGAGAAAAAGAGACTCGCAGAACGCAAAAGAATGCAAAACATAAGAAAAGATCCAGACAAGTATGCTTTGTGGAAATTAAAATAAAAGAAACATATTTGAAAAGAAAGAGAGAAGGTAAAATAGTTTCAGTTCAGAATTTGACACCCAAACAACAAAAAAACAGCTAGGAAGAAAAGTAGAGAAAGTTCTTGAAGATGGTATGCTAAAAAGAAATTAAAAGAACGTGATATTCCTTCAGAAGAGGAAATATATGAAGAATGTGATCCAGCAGACGATACCGAAGTAAATGATCCTTGAGATGATCCTTTAGATTTGGAATTACCATCATTTCCAGAAGTTTCGATTATACCAAGGTTTCCAGAAATTCCCAGCTCATCACAGGTATTAACTCAATCTTCACCATTTTCTCAACGTATAACAAGATCCACTATAAGACAACAAAGGACACTTGGAATTGATTTGAACCTAACAGAAAATGAAACTGATGTATCATTCAATGCTGACGTCCCATCGAGAATAATAAAATCAATAAATCAATAAAATGTTTTACAGGAATTATTGTTGATCATCAGATTTTTTCCGTGCTAAGATCACTGATAATTGTTGTCATAAATACAAATTATTTTATGTGTGTGAATATGATTCTTTCCTCAATACAGAGCCAAACGACATAAAGTTTTTCATTTTTAGTTCAGATTCTGATTCATCTGTAATACATTCTGATTCATCTGAGCACAAAATATTTGAACGTAGATATCTTGAAAACTACTTTATAAAAACAAGTCCCTCATTGAAATATATGTTCTTTAGTTAACTTTTTTACATATGGACATGTGTGACAGAGCTGAAAGTGAAACAAAATTTTGGCCAGATGAATCAGTCGAAGAATGAAATTTCGAAGAAGTACCCTTTAGCGAATTTGGAGATTTTTTGGCGGTCGGTAAAAGAACGGTACTTGCACGAGCCCGATATAGCTTGGGGACGAATTTTTTATTTTGTAGTATAATTCTTATATTTTCTTTATATATTTTCTCTATTGATTTCCTTTCATTTACCAAGTTGGCAAATTAATCTATCACGGTTATTTACTAAAGTTGTATGACCTTAACACGGTAAATATCCTGTAAATAATCATATTTTTTTTTTGTTAACCTATACTGTCCCACTCCTGGGCAAAGGTCTCCCCCAATTCTTTCCAGACAGTGCGATCACCCGCCAGACTTAACCACAAAATAATCATATAACTTTGGCAAATTGATGTTAGTTGGCTTGGCTTGTAAAAGTATCTACGCACCGTTTTCCACTGACTGACACTTCTAGACGGACCTATCTCCGCCAAAGAGCGCGCCAATTCCTCCCACATCATCTGATGTGCTTGTGAGCCCATCGGGCACGAAAAATTACCCAACGCCAGGTCCCTGTTCTCAGTCATGAATGCCACCAAGGCCTCTTTTTGAGAGCTTGTGCAGCGTATCTTTTTTCTGTACGAAATTATAAAATTCAAACTTTTTGTATCATCACAGAAGAAATAATAGTCAGATAGATACATAGATTTAGTAAGCCGATTAAAACAGTAGTAACTAGTATCTACTTAGCTTGATAGTAAAAACAACTAAACTAACCTTGGTTGCTCTGACATTGTGTATACAAATTACAAGTGTACGTGTTAGGTTGTGGGCGGTGGGATCTCAAAATCGAAAACGCGAAATATTAATAAGCTAGGTGTTCAGTTCACGAATTATCCGTTTCTAAAACAAAATAAATAAAAGTAGCCAAGTACGTAAGTAAAGTAACCTCGATTAAACTCAAAGCAGCTGTGAAAGGTTTTTTTTAATGACCATCTGTACAGAGTCGTTCAGTCGGAATATTATTTTGTATAATAAGTCTTACTTTTCCCTTTTCTATAAACAAACGTCTTAGTCACAGTCAGATTCAAGTAAAAAAAGTCACAGTCAAGTGCAAGTCACGCCCTAGCTAAATGGTGAAGAATACTTAGAGGCTATACGGAGTTTAGAACCATCACGAAAATTCCATGTTTCACCTTCCTAGATCATTTTGCCACACTCGGCCTCATTCACGAACTCATAGGTAAAGAATAATATACCATTATAACGCATTATTAGTCAAAATAACTTGGGAAAATAATACAATAAGGCGACATGTTTTTTCACGTTGGCGCCAAAACTCCTGAGTGAATGATTTCTCTTATTCCTGAAATTGCCATCCGTAAATATTCAATATAACCAGTCTGTGAATTTGGCGACTGAAGCGACCGACACCGTCGTGAAAAGTTACCGACACCACTTCGGTACTCGCATTTGCTCTGACGATTCGCTAACTCTCACGACTGAAACGAATCGATAACTAACGATCGATAAAGATCGGTAGTTCTGGTAACGATTAACAAGTAACTGGTACTCCGATGAAAGGAGATCATTGTACTTGTCAAATATGAACAATTTTATTGTAAAAATATCAACAACTATTTCGCCTAAGCTGATCCTACTCTCAGTTGAAATAAGAGCCATTGCATTACAGTTTTGAAGTAAGAATTTATGTAGGTACAGAAAGCTTTTTATTGTACCTCTTGTAGACTAGATTTTATCCCGCGGGCTAACAAACAGGTAAACAGAATTTACTGCTCTTCAAAACTCCGAAAACAAGGTATTACAAACACAATTTCCTTAGAATTTCATTGTTATGCTCCGTTTGGTTAGTTTAGTAACTGTGCAAGTTTATATGAAGGTTTAACAAAAGATGTAGACAAGTTTCAAACAGTGGAAAGCAATTGATTCACTCGTCCGGCTCAACCGAGTCTAACCCACTTCGGCCAACGCTGTCTCACTCGCACGTATGTTATAGCGTATTACTCTACCCTTGTCGTCCATTTGCCTTCGCGGGACTTTCGGAAACATGCATTGTGATTGAAGTTTTAGGACGTCATTCGTTGTCCTCTGTTTCAAACCGTTATTGGTAAGTACCTACCTACCTAAAGCATGCAAAATGGTAGAAGACAAATGTGACTAGTTAAGCTTCAACAAAAATTTACTTCTAAACTTTAAATAAGAATTAATTTTACTATAAAACAGCGAAAATCCAAGATGATTATGAATATCAAGACAGCAGTAACAAAACAAAATTACAGGCTTTACTTGTGGAATGGCGCGGTGATTCTATTTTTACTAGCTGCGTCCCGCGGTTTCACCCGCGTAGTAATGAAAAATTGTGATGATGATGAAAAGTAGTCTATGTCGCTCTTCAGCCCTTGAACTATACCCACAGAAAAGAGAAGATTTTTTTTCTCTTCTGTGACTATACCCATGCAAAAATTCAAATCGATCTGATAGTCTGTTGTTGCGTGAAAGAGGAACAAACAAACCGACAAACTAACAAACCAACAAACTTTTCGCATTTATAATATTAGTATGATTTTGACCAACTTTGACTATAGAACCGTACTTCTTTTTGTATAGTTTGTCAGAGTTTGACTATACACACCCCTACACAGTGTGCTTATATAATTTGAGACGAACGCCTCTATACAGTGTGCATTTATTTTATTTTAGATTAAAAAGAAAGAAAGAAAAGAAAGAAAATAAATTTATTAAATAATTTATAATTAAAACAAAGACATTAATTAGTACGAATTCTATGGGTCAGGTTGCCTGAATCAAACGATTTTTATTTATTTTATATTATTTTATAGCAATATTTATTGCAAAACCATTTCTAACTTGCCAGTAACTGGAACACAGTAAAGCAACCGGTACTAAAATTCCTGAAATTTCTCGAAAGGATCGCGGGTAGGAATCAATAAAGGACTTTGAAAAGTTTAATTGTTTTTAGCCCCTTCGAAGGGGCGACATAAAAAGACTAAGTTAGTTTCGATAAAGTGGACACTTGCTAAAGGGGTGGCGACAACACCGAGTTTACGGACTTGAAATGGGTAGGTACTTATAGAGGGCTATGCGGAAAAGGTGTACTAAATGGAGAGGGGTCCGTTACATTAATCATTATGAACAACTGCTATTACTGTGGGACCAATCCTGAAATCGCAAAAAAATATATCAGTTCCACATTTTGTAAAGTGTGAATTTTGGTCTTTATTAAAATTAGTTCATAATGATGAATATTATGAACCCCTTTCGGCTTAGTACACCCTTTCCGCGTAGCTCTGTACAATCTTTGTTTTAGGTAAATCTTTGGAGTAGGTAGGTTTGGTTTGTATATTCGGGACATTAGGGTCATTTTTGCACACTCTGTCATCTGACCCCAAACTAAGCTAAGCTTTTGATATGGCTGCCAGAGACTGATATACATACATATATAGTTTTGAATACATACTTGATATAGAACAAACACAAATACTCATCACATAAATATGTTTTTCCTAGGTGGAAATCGAACTCACGCTCCCAAGCTCAGAAGGTAGGTTCATTACCAACTGGACCATCGGGCAATCAAAGTTTAGGGCTATCAAAGGGCTACGCGTGTAATGTAACAAAGCAAGGATAGGTTATGGTTGTCTGGAAGAGATCGCTTATAGCGATAAGGCCGCCAATTGTTTCGCTAGTTTTAAGTTGTGTCTGCCTTGTGTGTGTCGTTTCTGTTGTGAACAATAAAGAGTTATATATCTATATATCTAAAGCAAGATTCTATTTTGGGCATTAAAGCGGTCAGTCATTGAGGAATGCAAACTTCGACGGAACATCTGATCTGTCTGATCTGAAGCTTGCGTCAGCGGTGAGTGAGGGGCGAAGCACGACTCCATTGGAACCGCTTACCGCTTCGTTGTACGTTCCCATTGGTGCGCAGGAAAAGCCACTAGCCTGTGAGGATCCGAAGGTGGCACTCGGGGTGTGCAGTCATGTTTGTTTTTGGGTTTGTTCGTTGCAATTGGTGAATATGATGTGGTGGCGTTAGATGCGCTCGCGCACCTCTTAGGCTTCAAGGATGCGCACTCGTGAGGTGGACACGTATAACACGCGCGACGGTCAATCTCCAACTGCCCGGCTCCCGAAGGTTGGGATGCCAACACAGCGAAAACGCACGGTGCGTAGCAATTCTACCAACACCAAATTACTCGAAAAATAAGGTTTCTCTATGTGTGATCACGTGACAGTAGATGTGCATTAAACACGCAAATCTCATAATTAGAAAGAAAAAAAGGAGGAAAATATGGGAAAGGTGGTTCTGTACGAACCACCCATCATGAGACCAAAGCTTAAGGTTCCACTATACTAATACGACGTTAGAAAGAATGCGACATATCCAACGAGCTCAACTATGCTGAGCGAGGTAAAGGCACGCGCACACTGCACAGTGCACCGCATGACATGGGAACGCGGCCTAAGCGCGAGCATTTGCCGCGAACTTTCATCTAACGCCTGTTGCACACTGGAAGATATGCTTTTGTAAACTGCATAATTATAAGCAAACTTTTATCGGGAGAGACTCGGTGAGTTTACCTACTGTTGGTGATGGATTGGCGACATAATACATCAAGCAGGCTTTAGTTTTAAATGGCTGAAGGTAGATAATAAACATAGATAGAAAATACTAGTACTAGGTTCCGTACCCAACGGGTAAAAACGGGACCCTATTACTAAGTCTACGATGTCTGCCTGTCCGTCCGTCCGTCCGTCTGTTCTACATTTAAACGGCTGAATCTTTCGAACCGTAATGTCCGTAATAGATAGCCAGTTGAAATTTTCACATAATTATGTAATGTTACGGCGGATTAAGTAAGAAATAATAAAACAGTATATATAGGGCTATCAAACGGTATTACAGTATTTTTGTATCAGCTCTAATGTAAAAACGGTAATATGTACAAGCGTCAAACTTGGCATGATTATAGTACACACTCTAAAGTATAACAACAAATAATAAATAATGGCGAAGTGTGAGTCGGTGGCAATTTTCTGTTCGTTACCAAGTTATAATAGGCAAGATGACTAATATTTTTTATCACCCCATAAAAAAGCTGATCATAAATAGAGCACATCAACAAAAACAAAATTTAAATTAGTTCAAAAATAAATAAGATATAAGCATTTTAATTTCATGGAGAGCGCACTATACTGAGACGTGATGTCACGGCTCAGGAGCGCCATACAAATACTATACTAACACACGCTTTGCGAGAAAGGGATAGAACATCCCCTCTCTATCCCCATCTAAAACTTTAAATACTCATATCTCAGAGATTTATCAGCCAATTCAAATTATTTTTTCAGTTTCTGTTATGTATTTACTTATATTCATCGCTAAGCCGGTTATTTGTAATAAATTCAACATTAGGACACATGCCTATTGGTAATTTCATTATTAAATTTTGTGGTGGTACGGAACCCTCAGTGCGCGAACGCGACTCGCACTTGGCCGGTTTATTATATTGAGTTAGTAGATAGATTTGATGTTATATCTTCAAGTGTGCTATATCCTTACCTACATCGACATTTCAGCAACTCTCGTCACAGGAACGCCTGAAATTCAGCTTACGAGCATCTGTCTGTACTCTACACTGTCATTTACATAGTAATATATACCGTGGAGAGTTGTTTTGGTGGTATGTAATGTGTATGGTAAGGAAAAACTGAAGAACCAAATGCTGGCAAAAGTTATAGAAGTTGACTTTTGTAAGCAAATACTGATATATTTGAACAATTCCAGCATGCTCAATATTATAACTATATATTCGGGGCATTTTTTGCACACACGGTCATATGACCCCAAACTAAGCAAAGCTTGTAATATGGCTACCACAGACTGATATATATACATACATACATACATATATAGTTTTAAATACATAAGTATACTTAAATAGATATTAGCAACCAGATATAGAACAAACACAAATGTTCATCATATAAATGTTTGTTCTAGATGGGAATCGAACCCACGCCCCCAAGCGCAGAAGGCAGGTTTACTACCAACTAGACCAACGTAGTAAAAATGTAGACCAACTTTCTGCAATTTAATTCCAATTCTTCCAATAAGCTTAATTAAATAGCAGGCTTTGTCCTAGTGTGAGGACCAATATTAAAATATAATTTTTAAGGTGTTACTTTTTAAGCAATAAAAAAAATCTTTACAGTCTTTAATCTTTATAATAACAAGTGCCATAGAAAATACTTATACGCGAAAACATCGGCATCGCTATCGTTTCCCAGCTGGGTCACTACCGTACTACGGGAGACGGGATCTACGCGGAGGCAAGTCCCATGCCACACTCGCTATGAAATTCCCATGGCTCAGAAGGACAAATTAAACGGTATATGTAATGTTACGGCGGATTACCTAAGCCTGCCTGTCGGAAAAGCCGACTAAAACGGGGAGCCTTTGGGCTAGTGGATGGTCAGATTCGGGGATCTGACCTCACACTCAGCAAGCCCAGGGAAGACAACGGCGCGGTGTGGCCCACGCCGTTGTAAAGGAAAGGAACGGAAATGCCCAGAGCTTTTCCCGGGAGCGTTGCTTCAGACAGTATGCTAGGAGGATACCAGTGCGTTCCTATATGGAGATTCCGGTACCCTCCGACTGACACAGAGGTCGGCCACCGAGGGGGTTTTAGTGGGTGCAATCTATAACCCGTCTTCACCCGAATGAAGATTCCCCCCCCCCCCCCCCCCCCCCCCCCAAGCATCAAAAGTAAGCTATCCCTCTGCTTGTCACTAAGTACTCTGTGTATAGACGTAACCCGAACTGAAAACTTGGGGAGACAAAGAGAAATAAGCAACATAGTAACAGTTTAATCTTCCTGTCTACATTATACAGGTATCTTAAGCCTTATTTTTAAGAGCGGTATAAACCAAGCTGTAAACCGAATGGCAGAGTTAGCGTATTTCAAACTTTAAACCCTTGCCGCATATCTGCCGCAGTATAGCTTGAACCCGCGTTTTGCATTACGCAGCACTCGCCTTTGTCCAGTGTTCATTATTTGTGATTTTCTCTATAGGTAGAGTCTATCATAGACTCGCCCGCCTAGAGCCGGATAGATCCGCCCCCGCCCACCTACATTTATTTTTACTAAAAATAAATGTAAGTGAAAAAAAAAAAAAAAAAAAAAAAAAAAAAAAAAAAAAAAAAATAAGTGGGCGGGGCAGCATTTTTAAATTTTGCCCCGCCTAAAAAAAATTGAAGATCCGGGGCTGAGTCTATGGTGTGTACTAATCATGCCAAGTTTGATGCTGGTATCTAGGTACCATTGCCGTTTTTACACTGTAACAAAGATAAAAATAAGTTAAAAGTACGTTTGTTACATATTTTATTTTCTTATCATAATATCATTATTTATCGGACTGGTAACGGTGGTGGTTGACGTAGAATGTCCACCCACAAGATGGACAGACGACCTAAAAGAAACCGCAGAGAAACGTTGGATGCAGACCGCTTCTAACCGGCCCTTTTAGAGATCGATGAGGGAGGCCTATATTCAGCAGTGGACGTCCTACGGCTGAAATAATGATGATGATGATAAATATCATTATTTATCTTTTTTTTTAACTGTAAGCTAGCTGACAGCGTAGTACCTAAGTATTTAATGAATATTATCATTGGTAGTAAGCTTAGATTATAGAGGCCCTTGACACCCTTTGGGTACGGTTCATTTGAACAAAATTACGTTTCCTTTTTTTGATAAATCTACTTACTGCATATTTTAATTGCCAATCGGGACTTGTCGCGCATTATTATTGTTTAGAAACAGAAAAACAAGACATGTGTACAAATCGAGAAAATTTAAAAGTTACAAATCTACTGACTGTTTTTTAATTTAATTCATTAGGGAGTAATGACTTCCATATATAAGACTTTGGCTTATTTAAAAAAATAGTGATATTGAAATATTCATTTTTGCAAGTTAGCTACTCCTAGCGGTAAATTTATATAATTCTGTAAGTAATCTGTGAAATGTGAATAGTGCTGTTGACTGTATTATTATTTAGTTTATTAATTTATCCACCTTATTGTACATTTTATAATATGGCTGGTTACTGCTCCTTAATAAATAAAATAAAAATAAAATATAGGTACCTAACTTTAATGCCCTTCCTGTAATTTCTACAACAGTGGGATCAATAGAATTTTACTTTGAGAACCTCTGGGAGATACAAAACCTCATCTGCATGAGAGGTAGGTAGCAATTTTGACATTACTGCCACGTAGGTATTCTGTTACCTATACACTAGGTAGGTTATTATTATAGGTAGATATGACAATATGTGTGACGATTTCAGGAGAAATTCATTAATCTTAAAAAAAAAACATTTTAGTACATTAAAGTACAACACATAAAGATTGCAGCGATAGCCACCAAACTATACGTGTGGCAACACCTGTACGCTTAGTCCCAGATTTGATAGTTTTCGAAAACTTTTTTCGTTTACGTATTGTTCCATACATTTTAGTAAAGCGCCTCTATCGGGAACGTGGAGGAACTAAAATCGGTAGTAATCGGCGGTATAGATTGCTTCACTCTAATACCACAGACGAAAATATATATACCTTTGTCTATGCTAATACGAAAAATGTTTTCGAATACCTTTTAGCCCAGCAATGTATGGAACAATACGAAAACGAAAAAGTTTTCGAATACTATCAAAACTTGTACTAAGGGTACTGTATTTTGGTAGGTAACCATCATGATCTTTAATTTTGTATAATATTTAACATGAATATTGTACTGCAGAAGTCAAGATCACGCTTTTTAAGGCATACTGCCAGTCTTTATATACTTGCAGTATGTGGGTCAACTATACGGAGAAGACAATTAGCACCCTGCGTGTGCAATACAATAACGCGTTTAGGATGCTGCCGGGCTGCCCTGGCGCTGTAGTGCATCGGGAATGTTTGCTGACGCTCGGGTAGACGGCTTTCATGCCATAATGCGCAAACGAGCCGCCTCGATGCTCAGAGGGGCTAGTCCCAGATCTGATAGTTTTCGAAAACTTTTCGTTTACGTATTGTTCCATACATTTTAGTAAAGCGCCTCCAGCTTCCGCTGGAGGCGGAACTAAAATCGGTAGTATTCGGCGGTATAGATTGCTTCGCTCTAATACGAAAAAAGTTTTCGAATACCTTTCAGCCCAGCAATGTATGGATCAATACGTAAACGAAAAAAGTTTTCGAAAACTATCAAATCTGGGACTAAGGGTACAGACGTAATAGCATCCTACGCGGTTTGACTGTTCGGTCATTAAGCATGCAGTGCGGCTACATGTTAATACTAATATTATGTAAGTCACTGACATTTTATTCCACTTTATTAATTTTTTGACACTATAATTTCCATATTTTAAATGTTAATCGGGACTCATCCGCAGTTTTCAGTCAGCTCGTGACCACGGCCATTGTAACATGGTCGAAACGTCGAGCGAAAGGTACATATTTTTACCTATATTAAATAATGCGTGATAAGTCCCGATAAACATTTAAAATATGTGTTCAAATCGCGAAAGTTTAAAAATTACTATTATAATTTCCATTGCTATTTTATTCATTGTATTTTATTTCATTTATTTTTAGTTATTGTTACGATTGACATGTACCTAATTCTAATTTTGTTTTACTTTATCATCAGTTTTTTTATGTAATTTGTGTCAAAATGTGTATGGACTGACAGGTCTGAAATGAATGATTAATATTTTTTTTTTTTACTGGGCAAGTCCCTTCAATAACTAAACAAAATGCAAGCTAAAACTAACACTACAATAATAATAATAATAAATTATTAACTTACACTATAATTATTACCTACATTTGTACACATCACTATTTGTTATAGGTACACAATAGTGCCTCTGGAATACCGATTAGCTTTTTTAAATATAACAAGTTTTAAAGCTAAACTAAATTTAACTTGTGCCTTCAAAATCGGGCACTTAAAATAGGTAAAAATAGGTACTTACGTATACACATTTATACGGACGTATTTTTGTATTAGCTCTAATGTAAGAACAATAATACGTACAAGCGTCAAACTTGGCATGATTACAGTACACACTCTAAAGTATAACAACAAATAATAAATATACGCCAAGTGTGAGTCGGTGACAAATTTCTGTTCATTACCAAGTTATTATACTCGAGCGCCTGTAACTGAGTAGCAAATTACTCCGACGATAGGAGTTATAGGTAATAACTGGTAACTCGGTTACTTGGACAACCTTATTGTATTTTGTGGTGGTACGGAACCCTCAGTGCGCGAGCCCGGCTCGCACTTGGCTGGTTATTTATTATTTGGTGGTCAATCCTCCATAACGTTACTTACATATTCTGTGAAAACATCAACTGGCTATCTATTACGGTTTGAAAGATACAGCCGCTCATAGGTAGAATAGACGGACAGACAGACATCGTAGGCTTAGTAATAGGGTCCCGTTTAACCCTTTGGGTACGGAACCCTAAAAAGGGCGACAAGGCTGTGCAGGGCGATTTCGAACATGCGTTCGCACCATTGATGGTAAGTAATAGAATCAATGGTTCGCACCCTCCACCTTACCATATCAGCTCCCTCGTTTGTTTGATCTGAGGTGTAAAAATCTGTATATACCTACGTATGTTTGTATATAGGTAGAAATATAGAACCCATTTCTAAAATTCTTTCACTGATAGAAAGTTACGATATAATATCTGACTGACATTATGGTTTGTTAACTGTTTGATCTGATGCCGGGGTCGCGGTTTTATCATTGCACTAGCCGCCAAGCTCATCCATATATCGAAGATCAGTGGAAATCACACACTGTGCGATTCACACGACCTTTCTTGCCTCACACCTCTAAAATGTGGAATGAGCTACCTTCCGCGGTGTTTCCGGGAAGCTACAGCATGGGGTTCTTCAAAAGGCGAGTTTTTTTTTAAATAATAGATATAGGCTTGAGCTTAGCCGCCATCGCGGGGAGGATGCGGTCTACGATGGAGCACGCTTGCCTAGAAGAAACCGATTCACTCTCGACTTGAAGACACCCAGATTGTAACTGACGGGGAACACTCAATCAGGCAGCGAATTCCACAGTCTAGCAGTTCGCACAATAAATGTGGAATCAAAGCGCTTCGTACGGGTTTTCGGAATATCAACCATAAAACGATGTCGATTTAATAGATCCACTGTATTTGTGATGCCTCTGGTGTTACAAGTATCCATAGGCGACGGTACCTGCTTACCATCAGGCAGCCCGGCTGCTTGTTGGCCACATTTGCGTTAAAAAGGTTTGTTAACTGTAGGTAAGCAACTCGCTTACTGCGCTGTAACGCTGTGGACAATATACCGCTAAGCATTCGCCTTCAAGGCATCGTAAACACGGCGTCGGCAGTAACGTTCACGACAACGTCCTACATGGCTCGTATCTTAGGTTATGTGTTTATTTTAGCTGTGAGATAAGTCTCGTGTGACTGGAATACTGGATAGGTAATGCCGTGGACAGACCTAGCGAACAAGCGTATATAGGACATCGCCGTTATGTCAAGCCTCGCTTTCCAGATCGCGTCGCTCTCAACTGAAACAACTCGGTTGTCTCAGGAGGAGCCGTAGCTCAGTGCTGAGGGCTCCAGTGCGTTCTTCAGGAGATCCCGAAGCCTTCTTGTCAAGCACTAAGGCTGGTCACCAGGGGGTTTTAGTGGGTATAACCTGGCTGCACCCCAATGCAGCCGGGTATCTTTGGAAGATTTCCCCCTCGAAAACAAAAAAACGGTAGGTATGAAGCTACAAGTAGCCGACTTGTCGGACCTGCCGCGCGATACACAGGGATAACGCGACAAGAGTTGCGCGATAGACAAAGAGGCAATTTCTAGGTTAATATGTAAGTAAGCAGTAAGTAGTTAGCGCTCGCACGTCCTGAATTGCACTTTATTGTGTAGTAGCAAGAGTCGCTACTTATTTAAATGATTTTGCTTTCGAACCTACTTGTACTACAGCTTCACCAAGCGCCTGGCAGTTTTCTAGAATCTCACTCCAGTACCCTTAGTACAAGTTTTGATAGTATTCGAAAACTTTTTTCGTTTACGTATTGTTCCATACATTGCTGGGCAGAAAGGTATTCGAAAACTTTTTTCATATTAGAGTGAAGCAATTTATACCGCCTATTAGGTACTACCGATTTGTGTTCCTCCGCGTTTCCGCTGGAGGCGCTTTGCTACAATGTATGGAACAATACGTATACGAAAAAAGTTTTCGAATACTATCAAAACTTGTACTAAGGCCACAGAGTACCTACCTACCTTTTGTATTGATTTGATTACCCAAAACTTAGGTCGATTTTCTGAAACCTTCTGGTGGAACTATTTAAAGCCATCTGTCACTGGTAATCTACAAATCTCCAGTAAAACATCCATCGACGTGGAATCAGTTTAGTTGGGCCGTAGGCTGGTTAGACGCAGATAGATTCGTCAACGTGATTTATTACTGCAAGGGCCTTACTACGGGCATGTCTGTTTATTTGGACTTTTATATTGGATAATTGAGAGCAATTTTGATAATAAACCGGTACCTACTTAGTACGGTACTTTTGTCTCGAAATTGCCTGTGTGTAGGTAAAATTGTCCCGAATATTTATTTAGGTATTTATATTTTTAGTGTGCGTGCAAAATTTGTAGGTAGGTAGGTATACTTATAGTTTTTGCATCAAGTGGTTTAGCGGTAGGTAGGTATAGTGAAAAAAGTTGATGAAAACGAAGACATTTCAACTAATAATCGTACTAAGGGATATCTCCCTTTGTCTGATCTGAGGGACTACCTACAAAATCAAAAAATAAATGAAATGAATTCGCAAATAAACAGTTAGAGCCACCAAAAGAGAAATGGTAGGAACGTTACTACGTCCTCTTGACGAAGGTCAAGTTTTGGAACTCAGAATTAACCCTTTGTACTTTTTACCAACATTTGTCATTTCAACGGAGCTGTTCAGTGGTTCAGACCTCACTTTTTTCATTCTAAGTCCATTAACTACGTTTTGGCTAAAACAGAATGGTAGGGTATATGTTTTAAACGTTTATCGGGACTTATCACGTATTATTTAATTTAGGTAAAAAATATGTACCTTTCGCTCGACGTTTCGACCATGTTACAATGGTAGGGTATAGTATACTATAGTAGATAAATACTAAGTAGGTACCTAACTATTAAAAATCTACATAAATTTTAAAGTTCTATTGACTACGAGGTAGGTGGGTACGTAGGTAGTCAATGAACTTAGGTAGTACCATGGATATCATTGAGTAGTACGTAACTGCCTACTTTACTGGGTATACGTGTAGGGTGTACACTGAAACCCTTTTCACTTCCCTCTTTTTTTTTAAACATACCAACAAGACGTATTTACCAACCCAACTTCCCGAAGAGCGACAAGTTTGTTATTTTACCAACCTTTGAACCTTACCTTACCAATAATAGCATAGATAAATATAGATAATAGGTAAGCAAATTTTGCCGGACAAATCTGATCTCAATCATACTAAATAACGATTAATTAGATATATATTATGTACTGTATGCTTTATTATATTATTTTGTTCTACATGTTTGTAATGTTATTAGTTATTTTTGCGACGACGAACTGTAAATGTATTGTTAGCAGTGTTCTCATGGAAGTGATGTAACATCTTATATGAGAATAAATGTCTATAAACCTAAACAGTGCCATTTGTGTGCCTGTGAACGCCCTTTATAATATTTTATTCTAGCTATAAAACATGCTGCAATAAGCAGAATTTATTTTGTCTATATCTACATACATTTCTACAAAAGCTGCCCGTTTAGCTGAATTTGATGAACAAATTCACCAGAGATCTGCGTGGAAGGGAACGTAAAAGTCATCTGACATCACTACTGTCAACGTCACGATGACGTCATAGATAGTTCAAGGTATACTCCGACCAAATCAAAATGTATTCAAAATGCATTATGATCCATAAAAACGCATGTATTTTAAAATTGATAGTATTTAGGTGGAAATTTTGCTTTGGGAAATCGAACGAAAAATAAATTAGATTTTTATCTTTAGAAAATTTTCTCACGTGCCTACGGTATTCTGCAATTTATCTACTTTCTAACCATTGTGGTGTTTAGCAGCATACACATCAAATGTAAGTAATTATCACTATTCGTGGTTCAGATAATGTGACCGGCTTTTAAGTAAACAAAATTGCATAATGAAATGATTGTAAGATGCTAATTTTTAACCGAATGAGCATGAATTCCTGAGTCACCGCTATTTATTAGGTGCTTATCTTATTATTACATCATCAATTATAGATTTATTCGACACTGTTGGTAAGTTCGTTCATTTTAGTAATTAGGATAGAAATACCTATCTTATCACCCGATAAACATAGGTTTTAACTTATCATTAAAAAAAATACCTACGTTGCTCAGTAAGTAGTGTCAAAGCAGTGAGATTCTATTTTCTAAAAACTCGTGTACAAAATCATAATGGAGATCATTGAGGATGTCAGGTAACATAAATCCGCTTTATTAACTCAGGTACTTTAGACAGGTTACGTTTTATCTAAAATGTATTGTATTATTATCAAAATTACTGGTTAAAATATTAAATAATCACTTGATAGTGCACCAATGGCTAATCACATTTATTAGGGGGCTCAAGTAGTGAGCTAAGTGCTCACGAAAGGCTGCCACACTAACACGCGATAAATTCCGAGATGCGCCATTGTCCTGGTTGGAGACATAATAAAAAACACATCATCTATATCTATACTAATATTATAAAGAGGAAAGATTTGTATGTAAGTATGTTTGTAACGAATTGGCTCCAAAAGTACTAGACCGATTTAAAAAATTATTTCACTGTTGGGACGTTACACTATCCCCGGGTGACATAGGCTATAATCTACACCCGTGCGAAGCTGGGGCGGACCGCTAGTATAATATATTATAGAAAGCCTAAAATGCTTAAAACCTTGGAAACAACTAGCTTACTTAGCCACCTACCTTTAAAACAACAATCAGTCTTGTATATTTATCTCTACAGTAATTATTTGTTACAAAAAAACTATCTTTATGCAAAGGTCAAAATGAAACAGACGACTATCTCACTCAGGTCAACAGAAAAAGTTATCATCCTCTTCCAGAATTAGTTGGCCGTTTACTCTAGACCGTTACACATGTAGTGACTATTATATTGACATATGCGAAAATGTTCAATTTTCTTACCCGTGCGGAAATGTACCCATGGATGGCAGAGTTTAAGAAAGATGGATCGTTCCACCATAACTTTCACCATGGCCATGGGCATGACGTAACCACTGATAGCTATACTAGTGCAAAATAGTGAGTAAATGACCTATAATAATAGATAAAATGAATAAATGACAAGTTAAACTCTAATTTAGATACATATTAACTAGCAAGTGAAACTCAAAAGTACTAGGCTAACATATAAGACGAGAGATTTAATTAAGAGAAAACAAAAAAGGTATACTTTTAGAAAGCTCTTAATAATAATAAATAATTAATAATAATAACACAGGGGCAGCTTTATGGCGAGCAATCGGTGAGTGGCGACACCGTGTACCTTGATTCCATGGGGCTAAATGAGACCCCTGACCCTTGGCTTGCATTAACCGGCTGTCTGGGGGTGGAAACAGCAAGAGCTAAAAACCTAAGCTCCAGGATGGAAGTGTTTAAGGGCAAAACGCCAATTACTTAAATTTAATATCAGTAAAAAGGGTAGATACATACATACATAATATAACTAAAAACTAAGTTCTGAATAGAATGTATATTAAAACTTAGTTACAAAAAGTCTATGCCAGCTCAAGAATAAAGTCCATTACTGTCACCACTGCTGCTTTAGCTCCTTTGATAAAATTTCACACTAGTTCAATGCATCGAAAGGTTCAAGACGATTAGACTGTCTGATTAGTATGCATATTCACAAAGGCAAAGACGAGTGGAGAATAGTCATGCCAGAATCAACCAATCACATTTGTAGAAATCCACATCTCCGCCCCACTTCAATGATAATAGTCATAGCGGAGACGAAAAATTGTATAGCAAGCAGAGTAGGGCAACCGTACTGGCATTTCGGCAGCGCCAATGCTGTACCTTTGCTTAAAAATTTACCTGCGACCGCATAGTCGCGTGAAAACAAGCAGTGTGTGACTTCGCAAACATGCTTGAAGAGCTGCAGAAATTAGGCCGCCCCGTAACCTCCCTAAACGCGTTGTTATAAAGGACGCGGACGTCACTGTATGTATATCCTTTTAGTGTATTCAACCCACAGGCTGCATATGTAGAGGGATGTACAGAAGAGCGTAACTTTGACCTCTGCTAAACGACCTTTGTATTTTTTCCAGCGACCTCATAATGGCAAACCTGCCCGCACTTGGTTCCATAATCCTGCCCAACATCGGCGGCTGGGCCAGCGGCTTGTACTTCGCCGGACAGATCCGCAAACAAAACGTATGTATTCCTACTACACCTATTGATCTTCATTCTACATGCTCTCAGGAGCTCACTCTCATCTTTCAGGAATAAGTCTTCTGTAATAAAATTTTGCCTATTGTGTTAATTTTGTGATACTGGCCGTGCAGTAGCATGTGCGCTTCATAATTTGATGGCACCCGGTTCGATCCTCGGCCCTGCACCAATGATCCACTTGATCACGCATGTCGTCGTAATTCCCTTTTGCACGAGTAAGCCACGTAGGTCGCGAGGGGTATCGAATGGCGGCTTGTGATTGGAGACTCAAAAGTCATTCATTCAATTCGCGCCTAGGATTGGCCGTAGTTTGGGGTGTAAACAATTTATTCCAAAAAATTGCGGGAGAAATGTTAAATCGTAGACGAAACTACAGGGCGCAGCTTGTGTTGTTGTCCAGGAAGTCTGTGGCTAAGTTTTTGTTCTTATTCCAGCCTGGTGAAAAGTCGTGGTACGATGAGCTAAAGAAGCCCACCTGGAACCCTCCCAAGTGGGTGTTCGGGCCGGCATGGACCGTTCTCTACACTGGTATGGGATATGCCTCCTACCTGGTCTGGGAGGACTGCGGAGGATTCACTGGTAAGCACTAATAACATCTGATTTTTATTTGATTTGGGGCCAAATAGTTAAACACTGATGTTCCGCCTGGGGTGAACGGTGTTAAAGTTTATTTTAACAGTTCAGTGCGATCTAGTATTTAGATTTTCAACAGTTCAAAACCCTACGCGGCAATGCACTTTGCTTGTCACCTTGAGATATGAAATGAATATTAAAGTAAACGCCATTAAGTTGAGTCGAAAACAAACTAACTTTATTACTATAATGTGGGTACCCTCATCACAATATTAAAACATACAAAATACCGAAGGTAAACACTAGTATATAACATATCTTCACACATAATTTAACATCATATACCGATGATTTCCGGCCACAAGCTAGAGTCTGGTATTTCAGGAAGCACCTGTTCTGGAGATGCTTGATCCATACCTATATCTGGACAATCCCAAGATAACCGTCTTTGATCTATCGGTCCAGGTGTTGTCTCTTCCTTTGTAGCTCGCGCCAGCATTTGGTCCGCGTGTCGGCGATGCAATTCTCCACATTCCGTCCTCACCCTGTACGCACTCGGGCCTTCTATAGCTTCCACTGTGCCTCTCTGCCATTTCCTGCCGGGTCCGTACATATGTATCAAAACAGGTTGCCTAAGCTGAAAATGCCTAGCCGGTGGCTTTTGTGCCCCTGCTTCTAATTGAGCATCTGCCCGTGTTGGCAAGTTTTCTGGGTGCAGCCTTGATATGGCCGTTCTGTACTTTCGTCCATTTAGCATCTCTGCGGGACTTTTATTGGTGACGCTATTAGGCACTGTCCTTAGGTGAAACAAAACCTTTGACATCTTCTCACTCCATGGCATCTGTGAGCTTTCCAACTTCTTCAGTTTATTCTTAAAAGTTTGTATTGCTCTCTCCACCTGGCCATTTGTCGCGGGATGGTAGGGGGGAGAGTACAAATGTTTTATTCCATTTTTTTTTTAGAAAATTATTAAATTCCGCTGAACTAAATGCTCTGCCATTGTCAGAAACCAACACCTCTGGCAGGCCTTGAGACGCAAATATCTTTCTTAGCATTGTGATTACAGTTCCACTACTCACAGACGGCACAATTTCAGCTTCTAGCCACTTGCTATGGCTGTCCACCACAACAAAGAAAGTCTTTCCTTGAAATGGCCCAGCAAAATCCACATGCACCCGACTCCAAGGCTTTTCGGTGGCTATCCATACCTGCGGGTCTTTCGGAGGGTTGTTCCTTACCATCTGGCATTGTTCACATTCTGCTACAATTCTTTCAATCTGTTTGTCCATGTCCACCCACCAGACATATCCTCTAGCGTACGCTTTAGTTTGGACTACCCCTGCATGTGGGGCATGCAACAGTGCTAGCACCTCCGGTTGGAGGGATGTGGGCACGATGACCCTGTTGCACCACAATAAGCAATCCTTACTCTGTGAAAGGGCCTCCCTTCGAGTCCAATACTGCTGTAGCTCTGGATCAGAATTGTGTCGTGGCCACCCATGCAGAACATGGAACATAACCTTCTGTAGCACTAGATCCTTTTTGGTTTCTGTTGCAATCTTAGTAGCATCCATCTCCCATCCATTTGGTCGATCCTCCAGCAACAGTACTTCTTTTAAAGGCTCTTCACAGGTTCCTGGTGTCGTAGGTTCAGTCCACCTACTCAGAGCATCTGCGTTACCTATCAACTTTCCAGATCTGTACTTTATCGTATAGTTGTAACACCCCAACTTTAATGACCATCTTAGCATCCTTGGGGAAATTTGGTCTGGAATAGGTTTCACAGGATTAAACAATCCCACTAATGGTTTGTGATCCGTGACAATACCGAATTTCCGACCCGACAAGAAGTCATGAAACTTGGTAAGCCCAAACATAATGGCTAATGCCTCTTTGTCAATCTGACCATACCGCCTCTCATGGGGTTGCATTGTTCGGGATGCCATCATCACCGGTCGTTCCACCCCATCATCCATCACATGAGCAATAATTGCCCCCAAACCATACTCCGAAGAATCGCAAATCAGCAGCAGTTCTCTATTCAAATCATATCCTACCAATGTTAGGTCAGACGATATCCATTTCTTGGCCATTTCAAATGCTTTTTGCTCCTTCTCAGTCCACACCCACTGCCTTTTTGCTTCGAGTAGCCGGTACAACGGTTCCAACCATGATGCTTTGTCAGGTAAAAACTTTTCATAAAAGTTATATAGGCCCAGAAAGGCACGTAAAGTCTCCTTGTTTGTAGGGGCCGGTTTCTCTTTTATCTCCTTGACCTTTGCCGGGGATGGATGCAATCCTTCAGCGTCTATCATATGACCCAGGAAGGTTATACTCTCTGATGCAAAAATGCATTTCTTTACATTTAGTGTAAATCCCATTTGATTCAATTTGAACAGTACATTCCGAAGTCTTTGATTATGTTCCTCCATATTATTTCCCATAATGGCAACATCGTCTAACAGGCAAGCTACACCATCCATATCTGCGAACGCTGCAGACATAACTCGTTGGAATATTCCTGGCGCTGCACTCACACCGAAGGCAAGACGGTTCATCCTCATCAATCCGAGTGGAGTATTGAGTGTGAGCAGCTCTGCTGTCTCCTTGTCAACTTTTAGCTGAGTATACGCTTGTTTCAAGTCTACTTTACTGAAAACACGCCCTCCGCTTAACTTCACAAATGCTTCTACCGAAGTAGGGAGTGGATATGTGTCCACATCAATAGCAGCGTTCACAGTAGCTCGATAATCACCACAAATCCGGAGTGACCCATCATCTTTTTTAACCACCCTTATCGGTGTAGCCCATTTTGAATACTTGACTGGAGTCAACACTCCATTTTCAATCATCCGCTTCAACTCTTCATTGACCTGTTGCTTCTGTGGAAATGGCACTGGACGTGCTTTGAAATATCTTGGTACCGCATCTGCACGAACATGTAGCGACACCTCTGGACCATTGTATTTCCCGAGCCCTTCTTTAAATAGCTCTGGAAACTCCTGCATCAGCGGTGCCACTCTGTCTTGAGCCCAACACAGCCCAGCTACCGATATGTTGAGAGTGTTGAACCAATTTCTTCCCAGCAAGCTTGGAGTACTCCGTGCCACCACCAGAAGTTCACACTGTGCTTCTTTCTCACCAAGTACCACACGTACATGTAACAATCCCAGGACTTTCAATGCTTCTCGAGTCACTGTTACCAACTTGATATTGGTCGGGGTCAACGAAGGTGGTACCGACCACAGTTTTAAGTATGTCGATTCCGATATAATAGATCTCGATGCTCCTGAATCTATTTCCATGGCTAATTTTGCTCCGTTAATGGTTACATCGGTTAATATTGGAGGCAGATAATCTCCCACCCCGCACATATATAACCCCATCATTCCATTTTCCGTTTCTCTCAGTTTGGAATCATCTGAGCAGCTCCCCTCATTTTCTTCCACTTGATGCATTTTTGAAGCCTTCTTCTTGCATGCAGCTGCTATATGCCCCGCCTTCTTGCAAAAAAAACATTTTGCCGCCGCAAATCGGCAACGTTCATAAGCCTTATGTTGCCGACCACAATGGTTACACGACACCGATTTAATTTTGCTAATCTCCATAGGCTCGGCAACACCCGAGTGAGTTTGCTTAGACTCGACTGCCTCCGGGTACAGGTCGGGAAATATTGCTTGATAATTCAGACACATCTGTAGCGTCAGCTCATAGGTTAAATCCTTCGTCTTCAGCAAATCCCTCCTTAAACGCTCATCACGCACCCCTAGCACCAGCCGGTCTCTCAACTGACGCTCTAAATCCACGAATTTGCACTTGGCACCGAGTGTACTTATAGCTCCTACAAAGTCTTGCACGCATTCTCCTTGCAACTGTGAGCGTCTATGAAACTTTCCCGCTTGCAAAATCTCGCTAACTTCCGGTTCGTAGAATTGATCCAAAACTGCGATAATTCTCGCCAACGGCACTGCTGTAGGGCGGGCAGGAACCAGCAACGACGCGATAAGAGCGAAAGTCTCCTTTCCACATTGCGACAGGAACAAAGATCGCGCCTTGTTCACCGTGACGTCGGAAAAACCCGCCGCGTCGAGTGCACACAACATAAGTTCTTTGTAATCGCACCATTTGTCGGTTTTTGGGTTAAACTGCCCAGGGAACACAATATTTGCCACATTAGATGCCATTTCTTCGCCGAAATCAATTAATTATCCTCGTCGCCATTAAAGTAAACGCCATTAAGTTGAGTCGAAAACAAACTAACTTTATTACTATAATGTGGGTACCCTCATCACAATATTAAAACATACAAAATACCGAAGGTAAACACTAGTATATAACAAATATAATAGAAAATCATGCGCAGAGAGGTTGGGTGTCTCTGTATCTTTTATCGCATTTACAACGGGGAGTGTTCTGAAGAACTGTTTGATATGATGCCGGCGTCGCGAATTTACCACCGCCTGAAAGCTCATCCACATATCATCATACATCAGTAGAAATCGCACACTGTGCAATTCACGCGATCTTTCTTGCCTCACTTACAAAATGTGGAATGAGCTACCTTCCGCGGTGTTTCCGAGAAGCTACAACATGGGGTTCTTCAAAAGGAGAGTTAATAGATACTTAATCGGCGACGTATTTGCGATGCCTCTGGGGCTACAAGTATCCATATGCGACTACTGCTTATGTCTGCTTGTATTGCCACCTATACCGTACAAAACTATTAGTAAACTAGTAGATATAAAATAGTGTAAAACAATGCAAATAAGGTCATGGTAGCCTATTTGGATGACCGCTAGACATGAAAGCGTGAGTCGCGGGTTCAAACCCCGGGCCCGTACCAATGAGCTCTTTGGAGCTTATGTACGGATTTTCATACCAGTGGCTTTTCGGTGAAGGAAAGCATCGTGAGGAAACCAGCATACGTACGGAGAAGGAATTCAATGGCGTATGTGAATCCACCAACCCGCACTGGGCCAGCGTGGTGGATATGGCCCAATAACCCTTTCGGGGGTAGGCTAAAATTACAGCAGTAGACTGTAAAAGGCTGATTATGATGAATGCAAATAATAATAGAGAGGCATGCTAAAATGTGCAAAAAACTCTTAAATAAAAAAAAAATTACCATAAGCCGTAAAGTCAAGACAGATGACAAAGAAAAGCCGAACATAATATTAGGCCTACTTAGTACTGAGTTTTTACTATCACATTTGTTAGTACCTAAGTAGTATTCGAAGTCGAGTTCCGTCCCACCCAGCGCGGCGATTGAACGTGCGTGTGCGATAAAATACTTGTTCATCAATACAGTATACAGTTATACTTTAAAACTTGTGCTTAAATTGTAGTATTATTAATATACTAAACTACACTGTTATTAAGACACCAAGGATAAGTGAAACAACTAGCGAACCTGTGCGCGTTGAAGAAAATAAGTTTTGATTGTTATACCCAAAACATAAATTGCGATCATAACCTTCCAACTTCGCGAAATAGAAAAGTGAAGTGTGTCATCAGCTTGTGGAGTGTTTACCGGTCTGTGCGCAGTTCAAACAAACAACAGCAGAAACGAAAAACTGGTTTGGCTATTCTTGGTATTAACTTTTAAGATCTTGACTTGATTTACACAAAAGTATTGAACAATATCCCTAATACAAATAACGGTAAAAATAGTACCACTCAAAGCGTACCTGGATTTTTCGAACAATAAAGTTTGGACTTAAACTGATCGTACTATTAAGATTAACGTAAACGTAAACAACTTTTATTAACTTCATGATTAAGTTTGCATGACTCAATAGCATCGATTGCAGCTAGGTACTTCCAAGCATTAAGAGGATATGTTGGTACTATAAACCTACTACAGTTGTGATTTTTGAACATTCTGACTTTTATCTTTAAATTGTGTAATTGTATGTGTTAATTTGAGTTCGTGTTTTTTTTTTTTTTTTTGTGGAGTAGGTAGAAAAAAAAAAAAGTTTTTATTCTTATTTGTGCCTATTCAAAAGCCACGCTTTAGATCATTATAATATTTTCGTTGAGTAGGAATGCCATCTCCCTACATCTTTTGCAGCCACTGATTTGAGCAATTCGTGTAATAGTCTTCTCCTGTTGCGTATAATAACTAAACGGTAGCTAAACTTGTACATTATTATTTGTAACTAAACTTGTTAATAAAAATACCTCCATTAACATTTATTCGCGATTGTCATGTCTACTATATCAGGAAAGTCATCAAGGGGCTCGAGAGGCTCGAGGGGAGGATCTTCTTCAGGGGGTTCGCGGACGCGAGGCGCCAGTGAGGCTACGCGTAAAAAAGCCCTCATTAAAAATGCGGAGAAACTTTTAAAGGATTCCGTAGATACTGAAACGGGCATTTCTATGGTCGAAACTCCTCCGGAGACTAAGACTACTAAGGTCAACAGGGCTGAAACAACTTCTGAAACTCCACCGTCTTCCCGACCCTCTTCAGTGGCTGAGTCGCATAGTCCAATGACAAACATGCCATCTATAGCAAATCGGTTATTCCAGGAGGCAAAAACACAGCTCGAGCAATCCGAAAACTTGGAGGCCTCAATAAAGGATACTGTGATAAACTCTCTTGTGGGTATATACGAGATAGTTCTTCGTCTAAACGAATCAAGAATCACCCTCCAACTACAAATGGAAAAGGTCAAATCCCAAATAAAAGACGAGATCTGCAGTCGCGAGAGAGAACATGCCCAAAACCTGGCAAAGATGGTTGACTCAGTAAAGGATATAGACATTAGATCCCCGGTGAAAGAAACTCTAAGCGAGATAAAATCACTGCGTCAGTTAATTATTTTTGAATTATTAGAAAATCAGAAGATTTCTCCTTCAGAAGGAGGAAGAGACCAAGCGGGAGCGATGGAAGTAGCGCAACTGTCCCGAGATATTAAGGAACTGAAAGAGACCGTATCAGAAATTATTCCGCGAACGATCGTAGCTCTGAAGGAAAATATAGCCAAACTAAGTGAACAAGGACCACCTGAACAGATGACGTATGCAGCAGCAGTGGCACGCCACCTGCCGCCCAAGCATACCATTATTGTCTCCTCAGAAGAGTCAAAAGACACTAGTGAGGACGTTCTCACTAAAATCAGGGGAGCGGTGGATGCTAGAAGCATGGGAGTTCAAGTTGCTGGGGTGCGCAAGGCTAGAAATCAGAAGGTCCTTATAAGCTGCCAAGATAAGGAAGATTTGTCCAAAATAGTTGACCATCTTAAGAAATGCAGAAAAGGTTTAAATGTGGAAGAAGCAAAGAGTAAAGATCCTCTGGTTGTTATCCGTGACGTATTATCATATAATACCGACGAGGACATATTAAAATCTCTGAAATCTCAGAATGTTAAAATCACTGGGGACATCCTGGATAGTGAATATCGTGCTATTGTCAAGTATAGGCGACGTACTAGAAACCCATTGGAAAATCACGTGATTCTGCAGGTCTCCCCGAAACTGTGGCAGAGGCTGACAACAGTAGGAGAGGTCCATATAGATCTGCAAAGACGGGCAGTTTTGGACCAGTCACCGCTGATTCAGTGCACAAAATGCCTGAGCTTTGGCCATGGGCGGAAATTGTGCAAGGAACCAGTGGACCTGTGTAGCCATTGCTCTGGGCCTCACTTGAGAAAGGACTGCCCGGCATGGACAGTGGGAGACTTGCCGTCTTGTCGCAACTGTTGCAACGCAAAACTGGACCGGCACGACCACAGTGCTTTTGACTTTGGTTGTCCAATCCGAAAGCGATGGGACACACTAGCAAGGTCCAGCGTAGCCTATTGTTAAGAGAAGGGCACCAAGACGTATAATGTGCTGCAAGGCAATTTACGGAGAAGTGAACTGGCAACACTGGAGTTCCTATTTCAATCGCAAAAAAGAGGAGTGGGATTTGGCATGATACAGGAACCATATGTTGGAGCAATCAAGAAAGTAAGAGATTACAAAGGAATCAGAATCATTCAAAAAGCTACGATTGCCACGGAAAAACCGGTTAAAGCTGCAATAGTAGTATTAGACAGCAACATAAAAATACTAGCTGATCCCACTCTCACGACCGAAAATATTGCTTTTGCCGTATTAAAGACCAACACATGGGAACTCGCTGTGATGTCAGTTTACTTCGAAGATAATGAACCTCTAGACGGTTATCTTCATCATGTAAGCCAACTACTGACTAAAGTCAATTGCAAAAACGTACTTATAGGAGGGGACGTTAATGCGTGGAGTCCATGGTGGGGCAGCGTTAGAGAAAATAGCAGGGGTGCAAAAATGGCTGCATATTTAGACGAATCGAGCCTGCACATATTGAATGTAGGAAATACACCAACATTTGAAATTGTTAGAAATGGCAAAATATGCCAAAGTAGAGTAGACATAACAGTTTGCAGTGCAGATCTTCTTCCGAAAATAGATAATTGGTATGTAGACGACGCCGTGTCAACGTCGGACCACAATGCAATTTCTTTTACAATAACAACAACAAGGCCAAAACTAAATTTAAACCATAATACTACTCGAATATATAATACTAAAAAAGCAAAGTGGTCCGAGTTTGACACGGCGCTAAACAATGCCCTCACTGAAAAAGAAGTTAATGTATCTACTGTCAAATCTATAACAGACAGTCAAGAACTAGAGAAAAAGATTGAATTATTTTCTAAATGCATTAGAACTGCATGTGAATCTGCAATTCCGAAGAAAAAATATAATTGTAAATTTAATTTACCTTGGTGGAACGAAGACGTTGAGCAAAAGATGAAGGAAATGATGAAGAAAAAGAGAAGAATAAGATGTGCAGCTCCAAGCAGGAAACAATACGTTATAGAAGAATACTTAAAAGCAAGATGGGAGTACGAAGAAGAAGCTAAACTACTACAAACAAAAAGCTGGAGGGAATATTGTACAAAGCAAGACAGGGAAAGTCTATGGGACGGTATCTATCGGGTAATAAAGCAAACTGCGAAAAGACAAGAAGACATGTTACTTACTTTAGAAAGAAATACCCTTAACCCCTTAGAGTCATGCCAGCTACTTGCCAATGTATTCTATCCCGACGACGATGAAAAAGAGGATTCTCCACATCATGCTGAAATAAGACTACTGGCAGAAGCTTTCTATCCAAATCCAAGCGGCGTGGAAGACGACCCGCCATTTACCGCCGATGAACTACAAAGTGCAACGAATAGCTTCAATCCTAAAAAGGCGCCAGGGAGTGACGGCTTTACAGCTGATATCTGCACGAGAGCCATAGAAGCGCATGAAATGTTATTCTTGGAAATAGCAAATAAGTGCATGCAGTTGCAGTACTTTCCAAAAATATGGAAAAATGCCAAAGTTATTATATTAAGGAAGCCGGGCAAGTCTGATTATAGTCAGCCAAAATCTTATCGACCGATAGGGCTTCTACCGATTCTGGGGAAGATTTTAGAAAAAATGCTCGTAAAAAGGCTAAGATGGCATTTAATCCCCAAAAGTAATCCACGTCAGTACGGTTTTGTGCCTCAGCGCTGTACGGAAGACGCTCTCTATGATCTCGTGAATTACATCAGAAAAGAGATCAATAATAAGAAACTAACAGTACTCGTCTCACTTGACATAGAGGGCGCTTTCGACAGCGCATGGTGGCCAGCCATAAAAGACCAACTTGTAAAGAAGAAATGTCCAGGAAATCTCAGATGTATGGTCAGCAACTACCTAAAAGACCGTAGAGTAGAAGTGACATATGCAGGTGAACGTAGTCCCAAGCAAACTACTAAAGGATGCGTCCAGGGTTCAATAGGAGGACCCACCTTCTGGAACATCTTGTTGGACCCATTATTAGATCTGTTGGACAGCACTGATGTCTATTGTCAAGCTTTCGCCGATGATATTGCACTTGTGTTCTCTGGAAAATCAGCACTGGATCTGGAACAGAAAATCAACACATCATTACAGGATATCAGCGAATGGGGAATCAAAAATAAATTGAAATTTGCGGCTCATAAGACTTTTGCTATGCTTATTACAAAGAAATTAAAATATGATATACCAAATTTGAACATGGGAGGGATCCCAATCAAACTCACTAATGAATTAAAACTTTTAGGTTTAATAATAGATAAAAAACTTACATTTAATAGTCATATATCAAATATTGCTAAAAAAACAGTAAAAATATATGGACAATTGGCCAAAGCAGCAAAAGTCTCTTGGGGGTTGAATCCTGAGGTCACAAGAACCATTTACACAGCAGTGATTGAACCCATAACTCTATACGCAGCAAGTGTGTGGTCGCAGGCAGCAACTAAGATTTCTGCGAAAAAGAAACTAAACTCTATTCAGAGGGGATTTGCCCAAAAAATATGTAGGTCTTACCGCACTGTGTCATTAAACGCAGCTCTATTATTGTCTGGCCTAATCCCTCTGAATATGAGAGTCCAAGAAGCTGCACAAGTCTTTGAAGCCAAGAGAGGGAAGCCTTTTGAATATATAGCTGGTCGCCAAGTTGAAAACAGAGAAAGCTTTTTGAGTGCAATACACCCTGCCAAAAATCGAACAATAGGATTTAGATGTATCGACGAATGGACTGAAAAAAATATAAAAGAAAAAAATATAAGAGGACTCTTGGTCTTTACCGATGGCAGTAAAATCAAAGGAAAAGTGGGAGCTGCCCTCTCTTGGTGGAGGGATGGCAGTGAGATCAAAAGCACAAAACTCAAACTAGAAGCATACTGCACAGTTTTTCAAGCCGAAATGTTTGCCCTATATTACGCTACGACACAAGCTTTGAAAATGAATGATTCAGAAATAACGATTCTAAGTGATTCTAGATCCTCGTTGGAGCTACTTCAGAATCACGAAACATTTCACCCAGTAGCATTCCGAACAAGAAAGAACTTGCTACAACTAAGAGACCAAGGTAAAACCATTCATCTATACTGGGTGAAAGCACACGTAGGAGTTGAGGGCAACGAACGCGCAGACGTGCTCGCAAAAGAGGCAGCATTAACAATGAGAACTGCAGCTCATTACGATAAGTGCCCTATCTCATATGTAAAACGTGTAATAAGAAACGAAACTATCTTGGTATGGGCGGCTAAATATGCAGATGAAAAAGAAGCAAGTGTGACGAAGCTGTTCTTTCCAAATGTGCAGATGGCTCATCGATTACTAAAAAAAATAAAACTTACCCAGGAGCTGGTGCAGGCGTTCACGGGGCACGGTGGTTTTGCACAGTATCTCCACAGATTCAAGATCAGGCCATCGGCTGGATGTATCTGCGACCCGGAAGAGGATGAAACCAGCGTCCACGCTATTGTTGACTGCCCTGTAAACATAATAAAAAGAACACTATTAGAAATACAATTCGGACGAGACATCAAACGCGACAATCTGAGTGAGTGGCTGCAGAATGATGATGGTAGAGAAGAATTTTTAGAATTTTGTAAGAATGTTACCAAAAACTGTAACAAAAGGAATAAATAAAATGGTATGAATACTTAAATATAACTCAAAATAAGTTATTGAGTTAAACATCAGTTGAATACTAAAAATACTACGTACAATATAAATGTACACACATACAGTTGTACGCGTATAATATTATGTATAAATACTACTCAGAGGCGAAGGTATACATAACTATATATATTTTTGATATTAATTAGAATAATATGTATGTGAAAACTATATATATAAATATATTTAAGAATATATTACATATATATATGGGAATCTATGCAAATAGTAGAAAATAAAATGGTTGCAATGTAAAAATTATTAGGTATACTAACAAAGCTCCTAACGCTAATTAAAATATGTACAAGGTGTGACAATATATTATACTATATTGCACAACTTCAATTAATTGCTGTTGCTAAGTACTGTGAATGGAAGCAAACATGATAATTGTATACATGGAGGCTCCATTCGTGGTGATACATGACACTCAGAGCTTTTGTTTTGTAGTAAATTCTAGTTAATAAATATATATAAGTCTCTACGATACTACGGTGAAAAAAAAAAAAAAAAAAGATTAAGAAAAAAGATTAGAAGAAAAGAAAAAAAAAAGAAAAAGAAAAGAAAAAAAAAAAAAAAAAAAAAAACTACTTTAATAATCGTAATACTAATTATGTGTACCTACTTGTCTATTATATATGTATTTATCAAATTATAATATCAAAGGTGATTATCGCCGAGAATCTAAAAAATATAGTAAACTGCTATGCAATATGTTTGGTCTAACAATGTCTCCGACATGTGTCGGAGAAAGTATAGACGGAACAACATAAATAAAAAAAAAAAAAAAAAGTATTCGAAGTATAGGCACTAGTAACCCAGTACAGAAAGATTAGATAGGTGACGCTGACATTATAATCTGCATTCTATAAGCTACACTTACACATATCTTACATTATGTAAGTATCTTTATTTCAAATATTGATAACAACGATGATACTTCACTCTACACAAGGACCTGGAAATGCTCACAGTTGAAGAAGAAATAACGCCCTAACTTATCAAAAACGACTGCAAAATCATCCAAATGAATTAGCAAAGATGTTGATGTCAAGGAGGCCTCCAAGGAGGCTTAAAAGGAAGATATTTATATAGGAAGAAAATTAAGAGGATGGATGCGTCATTGGGCGTTTTGACACCATCCACACAAGACGCGTCACTTAAGACGAAATATGCTTAAAATTTGACGATTCACGAATATTCAAAAGTAGACCTTTAAAATCGATTAATTGACATTATTTCTTTATGTTTAATAAATGTTCTTGAAATATTTTATTCGGATATGTTCACCGATACACCATTAAAGAATTTGGCTCGATAGAAAAAAATCGTAAACTTTCCTAAAAAACACCAGTTTTTACGTTCCCTTCAATGGATTGAATCAACTTCATTCGAATTCTATAGAAGATATTTTTAGCAAAAAAATTGTGTGTTATCCTAATAATCATTCAAATACTTTAGTGGTCGCAGTTTTTTGTAAAAGCGTAAGATTATTTGTAGAAAAAAAAAAAAAAAAATTTGAAAGCGCTCTCGCCGCATTACCGTCATACAAGTGTACGGTTCTCTACCATTTCGCCTTAGACAACAGTTCAAAATAAAGGTTATTGTCCTCAAAAGGCAGATTGCTAAAGGGATTTAAAAAAAGTAAGATATAGATGTGCAAACATTGTTGTGGACAACTGAGTCCGCCCGGGGAAGTACTACACATCTTTGACAATTGAACTGCGACTCAGTAGTGTGCACATTACTGTTCCAGATTGAAGCAATGTTTCCTGTAAAATTAAATAAATAAAATAAAATAAATATTTAGGACATTTTGCACACACGGTCATCTGACCCCAAACTAAGCAAAGCTTGTGATATGGCTGCCAGAGACTGATATACATACATATATAGCTTTAAATACATACTTTTATAGATATTAACAACCAGATATAGAACAAACACAAATGTTCATCACATAAATGTTTGTCCTAGATGGGAATCGAACCCATTGCAGGAAATATTGTTTTATATTTCACTAGCTGCGCCCTGCGGTTTCACCCGCGTTATATACGTCCTTGAAAGAACTGCCTTGGTAGCAGAAGCAACCCCCTTTGACTATAGATGACAATTTATTTTTTAGGGTTCCGTACCCAAACGGTCAAAACGGGACCCTATTACTAAGCCTACGATTTTTGTATTAGCTGTATGTAAAAACAATAATATGTGCAAGCGTCAAACTTAACATGATTATAGTATACACTCTAAAGTATAACAACAAATAATAAATAATAGCCAAGTGTGAGTCGGTGACAAATGTCTCTTATAATTGTGTTAAACTGGAGTATCACTAAAGCAAAAATAAGTGACTGCGTGGCAAGTGCTTCCACAGTTTTAGAAGGCGTTAACTGGTAATTCAGTTACTTGAACGACCTTATTGTATTTTGTGGTGGTACGGAACCCTCAGTGCGCGTGCCCGACTATTTAAATATTATACTAGTTAAATAGACAAGATGTGTAGAGCCAAAACTTTAAAAAGTTGTATAGTATTGTTTACAAATGTATATTTGTTGTATTTCAGAGTCGTCAGTGCTTCCGCTAACCTTGTACGGAACCCAGCTCGCTCTCAACTGGGCGTGGACGCCTATTTTCTTCGGTCTTCAGGACTACAAACTGGTATGTGTCTGAATTTAACCAGAGTTATTCAAGTTATACTTTTTTTTAATATATTAATAATAGACCTGCCTTTCACCGCCATCTCGCCTGATGTTAAGCGATGATGTGGTCAAACCGTCCATACCGGACGTCCACTGCTGGACATAGGCCTCCCCCATCAATCTCCAAAAGGGTCGGTTGGAAGCGGCCTGCATCCAGCGTTTCCCTGCGGTCTCTTTTAGGTCGTCTGTCCATCTTGTGGGTGGACGTCCTACGCTGCGCTTACCGGTCCGTGGTCTCCATTCGAGAACCTACATCCATCTGCCATCTGTTCTGCGTGCTATGTGCCGCCCTGCCTGCCCTGTGTTATCTATACGAGTATATATAAAAGAAAGTCGTGTTAGTTACACTATTTATGTTTGTTACTCAAGAACGGCTGAACCGATTTTGCTGAAAATTGGTGGGGAGGTAGCTTATACCCAAGAGACGAGCATAGGCTATCATCAGCATCATCACCATTTTTCATCACTTTATTTATAGTTCGTGTTAAAGTGCCTCGCATGTGAACGTTGCAGGCGTTGATCGAGATCTCGGTGCTGGACGCGGCTGCGGTCGCCACCACCTTGTCCTTCCTGCAGGTGAACAGGAGCGCGGGACTCCTGCTGGTGCCGTACCTCGGCTGGCTCGGCTTCGCCACCGCGCTCACCTACTGGATACACAAGAACAACCCGCCCAAGGCAACAATCACAGAAATCAAGGAAGACGACAAGGGAAAGTGAAACACCACACGTAAGGATTTTTGGTTATATACAGGGCCATAGATAGCCCGTTGGGTCTAGTTGGTAGTGAACCTGCCTTCTGAGATTGGGGGTGTGGGTTCGATTCCCACCTAGGGCAAACATTTGTGTTTGTTCTATATCTGGTTGTTAATATCTATTTAAGTATGTATTTAAAACTATTATATTATTTATTTATTTATTTATTTATTTATTGGAAAACCAACAGCTTTTTACACTAAAATATACAATGGAAAAACGATAGGAAGCCAATTACAGGTTCTCACGAGTAGATATAGATTATGTAAGAAGTTAAACATGTGCAAACACCAAGAAAAATTTAGATAACAAATGAAAAACAAAAAATTTATAGATAAAATAAAATAAGAATAACAAGGTAATAATTAAAAATAAAATTCACATAATACAAGCCCGACATTTTACGATTGTTGACCGTCTGATAGGAAAAACTCACTGCTTAGTTGCCGCCTCGCCGAGGAAGCGCTGGTGCTAAACAGGTCAAGGTCAGTGCGCTTGCTCAGTTTGTTAAAGTTGTCGCTTGCTCGCCATAAGTAAGAGTTCTGTCTATAATTTGTTGACACTAAAGGAATGTGTAATGGTTTATAGAGTCTGGTTGTCTTAAAAGGAACATTTAGTTTAATTTTACATGTGAGGTCTGGGCAATCAATGGTATTATTTGTAATGTTAAGAAGATATACGACGTCTGCAATTTCGCGTCTTTTTGAAAGAGGTAGAAGATGAAATTGTCTACAAATGTTGAGGTACTTGTCGGACGAGTAAGGAATTCGAAGACGATAGCAGAGGTATTTTAGAAATTTGATCTGGATTCGTTCGATTCTTGAGGTGTACTTATCATACCGGGGGTTCCAGACTTGAGATGCGTACTCCAGATTGCTCCGAACAAAAGTGCAATAAAGGATTTTAAATGTTTTAGCTCGCTTGAAGTCCCCAGAAGTACGCATGATGAACCCTAAAGCTCGTGATGCTTTGGCGACAATAGACTCAATATGAGCATCGAAAAGAAGCTTTGAGTCATGAACCACCCCAAGATCTCTAACTACACTGCTTTTTTGGAGTAGCTGGCCTTTCAATGTGTATGATGATGGTATTACCAGTTTATTACGGGTGAAAGTTACTACTGTACATTTAGAGGGGTTAAGGTCCAGCTTATTAAGTGAGCAGTAAGCATCAAGGCGTAATAGGTCAGCTTGAAGGTTCACGATATCTTCAGTTGATTTAATAGAACTAAATATCTTCATATCGTCGGCAAAGCATAATAGTTGACTGTCGTGAAAACATGTAGAGATATCGTTAACAAAAATTAAAAAAAGAAGTGGTCCAAGCAGGGAACCTTGTGGGACTCCACTAGATATATGAACCCATCCAGACATATAGTTGTTGACCACAACAGCTTGAGATCGGTTATCTATATACGAAGAGAACCACCTGAGGAGGTCGCCTCTTATGCCGATGCGTTCAAGCTTGGATATTAGGAGTCTGTGGTCTATCCTATCAAAGCATTTACTGTAGTCAGTGTAGACTACGTCAACTTGATGGCCCTTGTCCATAGCATGAGTTAAGTATTCATTAAACAGAACCAGGTTGGAGACTGTTGAGCGGCCTTTCAAGAACCCATGTTGAGCGGGACTGAAAGAGGCTCGCAGCGCAGAGTAAACCTGTTCATAGATAATTCGCTCAAAGACTTTGGCTATGATGCATAACTTGGAGATCGGTCTATAGTTGCTGACCTCAGCCTTTGATCCTTTTTTGTGAACTGGGGTCACGAAAGCTGATTTCCAGATACTGGGGAAGACACACGCGGAGAGTGATTTTTGAAAGAGGATGGTGATTGGAACGGCTAGGGTAACGGCGCAGTTAACTAATAATATGGCGCTGACATGATCTGGGCCAGCCGATTTTGATGGGTCTAGTTTTTTGAGGTGTTTGGCAACGTTATCTATGTCAATGTTAATTTTATAAATATCGGAAACCTGCGATGCTAAGGATTCATTAGAAATGTTAACATCAGGACTATTATCACGGCATAGGAAAGTTGAGTTGAAATATCTAGAAAAGACATCGCAGATTGCTTCTCCAGTTTCCGCCACTGTGTCTTGGTACTTCAGGCAGTTAGGGATACCACCTGACTTGGAACGTGATTTAATAAATGACCAAAACTGCTTAGGGTTCTTTTCAATGGAATCCTCTATCGTTACCAAAGATTTCCTATAGCATTGATTTTCCAGGCACTTAACTCTGTCACGTAACAGTTTGTAGGTCTCTAAATTCGCCTTGTTTCTGTAGATTCTGTATTTAGAAAGGTACTTAGACTTTTCTTTAATTAGTTTTTTAAGCGCCGGTGTATACCAACGTGTATACAACTGTATGGCTGCCAGAGACTGATATATGTATGTATATCAGTCTCTGGCAGCCATATCACAAGCTTTGCTTAGTTTGGGGTCAGATGACCGTGTGTGCAAAAATGTCCCGAAAAAGAAACAAAAAGTAACTAACGCATAATAATACCAAGGAAGATAGACTAAGAGGAAAGACAATAGCGGAACATTAGAGCGTACCCCGGAAATTTGCCTAAAAACGGTACGAACTTAGATGGCGCCGTAATTTGAGCGTGCTATAGGTTGTCTCGAACTTCCGTAAGCGCTGCAGTCAGATAATGATAAGATAAGATATTCTTTATTGTCATAAGAGTAAATCTATTATTATAATCTAAGTATAATAAAGATTACGTTTATGGACTCGAAAGGGACGTACTGTACGAAAGGGTTCTACAAATTACCGTAGCGCTAGTATCGCTGTCAAGTTTCGCAACATTTCAATAGAATAAAGAAAGGCGCCAACTATTGGTATGAGTTGCGCTTCTCTTGAAATGTTGCGATACTAGCGCTACGGTAATTTGTAGAACCCTTTCGTACAATATCTGACTACAGCGCTTACGGAAGTTCGAGACAACCTATATCACGCTCAAATTACGGCGCCATCTAAGTTCGTACCGTTTTTAGGCAAATTTCCGAGCTACGCTCTAATGTTCCGCTATTGGCTTTCCTCTTAGTCTATCTTCCTTGATAACACGAAAAACATGTTTTTTATTTTTTATTAATTGTTTTTTTTTTTATTGTTTCAGAAAAACGAAGCATAAAGAACAATATAGTTCACTGTCATTAGTTTTAGCATATTTATCTACCTAGCTTGTCGCATACATCGTAAGCACAACCGCGACAAAAATTCGCGCCACTTTTTGTCTAAGAATAATCAAAGGGAGATGAAAAACAAAAACCGCTAGTCGCAGATCTTCCAAGTTAGATAAAAAGGCGCGATTCAAATCGCATTGTTAGAATAAGGATAACTTTTTGAGTTACGTTTACTAATCTATATTTGTATTAAAGTTTTATGTAAAGTGATTCAGCCTCGAGACTTAACACAAGTGCAATTCTCTTTCTAAGTATATTTTACATATAATATCATTGCAATTTACTTAAAAAGTGAATGTAAATCTGATATTACACTGCCTTCAAACAAAGCGCATCTTGAACTGACTGCATTTGTATTTGAATTAACTGTATTTAAATAAAAATATACGTTGATTTTTCTTAACGAAATTGATATGAGCGCAGGACTTTATTTAGTACGCTGTTTTTATTTTTGGTCTGTATTTAAGTAATTCTTTTATGCGCAGAATTTTAACAAAATGTGCAGGTTTAGAAAAAAAAAACAATAATGCACAATATTTTTATATAAGTTCATTCCTACTGCATTTATTTATGTATTTTTTTAATGTTGCTTTGGTGAGCTTTTTTCGAATTGCGTAGATCAATTTATAAAGCAGGATTCTCTAGTTATAACCGGTTATTGTGGAGCAGCGATTACTAGTTATAGCCGGTTATTGTGGATCATCATTTACTAGTTATAACCGGTTATTGTGGAGCAGCGATTACTAGTTACAGCCGGTTATTGTGGATCATCATTTACTAGTTATAACCGGTAATTTTCGGCTTGAACTGAACACAATATAGTATTGTACGAGTTAGATTTTAGATTTATTGGACTGTTGTGGATCAATATACATTTATGTTGGAAAAGTTTTGTTTTATTTATTTTCATTTGAGATGATGCTGTCTTAAATAACAAACCTAATCGGTACTAATATTATAAAACTAATCGAAATGCCACATTTTACTAATTTTAGAATAGAATAGAATAACTTTTATTGTTTCAAACTGGTACATGAGTTGTTACAAATACATCATTAAGTATCACAGTTCAGTTTTGAAGTCTATGAATTATTTTTGTAGTGGTACGGATTAGCCCGAGACAGGGATCAATGGCGCAAGGGAGAGGAGGCCTATACCCAGCAGTGGGTTGATACAGGCTGACAATGATGAATGATGATGATGACGGAACCCTCACACTCCTCTAAACCGGCCAAGTGCGAGCCCGACTCGCACTAGTCCGGTTAATTGTTTTGTACTCTTGCAGTTGTTAGTACCTACTATTGTTTATCAAGTTGCTAAGCGGCCATTGCACTTTAGTTAGACAAATAATTCGAGTGAGCAAGTGCGAGTGATACCTACTGAAATGGGTTCCGTAATAAATGAAACAATATTTTTTTTTATTAATAGGCTTGCGTTTGTCCTCCAAATCGCCTGATGTAAAGCGACGATGCGGTCTACGTTGGAGCACGCTTGCCTAGAAGAAACTGATTCACTCGTTATTTGAAGACACCCAGATTGTAACTATCGGGGAACACCCATTCAGGCAGCGCATTCCACAGACTAGCTACTGAAACAGCTGGTATAAAACTGTTTTTCACTTATGTTTGTGTACTCAGTTGCAGAATAATAAAATACAACTTAAATACCTAATGCAATAAATAATATTGTCAATTAGTTAACAAGCATATTAAATTACTTGATGAATATCATTATCCTAGGAACCTACATCTCCTAACAGGCAGACACTACGTGCATCTAAGTGCCTACCTATATTAGATAGGTACCTACTTAATGTAGATAGCTCGATTTTAAATAGGCACTTGGAACCTATAACCGATGGGGAAGAAAGGTTCTTGAGTGGAGACCACGAACCGGAAGACGCAGCGTAGGTAGGCCTCCCACTAGATGGACCGACGACATTGTGAGAGTCGCTGGCATCCAGTGGATGCAAATGGCAAGCTGTCATTCAGTGCGGAGGTTAAAGGGGGAAGGCCTATGTTCAGCAGTGGACGTTATCTGGCTGATGATGATGATGACTTCGAACTGTCAAATTCCAGTACGCTAGCGAGGGGGTCGAGGCATCGAGGGCAGTTCCATGGGCTTCAACAAAAAAAAAACTTTTGTTGAAACCGATGGCATGGCTTAGTTACCCACATTGACCACCGAATCAGCAAGTTGAAGTAGCAGTGGGCAGGGCACATAGCACGCAGAAAAGACGGCCGATGGGGCCGAAAGGTTCTTGAATGGAGACCACGGTTTGGTAAGCGCAGAACGTCCACCCACAAGATGGATAGACGATCTAAAAGAGACCGCAGGGAAACGCTGAATGCAGGCCGCTTCCAACCGGCCCTTTTGGAGATCGATGGGGGAGGCCTATGTCCAGCAGTGGACGTCCTACGGCTGAAATGATGATGATGTCCAAACCATTTTTTGTTGTTTGATAGTTGACTTGGTCGAGAGCGTTCTTAGCCATGATTCAAGAAATTCTGTTCAGCTGTTTGAAGATAATTTTAATTAATTTTTTTTTCTTGTTAATGTTGTAAAATGACAAAGTCGCAGCCGTTTCTAGTGATAAATAAAACAGCTTTTTATTATGAATATTTATCTCGTGTTATTTACATGGCTCTTATTCATTGCAGAGTTCAATGTTTTAACCCACCTTCTTAAGTAATGTAGGTTAACTTTTTTTATGCTTGTGACATTGTTCCTTGGGCTAATCTCATCCGGACATAGGGGTTTGATGTGGACCTCCCGGACCGGTCGTCTGTAAACTTTCATCACACGATAGCATAGTGTAATTGAAGATTGATTTATTCATTGGCATAGGTATACCTAGGTAGATAGGTAAGTATTATGTGTACCTATACCCAGAGCACTCACGCTCGCTCAAAGTAGCTAACAGACGAGACGGACTTGGTTAACAGACCGCCGTCCAACCAACGGGAGAGAATGAGAATATGTTTTCTCTTTCGCTCCCGTTGGTTGGACGGCGGTCCGTCAACCAAATACATACGTCTGTTAGGGCTATAAAGGTCCCTTCACAGCGACGTCGTGTGGCGGGTCGAAGAAGAGGGCTTCTCTAATATGGTTGAAAAACAGAATTAATTCATATTTAATACAACTGTTTTTTTTTAGATGTAATTAATTAACGAGCACACGATGCATATTTCAACTAACTATCTATTACGGTTCGAAGATACAGCCGTTAAAAGGTAGGACAGACAGACAGCGTAGGTTTAGCAATAGGGCCCTGATTACACCCTTTGGGAGTAACAACTCCCTGACCAAGAATGGAACTTCCTGCGCCGTCCTCCTAGGTTCTACAGACTGAGAACTACAATCTAGGCATCTTCAAGGCTAGAGTGAATAGATTTCTTCTAGAATCTAGGTCAACGTGTTACATCCTCAGCCACACCGTCGCTTACCATCAGGCGAGATGGTGACCAAATTTTTTTAAAGTTGGTTTATGGTTAGAGCACATTCAGATAATGTCAACGAAATCTCAAGCGAAACCGCAGCACTTACTATGTTTACTGCACTCGATCGTGTTTATAAAATAGGTCGTCTCGATGCAAAATAATTGTTTTCCGAAGGCATCGGTGAACTCACTTCTCTTACGGAGAGCACATCTCTACGTATAGTATAATTCAAGTCTAAGTTGGAAGCGCACACTTTGGACCTGCTAGTTTATTAAAATAAATTCTGGATTTTACCCGACTACGCAAAAAGGAGGTTTATTTAAGGTATGTTGTAACTGGGCGTTTTTCAAAAAAGATGTACATTTGCGAATTTGGGGCGTCCAAAACTTTAACTATTTATTATAATTTTTGTATGTACCGTACATGAATAAACGGAGTTATTATTTCATGAGTACATATTTAAGTTACCAAATTAACTGTTAAGTGCAACCTAACACTCATTGATATTAATATATAACAAAAACAAACCGCAAAAAAGTGTCAAATCTGTATGTCCCATCGGCATTATTGAAACTTTCAAGTCTCAGAAAATATTCCACAAATTAAATAGCGCCACTGTTTTAGATTTTGTAGACGAATATTGAACTTGCCAATACGATTTAGAGCGAGATGTTGTCGTAATGGGTCTTAAAATAGCTCAAAATATTATATAATTGTTGTCCCAGGAATATGGCAAAACCGGAATTCCGGCAATAGTCACGGTGCATTTTTGATAGATAAACAAATTTTTACCATAAAATATGGTTATTTTTTGTTACTTTCAACGTTAATCTTGTGTGTGGTGTAGCCGCAATTTTGAAGCAAACGTCAGTGTAATCAAAATCAGTGACGAAAGCGGGCGCGTTACGTTGGTTCTAAAGTGGAGTTCCAGATAGCTACGGGATTTTATGAGGTATGTATAGTTTATCAAGGTATTTGCCGTTACACAAGCACATTTTTGTTTTTAAACTATTGTAAAACAAATCACAAGTAGCCATAAAATGAACACAACAGCTTGAATTATTGTTAGAAGTTTAGTTGATATGAATTCGTCACATCGCGTTCGTCACGTATTGTATAAACGGAATCATTTTGTGACAGACCGGAACTATTAGGCCGAGGCTACATTTGACAGATGAATAGTACTAAAGTAAATAATCTTATTATAAAAAAGTTTTAATATTATGTAGTTATGTACGTCTGTCACTGCTAATCTTTGGGACGGCTGAACCAATTTAGATTAAAAAAATATATACAGCGTTAGCAGCTTGGGGTGTACTAAGCCGAAAAGGGGTCATTATACCTATCATTATGAACAACTCATACTATGGAAACAAACCTGAAATCTGCTGTTCCATACATTATGTCGATGGTCATTGAACTTTTTCTTTGAAACAGCTGATTTTTTTGCGATTTAGGTGTTAGCCCCGCAGTTAAAGTTGTTCCTAATGATGAGGTACAATGACCTTTTTTCGGCTTCTTACATCCCAAGCTGTTAACCCTGTACATAGATTATGTTGAATAATATAATTTATATAATACTATTATTTACTTACGTACTATAACTAGTACTAAATATCTTAGTGCTAAAATACAAATCTTGCAATTAATTAACGTGAAAACTTGCGTATTTTGACGTGCATCTATTTTGTCATATATTGTAATACTAAAATTTGTTAGTCGGGTGGGGTACTTTCTGGTACTACTAATCTAATTTTTAAATTATTTCTCTAATTATTTCAATAAATATTTGGTTCATATATTTGATATTTCAACATATATTTGATTTGACATTTCAGTGACCATGGCCCTCACGGTAGCAGAAAGAGCTAAAAAATACCGAGAGAATTTAAAACGAAACCCTGAAAAGTTCGAAGAGCAACGGAAAAAGCAGTTAGAACGACTTAAAAAGAAACGAAAAGAATTAATGACTTGACAGAAGAAGATATAATACTACTAATATAATACTAATAAATTAATTATACTACATAGTATAATTAATATATTATTATTAATTAATAACAATTAGTTTAATGCTAGTACCTACTTACCTTACCAAATCAATGTATGATAGATAGATGTTACTAAAAGTTCCTTCAGTGTAAACATAGCTTAGTTTTTTCCAATTAGTCACTTAGAATTCCAGATAGCCACTGTCACATATTTTTAGCTAGACAAAAACGAATCCTATTCAAGATATATGAAGTTATTTGTTAAAATTTAAGTTTGCTTAAGTTACTGATGTCCTATATTTTTATTATTTGTTAGCTTTAAACGTTTAATGTCATTAGGTAAGTAGTAAATGTAATGTTTTTAAGTTCAAAAGTTCCTACTGTGACGATCTCGAAAGAAAAATGATTGCTACGCAATAATTACACTGATTTTTCTATGTATTGAAATGCTGCTTCAAAGATTTTAAAGTTATTTTATGATTAATAAAAACAAATTAAGATAATTATTCATATTTTTCATTTTATTAAAAAAAAACTTTTGTGACTAACCGGAGCGAGTTCCTTTGAACACTTACGTAAAAATTAAGATTATCGCGATATTTTTCGTTATACTGATATATATTTGTAACTTTTACTTAAATAAAAGTATATTTTATCAAATAAGATAAGAAAATACAGCAAAATTTCAATTTCACAAAAATCAACTCCGGTTCGTCACGTGTACATCTTTTTTGAAAAACGCCCAACTAATTATAATAGGCCTGGGGCCTTACGGACAACTGCTATTACAGGCACCTAATCCGCTCAGTTGGCAAATCACGCGACCGCAAACCTTATCGCGCCCAGATACGGTTATACGGTTATATACGAACGAAGATTAGAGTCTATTTGTCAAGTCTGGGTTGGCATTTTTAACGCCCAACGCAAAAAGATGGGTGTTATAAGCAGGGATGTTACGGAGCTTCGACTCCGGTTCCGTTAAGTCGGAACTTCCGATTATTATTAGATACACCTTCGGTTCCGACACTTTTAAATCGAAGGTTTTAATCGGAGGTCGAAGCATAACATAGCGGCGGCGGCGGCCTGTATCGACCGATAGCCCGTTGGTCCAGTTGGTAGTGAACCTACCTTCTGAGCTTGGGGGCGTGGGTTCGATTCCCATCTAGGACAAACATTTGTGTGATGAACATTTGTGTTTGTTCTATATCTGGGTGTTAATATCTATTTAAGTATGTATTTAAAACTATATATGTATGTATATCAGTCTCTGGCAGCCATATCACAAGCTTTGCTTAGTTTGGGGTCAGATGACCGTGTGTGCAAAAATTGTCCCGAATATTTATTTATTTTATTTATTTGTTATGAACAGGTCCATAAATGTCGCGCGGGGAATCCCCCCCGACTCCCACTACGTGCATCGTCAATTATTTTATAACTTGTTAATTTGTTACGCACACGACACGTTCACCTCCACCACACGTTGCCTCCGACTCCGATAAAGCAAATTTAAAAACTCCGACTCCGTTTTCGGTTCCGTTAAAACTACCTCCGTTACATCCCTTGTTATAAGTTTAACGTGTCTTTATGTCTGTCTGTGACATCGTAGCTCTCAAACGGCAGAACCTTTGAGGACTTGAGCGAGTGTTTTCTTAGCTATGATTCAAGAAAATCTGTCCGGCCGTTTGATGATTATCAGCGCTTTTATCGGGGGTAAAAATATATCTCATCATCATCATTTCAGCCATAGGACGTCCACTGCTGGACAAAGGCCTCCCCCATCGATCTCCAAAAGGGGCCGGTTGGAAGCGGCCTGCATCCAGCGTTTCCCTGCGGTCTCTTTTGGGTCGTCTGTCCATCTTGTGAGTGGACGTCCTACGCTGCGCTTACCGGTCCGAGGTCTCCATTCCAGAACCTTTCGGCCCCATCGGCCATCTGTTCTGTGTAATATGCGCGTGAAAAATATATTTATTATTTATATTTCTTTCCAGTGGGCTTACGGCTACCTGTTTTACTCCCGCGTTAAAAGTTAGCCGTAAGGTCCAAGAAGGCCGGATCGTTGCTGATCGATCAGCAAGTAGAATGTTTCCTTACTTTTACAGATGTCAAACTACCTGCAGCTGATATCTGCCATCCTGTTGCCCCTGGCGGGCGGCTGGTCGACCAGCATGGTGATGGCGGGGCAGGTGCGTCAGCCCGGCGGTAAGGCCTGGTACCAGCGCATCAGGTACACTTACTCCAATTCTCTATACGCATCCCATCCTTTCTCGCAGTCGGTTAGATTCCAAGACCCTGACTTGTGCAGACAGCGCGACTACTTTCGAACAAGTTTGACAGTTTATTATCATCACGAGCACAAGACGTCCACTGCTGAACATAGGCCTCCTCTTAGACCTCCACACTGAACGACAGCCTGCCTTCATAACTTGGTAATAAACAGAAATTTGTCACCGACTCGCACTTGGCCATTATTTATTATTTGTTGTTATACATTAGAGTGTGTACTATAATCGTGCCAAGTGTGCCGCTTGTACGTATCACCGTTTTTACATTAGAGCTAATACAAAAATGCGTTTGTTGTATGGAGACTCCCCCCCTTTCGTTTATACTTTTTGACTTTTTTGTTATTTCTTAGTTTAAGCCGTAACATTACATTTTCGGTAAAAATTTCAACTCGGTATCTATTACGGTTCGAAAGATACAGCTGTTTAATTAAAGGTATAGGACGGACAGACAGACGGACAGGCAGACAATGTAGGCTTAGTAATAGGGTCCCATTTTTACTCTTTGGGTACGGAACCCTAAAAAATAGAGTCAAACGACATTAGGCGACAATCAACAGCCAAACATTCATTCGGAGAGTATAATCTGTGGATGAAACAGTCTGACCGATTCGACTACCCTTCCAACCAATGTTCCGTTGTCCAGGAAGCCAGTGTGGACGCCGCGGAACGCAGTGTTCGCGCCGGTGTGGATGGTGCTTTACACCAGCATGGGGACTGCGAGCTATGTCGTCTATAATAGCACACACGATTTCGGTATGTACCTTTAAAGCTTTGATTCCACATTTATTGTGCGAACTGCTATTAACATAATAGTCTGTGGAATTCGCTGCCTGAATGGGTGTTCCCCGTCAGTTACAATCTAAGTGTCTTCAAGTCGAGAGTGAATCGGTTTCTTCTAGGCAAGCGTGCTCCATCGTAGACCGCATCGTCGCTTAACATCAGGCGAGACGGCGGCCTAACGCAAGCCTATCTACTATTTAAAAAAAGAGTTTGAAGTCGGCCGATCCATATAACTTTGACACAATGACTTTAGTGGTCTGTGAAACGAGGTAATTTATATGGTAGTCTGAAATAGGTGACATTGGTATAGTTGTGTTGTAACAGCTGTATGTGCTTTAGCTTATAGCTAGAAATAAATATACAGATCATGATGACTACTATAAAATTAATTGAACTAGGATTAATAGGGATTGATAGTTACCACTCTATATAAGCGGGGTGCGAATATTATGGCGTTATTTGAGAAGAAAAATCATTATTATTTTACTATTATAATATGTATAGTACTAGTAAAGTATAAAATTAATAAACAAACATTATTATTGATACAAATAACAACCCTTATTGCGTATAGTCTGCTATCTTCGTCTGACGTTTTTTGCTGCTCCAGTATTTTATTTTAAATACGAGGTGTTAGAAATTACCACGATGTTGTCGTTATTTCAAAACATATATTAACACATTTTTAAGCACATAATCGGTACATAAAAATTTCTGAGTAATAGGCGTAGATAGAGTAGAATAGTCGATAGAGTCAGAAATGGGGAGATCCGTAGATGAACGAAAGTTACCGACATAGCCCACCGGATTAGCAAGTTGAAATGGCAGTGGGCAGGGCACATAGCACGCAGAACAGAAGACCGATGGAGCCGAACGGTTCTCGAATGGAGAACACGGACTGGTAAGCGCAGCGTAGGACGTCCACCCACAAGATGGACAGACGACCTAAAAGAGACCGCAGGGAAACGCTGGATGCAGGCCGCTTCCAACCGGCCCTTTTGGGGATCGATGGGGGAGGCCTATGTCCAGCAGTGGACGTCCTACGGCTGAAATGATGAATACGTGTAGTAAAAAAAACCTCCTCCCTCCTAAAGTCGATTAAAATACTGTTAATTTTCTTCTTTCCTACCTACTTGTGCAAAAAGGCAGCACTAGTTGAGCATCCAATCTTCCAAGTATTCAAAGAAATACTGTAGCATACGTTATTTGTTGTTTACTTCAGAAGCCGTGAAGATACCGTTGGCGCTGTACGGGATACAGTTGTTACTAAACTTCACGTGGACGCCCATTTTCTTCGGCCTACATTGGTTGAAAACGGTAAGGATTTGCGATATTTTTTAGGGTTCCGTACCCAAAAGGTAAAAACGGGACCCTATTACTAAGCCTACGATGTCTGTCTGTCTGTATGTCTGTCTGTCTGTCTGTCCGTCCTATTTTTTATTTAATCCGCAGTAACATAACATAATTATTCTGTAAAAAAAATCAACTATTGTCACCGCATTACCAACTGATTAGTCGAGCAATAAACGTCATACCATAAGACCTGTAAGTGCGAGCGAGATAGACAGACAATGATTTATGACCTGACGACTCACATGATAGTGCGTTTACTATAGCTATGTATTACGGTGTTAAAGATACAGCCGTTAAAAGGAATGACAGACAGACAGCGTAGGCTTAGTAATATCAAGTAATATGGACACGTTTTCCCCCATTTCGGCACTTTTCGCTTACGCCGACATGCGGTGCGTAACGCATTTGGGGGGTTAAAAGAAAACTCCTTCTTTTCAGGCATTTTTTGAGATGCTCCTCTTAGATGCAGCAACAATAGCATGCACCTACTCATTCTACCACACCAGTACCACCGCTGCACTACTGATGGCGCCCTACCTCGCCTGGCTCGCTTTCGCCACGTGTTTAAACTTCGCTGTATGGAGGTTGAACTCTGAACCAGGAATAAGCAAGAAGCTCGAAGCTGAGGATTATGCTGCTATTTCGAAGCCTCTATAGCGGAACAAACCTCAGACTAGTGGAGTGGTGTTTCATATATCATATATACAGGGTTACTGGTAATCAAAGCATCCTCATATTATAGATGCGTGGAAGTCTCGCACTGTTCGATTTGATCGATTGTTTCTGCCACGCACCTGTAAGTTGTGGAATGGCTTACCACCTTCGGTATTTCCTCCAAAATATAAACCTCAATTGCTTCAAGCGAAGAGTGAATAGACGGTGACGGTGACGTGACGGTGATTACTTACCATCAGGTGGCCCGTAGCTTGTTTGTCTAATACATTTAAAAAAAAACTCTTAAGAAAGGAGCTTCTCGAAATTCGCGGGAAAAAAATCGCGAATTTTGGTAACCAAGTCATTGAGCAAAAGTTCTTTGTTTTGTTTTGAAGCTGCTTTTAAGAGAATGCTAACCAATAACCAATAACCCTGTACATAGGGTTACGCCTATATTGCTAATAGTGCTAACAGACGCACGAACGCGGCTGACCTCAACCGCCGTCTGACCAATGGGGGAGAAAGAGAGGGAAATATGATATTCCCACTCATTCTCTCCCGTTGGTTGGACGGCGGTCCGTCAGCCGCGTTCGAGCGTCTGTTAGCACTGTTATAATGCATGCTTAATCACTACATAGTATAAAACAAAGTCGCTTCCCGCTGTCTGTCCGTCCCTATGTATGCTTAGATCTATAAAACTACGCAACGGATTTTGATGCGGTTTTCACCATCAGTTAGATATTTTTTTACGGAAGGTTTATATATGTATAAGCGCCCCGCCCCGGCTTCGCACGTAAGTTACACCCGTGCGAAGCCGGGCGGGCGGGTTGCTAGTTAATTATATAGTAATCATTCTTAACCAGTATTTGGCATGTATCTTTCTGATATTAATAAAATAACTACGAACTATAGACTGTACTAAGCCGAAAGGAGGTAATTTTACTTATCGTTATAAACAACTTTTACTACTGAGACTAATCCTGAAATCGCTAAAAATATCAGCTGTTCCATAGAGCATCAGTTCCATCAATTTTTTTTTCGCGTATTTGTTTTATTTTAGTTAAGTTTAATTTATATTATCGAAGAGATAATGGCATCGATTCTGATGTTCTCTAAACTAAACTAAATTTGACAGCTCTAAAATTGTTGCCATCCTTCTCTCAAGTATTAAAATGAAAAGAGAGGCAGATAATTTTAGTCCTGTCAGATTGGTTTAGTTTAGTGAGTGGTATGCCAAAATCGATGCCATTGACGTCGATTCTGATGTACCATTCTCTAAACTAAACTAAATTTGACAGCACTAAAATTGTTGTCATCCTATTCTGACGTATTGAAATGAAAAGAGATGGTGATAATTTTAATCCTGTCAGATTAATTTAGTTTAGTGAGTGGTATGCCAAAATCGATGCCATTGACGTCGATTCTGATGTACCATTCTCTAAACTAAACTAAATTTGACAGCACTAAAATTGTTGTCATCCTATTCTGACGTATTGAAATGAAAAGAGATGGTGATAATTTTAATCCTGTCAGATTAGTTTAGTTTAGAGAGTGGTACACCAGAATTGATGCCATTGTATTGTATATTTTTTTCACGATTTCATGGTTCATCCCATAAAAAAAAAATATTTAATTCATACTGGTGGGTTACTATGCGACGCCTACCCAAACGGAACATTCTGCGGGCTTTTTGTACCCTGAGAGATATAATCTAGGTATTTTCAAGGTCAGAGTGAATAGACATTATAGTTAAACGAGATAAGAATTTGAAAACGAAAATAAGACGTATTTGTAAAACATAAAGTATATTTTACAATGAATTAAATCGTTTACCATCATTTCATTCGTTTCAATTTGTTGAGCTCCCCTTGCTGTATCGACGCGTCCTTGAAGATTTCCTTCACCTTCTGCTTCCTTATGTTGTCACTGAAAAGGAGAAATTATAGTAGATTAGTCACACAAACACAAAAAAAAATGCAAGTTGACGTGGCTGCTTTCTATGCATTGGCGAATCCAGCCAACCGGAAGCCTCCCACTAGATTGTGGGACCGACGACATTGTGAGAGTCGCTGGCATCCAGTGGATGCAAAAGGCAGGCTGTCGTTCAGTGTGGAGGTTAAAGGGGGAGGCCTATGTTCAGCAGTGGACGTCTTCTGGCCGATGATGATGAGTCACACAAACATTACAAATGCGAAGGTTTGTTTGTATACAGGGTTACGCATATAGACTGTACTAAGCCGAAAAGAGATCATTGTATACATCATTATGAACAACTTTTACTACGGGACCAACCCTGAAATCGCGAAATACAAAAATACGATTGTTGTATGGGATTACGTTTTTACTTTTTGCTTTTTTTACTATTTGTTAGTTAATCCGCCGTAACATTACATATTCTGTAAAAATTTCAACTGGCTATCTATTACGGTTCAAAAGATACAGCCGTTAATAGGAAGGACAGTCGGACAGACATCGTAGGCTTAGTAATAGGGTCCCGTTTATAACCTTTGGGTACGGAACCCTAAAAACTACGTTAGTATTACCTATATCTACCATTCTTAATATATACAACGTGCCACACCGATATACATATTACATATAAACTGTACTAAGCCGAAAGGTCATTGTACTCATCATTATGAACAATAATATGAAACTAAACCTAAAATCGCGGAACCCTAAAAAATAAGATTTTCAGTTTAGACAAAGTAGTGTCCTTCCCAAGCAATATTTTAGCATCCGAATGCATACTAACAAAGGAGCTTTTTTATCTCTGACTGACTGTAAAATGTCATCTAAAAAGATACCAACCTCTGAATCTTCTGCCTTATCTTTACGGAGGCGACATAGGCCTTGTCTCGCCTGATCTCTCTGAGGGCTCCCTTCATCTCTCTCTTGTATTTAGTCTTCAGTCGGGCGCTCTCGGCCTGCTCGCGAGACAGCTTGGAGCTCTTGCTGCCGGTGAACCTGATCAAAAATGATACAGCATTAGTAGTGTTAAGGAAAAATATATATACAAAGACAAAAAGTCGTTTACTTGGATGAAATATAGTAATTTTTAAACTTTCGCGATTTGAACACATGCTTTAAATGTTTATTTATAACACACACATGTTTTGTTTGTTTTTAATGTTTGTTTGTTTGTTTGTTTGTTTTTTATTTTATTTTTATCTTGTTTTTTTCCCTTAATTAAGCTATACGTGATAGTCCCAATTAAACATTTAAAACATGGATGAAATATTTTTTCCAGTTACTTAGATTGAAAAACCAAACTACTGAACTGATTTTGATGAAATATCTATGAAACCAATCTCATAGAATTTTCCAAATCCGTTTATGAATGACAGAGTTCAACAACAAAATAAAACAATTGAGAACCCCTTTTTTTAAAGTCAGTTAAAAAACACCTTATACCACGGACTAGGTTACCAAACCTTTTGTGAATAAGAAAGTGTGAATACTTACACGTCCAGTACATCAGGCTCGTATAACCTCAAAGCTTTTGGCCTCTTCTTTTCTGCACTCAACGGAGTATACGTCTTAACCTCCAAACTACCTTTCATGTCGTTTAGAATCCTTGTCACTTTACTTTTCACCTTCTTCGGGTAAGTTTCTAAATCTACCCTCCCCAACAGCTTTATATGGGACTCAAATAGGCACTCTTGAGCTTCTATCTCGTTGAAGTGATCAAAAAACTCCTTTGTCATAACTGTCGATGTTAAAAGGCACTTGATTTTGAACTCTTCGGTCACGTCTTTTAGGACTAAATCGCTTGCAGTCATTTTGGTTTCAACGTTCATTTTTGAACAATCCGACGTTAGGTTTAAGATTTTTGTGTCCTTGTGCAATCTAAAAGGTGGGACTACTTGTATTGGGTTTAAAATGCTTGTATTTGCAGATAGAAATAAGGTTCCTCTTAAGAAATTGATCGCTGACGGTACAAGTCTTTTAGACAGCACTGTGTATTCCAAAACTAACGCAGTCAAAAATAAACCCCTTGATATCGAATACGCATCGTTAAATCTTGAATTCGTTAATATTTCCGACATGAAAATCAAAGATGGCGTTGTAACTGGATGCCTAAAGTCAGAAGTGGGATACAAAAGCGACACAAGTTTGAAAAACACCAAAGTATCCAAATCCGGTATCCTTTTCGAATGTTTCATGTAAATTTCTCGTTTTTCTTTCAATAGTTCTACTAAGTACTTCTTTGTTGATACTTTATTTGTTTTGGCTAGATCGTAGAAATGTGGTACGAGTCTGTCTAATGTTAGGAACGCTTTTATTAGACTGCCTTCGTCGTTTATGTTGGTGAATATGTCGTTGGTGTATTGTAGCATATGTGCGAATAAGCGGCTCAATAGGTCTTTGTTATTCTCTGCTAGGCTCGGGTCGTAGCTTTTGATCAGTTTTTGGAGCGCCACCGTCACTTGTGCTGGGGTTTTATCCGAAAGAAGCTCCTGAAGAATACAAAAAGGTAGATATTAGATGGTGGCTGAGCGGTAGCATATGAGTGTCACAATCTGACGTCACCCGGTTCCGTCCTCGACCCTGTACCAATGAATTATTTAGTAATTAAATAAATTATGTGCAGTTTCCAACCCATCGCTCAACAACGGTGAAGAAAAACATCGTGAGGAAAACGGTATGTCCGAGAACCTCAAAAAAAGTTCAAAGACGTATTCACCAACATGCACTGGGCCAGCATGATGGATTAGGCCCTATCCTCTCTCTCTGAGAGTGTCCCAGTGTCCCAGCAGTGGGAACATGATAGGCTGATAACAAAGATGATGAAATAATAGTGTAGATCTTACGTCACACATCATCTCTCTTGCTTACACATGTTGTTCATAAAATTGGCCACAATATTATATTTCCTACTTTTGCCGACACGACTTGCCAAGTGCAGACGAGCACTTTTTATGCAGCAGAAACCGACACTGATTCGAAGTGAGACGAGTCGTGGCGAACAATCCCGAGTTGTGGCAACACCAAACGAGCCGTATACACGTTGGGTGCTCGAGTGTGATATAACGAGGTGAAACATGTCTTTTCGTGTTGGTTCCAAAACTCCACAGGAGCCTCTTGTAAAGTCTCCACCCCTTTACAGCGGCATGAGCTTGAATTGACCGTGACTTACTTTGCTTGACTTTGACTGTGACTATGATTTGTTTGACGCTATTAATACTATGCAAACTTGTTTAATATTACGACTAAAGGACTTTGTATCCACGATCATGAAAATTTTACCAAAAAAAACGTATATATAAACGTTGGCGTACACTTGGCCAGCTAGGCGAACGAAGACGAGACGTGGCAAGCCTAAGGCAATTGGCTGTCTACAAATTAGTACGCGCCTTTGCTTGGCGAGCTTACCAGCTGAGCCAAGGAGTAACTATAGTGTTTAAGCACACAAATGTCAATACCTTCAAGTTATCACCTTCCAAAGTCTTCTTATCGAAAAACGAACCAATTTTCTTTTTATCCTCTCCTGCTAGTTCAATTTCATTTTCACTTTCATCGTCCGAACCTTTCAAATCATTGAAATTATCTGCTTTAACAATATTTTCACTTTGTTCGTCACTTGCATCACTTTCTTCATCACTATTATCATCGTGTTCATCACTGGCATCACTATTTTCGTCACTTGATCCGTCGTCTGCTTCTTTTCTTGGTCTTTGAAATAGACCTGTCTCATTTTTTGTACCATTCGTTTTACTGGCCTTATCATTTGATTTACTAGCTTTATCTATTGTTTTGCTAGCTGTACCATTAATGTTACGGGCTACATCACGCATTTCATTGCCTGTTTTTCGAGGCATGTCATTTATTTTACTAGTTATTTTATCTGTTGTGTCATTTATGTTGTTAACTAAATTATTTTCAATTTCTTCCTCAGATTCCTCGTCTGTATCATCACTTGAAGCGTCATCATCATTTCCGTCGTTATCATCCTTCAAATCGTTATTTTCGTCTCCACTTTCATCTTTCTGCTCTTCATTTTCCTCGTCGTCGCTTGAATCATCATTATCATCATCAGAGGACGTGTCAGATACCCCGTCTTCGAACTTCGGTTTGGCGTTAGGAACTAAAAGAAAAGTATCCTGTGTGAAATTTATTATTGTATTTTTTTTTCAATTTATCGAGGCAAACAAACAGTTTTACACTAAAGAGTGATTAAATAAAGTTATATATCTTCTTATATAAAAAGGCGATGTGTGTGTGTATGTATGTATGTATGTATTTATGTATGTATGTATGTTCCCTATGGACTCCGAAACTGCTAAACTGATATTGACGGGACTTTCACTGGCAGATAGCTGAAGTAATCCCCGGGTCGTAGCTAGTAACATATAAAATCATATGCCACGCAGGCCTAGCACGCGAGCGGAGACCAAAAGTTGTCCACTCTTTTTGTCCTGCAAGAACGAGACAGATGTATGCTCATTTTTATGCCATAGGAGGCAAACAAGCAGACAGGCTGCCTGATGGTAAGCAGTCACCGTCGCCTATTGATACTTGTAACACCAGAGGCCAATATATTGCCATATGTTGCCAACCTTTTAAACTCTTTTACATACTAAACTACTAAAAAAAGCCGTGGCAGCCTATATATTGAATTTAATGACAAATTCAAAATAAATAAATTTTAATTAACTTTAATATTATGACATCAAATATTTTATATAGATTGTAATTATGAAACCATTTCAAGCAATAGACTTACTGGACATTATGAATCCATTCTTATTTAAAAAAAAGCGCTGATGACGTTAATTTTTGATTAAGAAGACATCTACACGAACTAATATAACGCCGATGGTGACGTCATCACATTTTAAATTTTTTTTTTTTTTTTAATGTACCGTAAGGAAAACTATTTTATTCAAACTGGTATCTTAAAATAGTCAACATTTTTATAAAATAACATTAACAATAAGGTCAGAACATTTGGGCAATCCCCATTACCTACCTGAGAAATTCTTGAGTACACTTTCCGGTACTAACGGATTTCCATCTTTGTCATACGCCAACATAAATTCCTTCTCATCCTCAAGTTCGAAGTTATCATCCAAATCTTCTGCGGATCTGGAAAATATTTAAAATATATAAGAGCCGTGGATGCAGGCCGCTTCCAATAGGCCTTTTTGGAGATCGATGGTCCAGCAGTGGACGTCCTACGGCTGAAATGATGATGATGATAAAATGCATTGTTAAATTTTAGGTATCTAGATTTTTCACGCAAAAAACGAAATAAACCGGTCAGGTGTGAGTCGGGCTCGCGCGCTGAGGGTTCCGTACCACCAAAAAATTAAAAAATAACGAAACTACCAGTTATAACATTTTATTTATATTACACGGGAATTACTCACGTAAGATTAAGCCGGTCACTCCGACTATAGTTTCAACCGCATTAGGCAGTCTTTTTCAAGTTGAATGCGCGCGCGCGGCTGCGTCTCGCTTGGCACTACGGACCGCCGCGCGGCGAGCACGTGATGTCAACGGCAGCTGATCGGGTGCGGGAGGGGGGGGGGGGGGGGGATTTGTCACCGACTCGCACTTGGCCAGTAAATATTATTTATTGTTTTACTTTAGAATATGTACTATAATCATACCAAGTTTGGTGCTTGTATGTTGCCGTTTTTGTACTAAAGCAAATACAAAAATACGTTAAAAAAACGTTTGTTGTATGGGGACCCCCTTTTATAATGGAACTAAAAACTAATAGGGTTTAGTTTTTACTTTTTGACTTTATTATTATTTCATAGTTAATCCGCCGTAACATTACATATTCTAACATTATTTCAACTGGATATCTATTACAGTTCGTAAGATATAGCCGTTAAAAAGTAGGACAGACGGCCAGACAAACAGACAGACAGCGTAGGCTTAGTGATAGGGTTCCGTTTACACCCTTTGGGTAAGGAAACCCTAATTCAAATTGGGGGTGATAAGACCTGCACTGACATTCCGCTTGGTGTGTATAGTGCATTTGCCCGCCAGCCTACACGAACCAGCCGAGCTCCCTAAAATACGGAACCCTAAAAAGGGCGACAAGTTCGTATGCTGGGTGAGTTTGACTAAAGATATCAAGCCTGATTTAGACCAGATGCGTTCACAGTCACCACGTTACCCATATCTCCCTTGTTTGTCTGATCTACAGAAAAGAGAAGTAAATAGAACGGAAATGAGAAGGAAAATCTGTTACCAGGCATTAAGAGTGAACCTTGATTGAACATCCTTATTTAGATCAACGCATCGAACTAAGCATCCAAAGAACTTGAACCATACCTTTTGGGTTAGGTCTCAAAGTTCTTTGTCCGCATCACAGTTGCTAACTGGGGGTCTAGACAAGAGCCACACACTGTTAGCGTTCACGCCTGCAGAAAGATGAAGTTGTATGAAAATGACATTGACAATGACATTAGCATGAGAGAAATTATCTGAAGCTAATGTCATTTTCATACAATTTCATCTTTCCGCAGTCGTGAACGCTAACAGTGTGTGGCTCTTGTCTAGACCCCCTTATATCGTTTTTTTTATATAATAATATAGAAAAAAGCTTGCGTTTGACCGCCAACTCTCCTGATCTAAGGAAAAAGCTGTTCTTTACCTGTGTTTTGGTTTCTGAGCCTGCGCTCTAGGTGCGGGTGTTTCACTCTCCATTCTCTCTCGCCTCTCTCGCTCCCACTGAGCGAGTTTCTCTCTTTCCTCCTGCGCCTGTTTCTCATCACTCTTGAGACCATCAGACGGCTGAAGTAAGAAACAGTTTTGTACATGCAATTTCAGTTAATGTTAAAAATAAATGGGCCAAGTGCGAGGCTCGCGCACTGAGAGTTCCGTACCACCACATAAATAGTTGATTACTAAAGTACATAAAAAGTAATAGGCTCTATTTATTGTCAGCTTTTTTAGAAGACAATAAAAAAAACTGCCCTGCAGCCTATTTATGTAAAGTTGTCTCAAACCTTTTTTTGAGCTAGTTTCTGTTCTCAGAATAATTTTAATAAATAATGGGACAACAAAATAAGGCATACTTACAGTGCCCCGTTTCTCAAACTTAAGTTCCCGCATCATTTTGTCGTAGTCTTCGCCTCTCTTCTCAGCGTTGCTCAACACTTTGTCTATGATGGATTCGTTCTCGACGCGCGCACGTTTGAGCACCACTGGTTGCAAATCCTGCGAACAATATTAACACACTCAACAACAAGTCTCCAATACTCAACAATAAGTCTCCAATAACTCAACAAGTCTCGAATAACTCAACAACAAGTCTCGAATAACTCAACAATAAGTCTTTAATATCTCAACAAGTCTCGAATAACTCGACAAGTCTCGAATAACTCAACAACAAGTCTCCAATACCACAACACCTGGCGAAATAGGAGTAGAGCAGTTTAGTCAGAGACCCAAACTAAAGCCACATTGCCTAATGTTAAGCGATGATGCAAAAAAGTGAAAAGTGGTAACAAAAGAAATACTAGTATTACCTATAACTTTTAATATAGTTTTTATTCTGTTTGTTTAGAATCTACTGCAGCTGTCTGAGCTAGATAAACTTGGACCTAGTTTAGCCAGGAAAGAACTCGAAAATGTCACCACTAAGGTTTTCTTATGATATATCTTCCCTCCACAAGTTAAATTTCATTGTTCATCATCATCATCATTTCAGCCATAGGACGTCCACTGCTGGACATAGCCTCTCCATTGATCTCCAAAAGGGCCGGTTGGAAGCGGCCTGCATCCAGCGTTTCCCTGCGGTCTCTTTTAGGTCGTATGTCCGTCTTGTGGGTGGACATCTTACGCTGCGCTTACCGGTCCATGGTCTCCATTCCAGAACCTTTCGGCCCCATCGGCCATCTATTCTGCATGATATGTGCCTTGACAATGCCACTTCAACTTGCTAATCCAGTGAGCTATGTCGGTAACTTTCGTTCATCTACAGTTCGAATAAATTTTATTGTTATTTCTCTGAAAACATTTGCCTAAGAATAAAAACGTACCTTCCACTCTGTGTCGAGTTTCTCAGTGAGATCCAACGTCTGTTCCTTCTCCTTCTGTTTCTCGGCCTTGCGCTTCTTGGACTCTGCTATGAGCTGCTCGATCAGATCCTTGTGAGACTTCGCCCCATCGGCCTCCGTACGCGAGAGCATGCCACCGCCGAAGTGCCCTTCGGCTACGAAGTCATCTGCAAGTTGGAACATTTCGGTTTATGTTATCATCATCATCAGTCCGAAGACGTCCTCTGCTGAACATAGGCCTCAGCCTACGTGTATAAAGTCACGGGCAACAGCTAGTCTATCCATATCTTCTATATATATAAACATGAATACCTATTTCCCTTGGTCACTCCATAGCTTGAGAACGACTTTAGATTTTTTTTCATACTTTGTAGAAGGTTATTACGAAAATTGCGCAGAAATTGTAAAATTTCAGAAAACTTAGCTATGATTTTAACGCGCGAGTGAAATCTATTGGCGCAGCTAGTTTATTATAAACTAGCGGCCCGCCCCGCAGCCTATGTCACCTGATAGAGCTGCTTCCCAACAGTGAAAGAATTTTTCAAATTGGTTCAGTATTTTCGGAGCCTATTCAATGCAAACAAACAAACAATCAAATCTTTCCTCTTTATAATATTAGTATAGATATAACATTCAACTGGTAATGCAAAAAAACCGAACTTATGACAATAAGGAAACGTAACTTACCACCCAAGCCTCCAAATCCTTTGCCATCCTCATCTTCTTCATCTGACCTGGGATCGTCGAACTTCTCTATCTGCTCTAGCGTCTGACCTCTGGGAAAAAAAAGATAACATAAGTGAGCACATCTGATATGAAATAGGTATTGGTTTCCTAGGAACAAGTTATTGATACAACCACCTGTTGCTTAGTTAACATTTAGCTATCAAGAGAACTTCCAGAAATTCATCCCCACTCGTGCCAGAATTTGGAATTGAAATAATGTAAAATAAATGGGATAAAATTTGTCAAGTGTATAATTTCAATGCTCAACATAATACATTTATCATCATCATTTCACCCATAAGACTTCCATTGCTGGACATAGGCCTTCCCCATTGATCTCCAAAAGGGCCGGTTGGAAGCGGCCTGCATCCAACATTTTCCTGTGGTCTCTTTTAGGTCGTCTGTCCATCTTGTGGTTGGAGATCCTACGCTGTGCTTACCGGTCCGTGGTCTCCATTCGAGAACCTTTCGCCCCCATAGCACCCTGCCACTATATAATACAGTGTAAACTCTTTATAATGTCATTTGATATCAAATAAAACTTCCTACAACGTACAAATTAGTTCAAATTGATTAGTTTACTTTAACACCCATATATTCATACACTATTTACAGTGGAACAGCTTTTTTATATTATGAAAAACTAAGTTCATATTAAGATGTCAATTAATATTACTTATCAATATTATTGTTCACGTTATCAATTTACAAAAGGCTTTGACTAAATCTGTAAGGTGTAAAAATTTCCAAGATCTTGAGGTCTTAAATAGCCTCCTTATTTTTGTTGCCTCTAACATGTGTGCCATTACTCTTGGATTGCATTGCCTCGTAAGAAATTTTGGTTTCAGTTACTAAACACAGTAGGCAGTAGGCACATATCGCATTACCAGTAAAACTTCAGTCAAATTTGGTTATTTTTTCACTCCTTCTTCACTCCACAACAAAAACTCTTTATAACAAATAAAAAGCTCGAGTTTCGTTATAAAGAGTTTACACTGTAGTTAATTTAGTGAATTATATTACCTATGTGTCAATATCTCATCATCAGCCAGGTTGTAGATGTTCTTCTTGTTATGTTGCTTGGCACGCTCGGCAGCAAACCTTGCGACCATGCGGTCTTCAGCCGAGAGCTGTCCATCCTTCTCTCCGATGCGTCGGTCTATGAACGTGTTCGTTTTGTTCATTAGCTTCATTTCTGTGCCCAGTGTTTCTTTACGCTGTTAAGAGAAATATATTTTACTAGCTGTTTCCCACGACTTCATAAGTATAGATTTTAATAAAAACTTTCTGCCTCTTAGACCAGGCAATAAAACATTTTGGGGTGTAATTAAGAGATATTGTATTGCATAAAAACATCAAGCATCCATCAGGAACACACATGTTTCTAAATTTTTTAATATGTTTTTTATGTAGTTAGTAGTGTTAAATCCTCCCACCTACCATGGTCTAGCTTTATGCTAGTTCAGCTATGCATTCTTAATTCAGGTCTTTTGCAAAATCGTTTCTTAGTGGACCTTTACACAGACATGGAATCTGTCTGACAAATTTCACGTAGTTTGTAATTGCATTGTCAAGTAGTTTCACGATTTCTTAAAGAGTCATTAAGAGAGTATCTCGATTTTATAGATTCATCATCATCATCATTTCAACCATAGGACGTCCACTGCTGGACATAGACCTTCCCCATCAATCTCCAAAAGGGCCAGTTGCAGCATTTTCCTGCAGACTCTTTTGGCCAGGAATAGCGGGGCTGACAGGGACCTTTATAGTATAATACATTTATTATAATATAATACAGTTACTTATATTATAATACAGATTACTAAAATTACAGATTACTATAATATAATACAGTGTTAGATACAAAGACCTTCGTGAATCACGGGCATCCACTGGATGCAGATGGCAAGCTGTCATTCAGTGAGGCTTATGTTCAGCAGCGGATGTCTTCTAACTGATGATGATGATGACAAAGACTTTTATTAGAATAGACTCAGCGAGCACATCAAGTTTTATGGAAACCTAATAATTCCACAAGTATACACTTGTAGTTTAACTCAAATTGCAAAGCCAATGGCTTTCGAAGTTTTAGTTTACTATAGCGTATTTGTTTGTATTGACATCGGACGTGCTACTGCTAAGATGACGGAGATCCAACTGAATTATGCAGCGTGCTAGTTGGTGGGTTGATCCAACTTAAGGGCTTTAACAGACGTGTCGGACTTGGTGTACCAAATCCACACGTCTTTAAACAGACTGTTTGTACTATAAGACGGACCACAGACGTGAACTCGCGGTCAAACCTGTTAACGATATGTGGTTCGATTATGTTTAGTAGTCTAGTGAATGTAAACGTACCTTTTGAATCGCCTTAGCCCTCGATACACCTGGTAAACCCTTGTCATGCTTGGACTTCTTACCGAGAACTTTTATCTTTTCGCGATTAATGTGAACTTCGAAAGGATTTAGCTTTTTCTTATTAGCATCTGCTTTCTTTTTACCATGAACTTTGTCGGCAAGTCCCGAGTTACGCTTGTTTTTAACTTTTGCCATTTCTATTGTAAATTACACTTATAATAATAAACCTTAGTATCGTGAACTATTTAATTTTTAGGTTATGTTTTGACGACCCGTGCAAAGAGGACCCGTGGTTTTGACATTGAGTGAGTTTAGACACTATTGACGTTAAGAAACCATTTGACAGTTGTTTTTTTTTGCTTTTTCTCTCACTGGGCAGGCTAAAGCCATTAAAATCATACCGCCGTATCTTACGTACGTGTAAGCCGGACCGCCAACTGCAGAGATAACTTTAATTTTTTCTCCCGTCGGTCGGATGGCGGGCCGTCAACCAAGTCCGACACGTCTGTTAGGGCTAAGTATGCATGCCCCAAAAATTTAGCTCACTTCAATAAAGTAATAGAGCATTTACCGGAGGCCTAAATAAAGCTCATTACGTTTGGAAGCCAAATGCAAAGACATCTTTAACCTCGTTATATCACTAAATCAATAAAATTCACCACACCTCACTGTATGTTTCTTTCCACCAGTATCAAGTGAGCGTAGTTAACACAAATATAACATTTAAATCAATTACTATAATGCTATAACTGTATAAAAAGTAGCTACAAAAAATCCTATAACGGCCGTATCTCAAAACGCGTATTCCGTCGATGGTAGCTTTCTGACTAACTATGCTAAAAATGGCTCAAATACCCATAGAAATCTATTAAATCAAATCAATTCAATTATTAATAATTTTACTTGTTGTAATCTAGAGAAACTGTTCCCGTTAAATGATCTATACGTACCCAGCCAATTTTTTTTTTTTTTTGTTGCTTTGACTTTATTGTCACCTTGATTTGGAACTAATTTTGGTCAGAACTTTCACTTCGCATTTTGTTGCATTTATGACTGTTATTAATGACGATAAGAAACCTTAAGCCCAGCATATACAGTTTATTTTTGATAGACCAAATCAAGCTAATAGAGGCTATAAGTTGTCTATTGGTCAAATAAACTGCTCTGAAGCGAAGCGACGCCGTGTGGCACACCTCGCGTAGGTTTAAATTTGTGTGGCTTTTGTCTATCCTTGTTTCGGTTCGGAGTGCATTTCGAGAAATCTACTTGTTATAATTGAAAATATGGCTGATATTAACGAAGAAGAGTTAAACGAAGAGATTGAAAGTAAGTAAACCAATTTTTTTGGATGAATACTCGTTAAATGGACAAAACCAATGCGTAGCAGCGATATTTTTAACCTGCATTGTTGTCTGCCCGGGGCCCGGGGTTTGGAAAATGGCTTCCTACAAAAGTCTTCAAGTAAACTTGTACTTTTCGTACCGTTATTTCCAAATATATCTGTTAATACAATGTGTATGAGAAAATGTTTTAGATGAAAGTTGTAGAGCAAAGATGTGCGGATCAATTTCTATATAATCCATGTTTTGCCGATCCTTGGTTATGTCTGGTTACTGATGGTTTATTTTTATGGTTGCACGATTATTCCACGTATGAAGCGCTCTTTTGGCTGCATTAAAAATTCATTCAAGGAGAAAAATGGAAGCGCATAGTAATTAGGATAAGATTTTGCCTTCACATGGTGCAAAGATATCCTGTAATTTTGCTAAATTTGTAAAAAAACTTGGTTATTGTTGTCATGTTGTGATAATACGTCAAGTCGAACAAGTCCGCCATTGAATTGAAAACGTTCCGATTCACGCATCGACTGAGTCAAATCGGTTTTGGCGCGCTCTTGTTTTTTACCGAGGATAGTCACTTACGTGATAAAACCTAATTTTCTATTTACATTTTTAGGGTCCCGTACCCAAAGGGTAAAATCGGGACCCTATTACTAAGCCTACGATGTCTGTCTCTCTGTCGGTCTGTCCGTCCGTCTGTCTGTCCTGAACCTACCTACCTTTACCCTTAAACGGCTGTATTTTTCGTACCATAAACACAATAATAGATAGCCAGTTCAAATTTTCACAGAATACCAATGTAATGTAAAAAAAAAGTCTAAACGAAGGGAGTGTCAGAAAGATCATTTTATCTTGGAAACATTTACCCAAAGAGTACCTTTTATATACCACTCACCTATATTTACATTTCCGTCTATGTTGACAACCGGTCGGTGGTTGTCCACACGGGTGGTACAATGGGGTGCCGAAGAGTCAAAGTTCAATGTTTTTTATTATTATTATTTCCACTGTTGTTAATTGTCTGTGTGAGTCTATTCTACCATCTTTTCCAGAGATCCTGAAGGATGCCGACTTGGCAGTATGGACAACCAAGAAGGTGATTCAGCAGTTGGAGAAACAGTACGGCTCAGATATCCGCAAACGTAAAGCCGTCATCGACAAGATGGTGCTCAATTACATCAATAATAAGGTAGTTCTCTATCAATCACTGATGCCGGTGGCTTCATGACCCAAAAGTGGATCATGAAGCGACCTCTGAATATAAAACACTGCTTTCACAAAAAAAACATACAGTCCAATTGATAACATCCTCCTTTTTGAACTTGGTTAATAAAAATTTTTGAGCTACAGCTATAAATCTAATAAATTAAAACACTGTTTTAAACTATCACACTTGTAATATCGGGAGCTCATTCCACAACCTTACCACAGTAAATATCCCGTAAATAATCATATAACTTTAATAAATTTAAGACGTTCTAGCTTTGAGCTTTTGACCAATCGTAAAATGTTCTTTGCAAGGAATATTTTTCAAGTAGTTTTCTCTTTGAATAAATCATAAATTCAAATTCTTTATTTGTCAGAACATGGTAGGTACACATACATATAAAGTAGCATACATGGTCGGTAAATGTATATGTTATGTACGGACTTGGGATGATACATCTCGGACTTTGTTCGTTCAAACTTTTGATGGATTTTGCTACGGAACCCTACCATATAAAATGTGTCTTTACAAAATTCGAAATTATAAATATATACTATCATAGTGTACACCAAAGATTATTGCTGTACACTATCTTACTTATTCTAGAAGTTGTATGTGTGTATGTATGTGTAGAGTTTCAAAGTAATAATGATCACTCAGACAAAAGAGTATTGTTAGGTGGAAATTCTTTATCTTTAATTTAGTGTTGAGTGCAAGGCTAAAAAATTATACCTATTTACATATAAATAGATGGATGCTGAGAAATCGGAGGAGGAAAAAGAAATGGAAGCAGAATCTGCAGAGTCATCCGAAGAGGAAAAGCCGAAGGTAAATTTCAAAAGACAAAATAACATTTTCACTTCTCATGCTCGTAAAGTTCTAGTTGATGTCTGATGTAAGCGATTGTGCTCTAGTGCATAAAAGTAAACTAAACCTCAAAAAAGTTTCAAAAAGGTTTAGTTTGTAACACATGTAGGAAGTTTCCTTCCGTCTCTAATAAAATTATTATGGTATTATATATAATATTATGTATGTATATTATAAGGTATTATGGAAGAGAGATTCTCGAATGGAGACTACGGACCGGTAAGCGCAGCGTAGGATGTCCACCGACCTAAATAAGACCGCAGGGAAATGCTGGATGCAGGCCGCTTCCGACCGGCCCTTTTGGAGATCGATGGGAGAGGCCTATGTCTTGCAGTGGACGTCCTATGGCTAAAATGATGATGATTATTATTATTAAAGACCCAGATAACTTTTGTCGAATAAAAAGAGGTTTAGGTGCTAACTTTGGTCATAATGGCGTGAGCCTGCTCAATAATGAGCGATTAAAAATAGAACATTGTAAAATTTCGATGTTTTGCTTATTGGTGTCAACATGGAAATAAAACTGGCCAAGTGCGAGTCGGGCTCGAATTCATACATACTTTGTAGAGATGCCTGTATAACAACTGTTTTATAACTTTTACTTTGAGTTGGTTGGTTGAATGGGTGTTCTCCTATAGTTACAATCTGGGTGTCAAATCACGAGTGAATCGGTTTCTTCTATATAGGCAAGCGTGCTCCACCGCAGACCGCATCATCGCTTAAAAGTTCTGGCGAGTTGGCGGTCAAACGCAAGCCTATTATTAAGTAGTTTAGTAAAAAGTTGTTTGAAAACATAAAAATACATAAAAACTTTCAAATTATATTATGTTAACAATTTATGTATATTTCTCCACTTTCAGCCTAAAAGAGGTGGTCGCGCCGCTCCGAAACCCCGCGTCACTAAAGCAAAGGTGACCAAAGAAAAGAAGCCCGGTAAAAAAGGTGGAGGTACGGGCTTCACTCGCTCCTACAAACTGTCACCAGCACTGGCAGCGCTCATGGGTTCAGAAGAGCTGCCCCGACATGCTGTGGTCAAGCGCATCTGGGCAATCGTCAAGGAAAACAACCTTTATGACCCTAACAATAGGCAGTTTGCCATCTGTGACGATGCGCTGTTCAAAGTCATTGGGAAGCAGAGGTTCAAAGTATTCGGAATGATGAAATACCTAAAAGGACATTTCCTAGACTAGTTTCTTATTGGGGTGGGGTCGGGACTGAGATTGGACTTTATTTTTCTAATTATGTAAGTTCTTAGGAGCCGTATTACAATGCATTGTTAAATTTTATGTATATGGATGGGCATAAAACGTCTACGGATGTTCGGGCAAAAAACGAAAAATTAAAGCCGTAATTGTCAATACGAACATAAAACAAGTAAACCATAACATTAAAATTGTTTATTTTATGTCAGTAATTTGGCAAAATCCACGCTCAACCTTTCCTCCGAGAATTACGAAAAACTGCTTTTGTAAATTGGAGGTAATAAGTTGATATATTGAGTTTTTCCTAAATTTTAAGCTATCCAAACCAAATGTTACAAAAAAATAATAAAAAAATTTATACTATCTAAACGCAAAAAAACAGGTTTTGTTGCTTTTTTCATCAAAAAATTTGAGAGGGCTCTTGATAGGCTACGAAATTGTACTTTTACTATGTACTGTAGGAATTTTTGTAATATTTTTTTTTGTATAAAAGTCTGTCTCATCTCTAGCTTTTATTTACTGATTTTTCTTTGTATTCCGCTATCTGATTGTTTGAATTTGATAAATTGTTTCAGTTCATAAATGATAAGCTTATCTAAATACAAAATTTCATACAAATCGTTAGAGCCGTTTCCGAGATACGCGAATTAAATGTATATACAAGAAATGCTCGTTTAAAGTTATTAGATTTGTTAGGTTAAGACAAAATTGTCTGTAATTTACGGAAGCTAAAAGACTGGCAGCTTTTAGTCAGAAAAAAAACTGAAACTCACGCATTTTACCTGCGTTTCTACAAAGCTTTTAATCTTAAAAATAAATACGTTTTGACTAACTTATGTAATTACTACATATATACTAATCTAGATGTAATCTAAAGACATGAACGTACAGACAAATTTTGTACATTATGTCATTATCTTGTGAATTAGCGTAAAGGTAGGTATGTAAATGTGTACTAAAATAGGTATTTGACTGCATTTCACAGTCTACATTCTTGATTAATGTTAAAATTTGTGTTGTATAAATAGTTGGCACATAGTTGATGCAACTACTGTCTAACAAAAAGAAAATAAAATAAAAACAACCAAAAAACCGCGTATTTCGTTTTACTTTGCAACTGCCTTATTTATGAGATTTGGAAACAACACAAAAAGAATACTTAGCCTATGCAAAAAGACGTACCTACCTACTTAGACAGACATGACAATGCATTTTATTTGGAGAAACATTTACTGTCTAAATAGACAACATGTATGGAGCTAAAATTAAAGACACGGGCAAAATGCACAAAACGAGTCACACCAAAATCATCTCAAGAGGGAAAAAAATATCACAAAAAAGCGCCAACTTTGCAAAATCCTTCGACCAAAATAAAATGAATGGACGGGCCATAACCATTGAACTTGCTGAGTAAAAACGAGTCAAACCGTCGGACATAATATATACTTCAACACCTAATTATAACCATGTACCCTTAGTACAAGTTTTGATAGTATTCGAAAACGTTTTTCGTTTACGTATTGTTCCATACATTGAAGCGCCTCCAGCGGAAACGCGGGGGAACTAAAATCGGTAGTAATCAGCGGCAGTAATGAACCATCCGTTAATTTTATTTTGCTCGAAGGAAAAATCACGGTATGGAATGACCACAGAGTAGATCTGTGGGAATGACACTTACAAAGCGTCTTTGTTGCCATAGCAACCTTGATTGTTGACGTTTCATTCTATGTTTTCACAGAACACATATACCAGAGGCATTTTAAACACAGGTTTCCGTGTGCTTTCCGTAGATATTTATATTCTCTTAATTTCTCTTTGCATACTGCACACTGACACTACGACCGTGATACTGACAAACCATAGTGTAAAGTAATTTGAAAGTAATATCAATATAGGTACCGTACTTTATTTTATTTTGTAAATACCATGGCGTGCAACGAAAACGTAATAAAAAATATGGCCAACGAGATAACTCGTAATTGCCAGTCTCACAGTGTAACAGTGGACCCCGAGTTTGTGATTTACCTCATAGACCTGTTACTGCTGAACCCGAAGTATGGAAAGCTGTTCTCGAAGACCATCAACAGAAATAACCTGCAGTTTTTCGTGGAGGAATGCGTTAGTATACTCAGGAGTAAGTATCTGCTATTCATGGATGTACATACTTCTATACAGTCTATATGCACCAGTGTCCATCTTATAGTCAAGGGCTGATCGGGGTGGGGGGGGGGGGGGGTCATGTGGGTCATGACTCTCCCCGGGACAGGGCCCTAAGGCCTGTGACCCTCGCACCAAAGCTGGATCCGCCCTTGCTTATAGTATAAATAAATATATATACTAGCTTATAGCCGCCTTATACTCTTAGTATATAATCTTTGCTTATAGTTACCTACCACATATACAAATACAACTACCTACTAGGTACTTACTAAGCTGTGATAAATTGCCACAGGTTAGTAAGTTGTTTTTAAATTCGGCGCGACCGGTGCAAATGTGGCGCACATTGTGGTGATGTTTCCATTTAAAATTGACAGCGAGGTGGTAAGTCGTCTATAATATTGTTGAGGCCTGGCAAATAACTTGCTGGAATAAATATCTATAACTGCAAAAGGTACCCGGCCTTTGATGAATAACTACCTAATGAATTTTTAAATTCATAGTAATGATGTTTACAATAGTCATCATCATCATTTCAGCCATAAGACGTCCACTGCTGGACATAGGCCTCCCCCATCGATCTCCAATAGGGCCGGTCGGAAGCCCCTTGCATCCAGCCTTTCCCTGCAGTGATAATTCTGAACAGCTTTTACTAAGGGAGCTACTCTGAAATCGCGAAAAGAATATCAGTTGTTCCATACATTTTAGCGAGTGTGAATGACCGTTTTCTATGGAAGAGCTGCATTGGCGGATCCGGGGGGGGCGGGCAATGGGAGCCATGCCCCCCCCCCCCCCCAAAAACACCTAGCAATTCCATACATTTGACAAAAAATTTCGATTTGATTCCTTCGAACCTTGTCAAAGTGCCCCCCCCCCCCCCCCCCAAAATGAAACCCTGGATCCGCCCCAGAAGAGCTGCTTAATATTTTTTTCGGGATTTTAGAGTTGCTCCCATAGCAAAAGTTGTTTTTATTAATAGCATAGATAAACATATAGGTACTATATGGACACAAGACATAATCCTGCTATGGTCCCCTTTCAGCTTAGTACATCCTTTCCGCGTAACCGAGTAGGTATATAGGTATACAGGGTTACGCATATAGACTGTACTAAGCCGAAAAAAGGTAATTGGTCTCATCATTATGAACAACTTTTACCTACTATACGACCAACCCTGAAATCACTAAATAAATATCAGGTGTTCCATAGAAAGCTGTTTTTTCCCCGCGATTTCAGGGTTGGTCTCAATGATGAGTACAATGACCTTATTTCAGCTTAGCCTATATATGCGTAACCCCTTCGGCCAAAATAAAATGAATGGACGGGCCCAGAAGGAGCGCGTTTTTGAAGATTACAAAATGAGTGCCGGCTCTCACTTCGTTTCTGTCGGTCTCTAGCCGTAGGAAGTGCGACACAAGACTATTGTTACATGATAACGAAACATCTAACAAAATTATGCCTTCGTGTGCTTTCCCGAAGTGTACCTAAATATGTACACAACAAAAAACCGCTATAATTTTTTTTGTAACAAATGTACTGCACAATCTGCACATGGTTATAATTAGGTGTTGAAGTAGGTATATGTCCGACGGTTTTGACTCGTTTTTACTGAGCAAGTTCAATGGTTATGGCCCGTCCATTCATTTTATTATGGTCGAAGCGTAACCCTAGTAGGTAGATATTAATATGATGCTTTATTCTAATGATATTATCTTCTCCCTGGCGGCGAGACATCTCTGAACACGCTGAAGATGCAGTTCATAATCCAAAGCAACTATGACAAGATCCAAAATCTGATAGACAAGCACATGGAGTCCATAGCCAACTGTCTCCAACCGCTCGTCAACGAGATCTTGAACGAGGATCCGGATCCCAACGACGATGCGTCGGGAGACTTCGGGAAACTGTTCAGGAAGATCTCCATTTACATCATACTGGCGAGTGGCTTGGGAAACCCGGGACTCATTCTTGTTAGTAGTACCAAAGATTACTTATGTAGTACCTACAACTTACCATAGTGTGCGGTTTTTTTTTATTCAGTAACAGTCTTGCGTTTGGCCGCCAACTCGCCTGCATGCGCGGTCTACAATGGTACACGCTTGCCTAGAAGAAACCAATTCAATCTTGTGTTGAGGAGAGTCGCGTTTGCGTTTTTAGGGTTCCGTACCTCAAAAGGAAAAAACGGAACCCTTATACCTAGAATCACTTCGTTGTCCGTCTGTCAAGACCCTTTTTCTCAAGAACGCGTGAAGGTATTAAGTTGAAATGTATACTAAATACTTGGATCTAAGGTTTCTTTCGGCTGTAAAAAAATTTAAGTAGTCAGTCAACGCACGCAATCAAAAGATATGAACGTTTATGTCGCATATTTTGCGATTTCACAGGGGAATCAAAACCTATAGGGTACTTCCCGTTGACCTAGAATCATTAATTTTGGCAAGAGGTAGTCTTATAGCACATAATATAGCACATTAGGAATAAATCTGAAAGTTGTTAATTTTAAGTTATATCATTAAAAAAATATTGTTTTACAGTTACTAACTTACATTTTGTAGTTGTTATGTATGGAAGAACCTTATTGTCAACTATAAAGTTAAGTTTGTCTTTCAATATTTCAACTTCAGTTAGTTCTTTTTTTTTGGACTCGCGCTCTAATGATTCCATCCAACGGAACCCTGAGAGCACGAGTACTACTCGTACTTGTCCGGTTTTTTATGAAGGTACTCAGTTTTTTTACGATTGGCACCTTAGCAGGCTAAGCATTTGACCGCAGCTCACACTGATGTTAGTATGTCTAAGGTGGTACCTATATTGTAGGTACAGCCTAGATGGGGGCTTCGTTCATAGCATTCGATAATAAGAGGCGCTATGCGGGCATTGTAGCACCGCCCCAGAGCTAGTGGGGAAGCGAGGGGTCCAGTCCAGCCGGAGAAGCCTTCCTCGCGCGTTCTCATGGGCTGCGTTTCCACCAGAGATGTGCCCATCCTTTAAGTAGAGATGTTACAAGCTAAAACGGCGCGCTCCTCAACAATATACCTACACAATTCTGTTTTTTTATTGGATATTTTTTTTATTTATTTCTTGTATACACAATAAAGAGTTTCTATCTATCTACATATGCAATAGGAATAAACTATTCCCATATACTATTCCGAATAGTATGTAGGTATACTACGTGTAATATACTAGCTATATGGCTATGTCCCCTAGCGTGGTTTAGCTTGAAGGCTTTCGACCAAAATTTTTTTTTGTCGAAGCTTGAAGGTAAGTAGGTAGGTATACCTACTAACTAATAAGGGAGCGTTTCGAATCATGCTCGCATAATCAAAATTTCGTGACGTTTTGGTTCTCGCTGTTGGAGTATTGGCATGATTCGGAAAGCGCCCTCTATTTACCTACTTACTACATTAAATTTAATATAAATACAAATGCTTTTACTAATCTAAATATTGCAGACGCTGAAAGAAGGCATGGCAGCTTTAGAAAGTGTGTTTTCTTTTGACGATCTCAAGTTGTTCTTGGCACTGCCTCGGATGGAGAAGATGGCTCAACTCGAAGAACTGGTGGAGGTGGTTTCCGGAGTGCGGCTGTTCAACAGAGACTGCAAGAAAGGGGGCGAGGCGATTCCAGATTGTACGATTTATTTATATCTTTCCACCCAAAAATAATATAAACTTCAACACGCATGTAGTGAAAATTCCCCTTTGCAAAATAATGTCACGTCGGTCGCGGGGGGCAGCTTGTTATTGGAGACCCGACGCGACTCGACGCTTGTGATTGGAGGCTCAAAAGTCATTCATTCAATTGCCCGATTGAAATAGTTTAGGTTGGCATTTTAGAACCTTACGGCGGGGTAAAAGATGAGCAGTCAAGTGGTTTTATTGTCATTGTTTCCACCTCTTACCACAGAATACATAGTAAGCACAAGTACCTACAGAGGATTCACTCCGAAATATCATTTAAATAAGTAGCGACTCTTGTTACTTGTCTTGGGGTTAGCTTTTAGCGTTCATTAGTTCCTATATCCACCTTCCGACTCCATCATCAGAAAGCTCCATGGTACCTACCATAATTATCATCCAAGTTACATAGGTGTACCAAAAAAAACTGTAAATTAAACACGCTTACAAGGCTCGTTAAACCAAAGGACCCCAATCTCGAGGGGTTTACTGCTAGCTATTGAAGAGTTCCGCTATTCACGGCCCGACCTCATAACCAAGTGTAATGTATGGGACTCGTTAAAAAAACTAAAAACTCGAGGGGTTTACAAATAACCATTGAAGAGCTTCACTACTACCTCCTGGTTCCATCATCAGATCAGTTCGCATGTACCAAAATGTGGTATTGTTATTCAGATTACATATATATTATATTTGTAGTTACAAATTGAATTAATTGTCACAGTGCCTTGGACAAGTCGGTGATCACTTCCAGTTTTAAATCTGTTGTTATCCGTCGTGATGACAAATAAAAAGTTTTGGTCTTACCGTTCGGGTTCGCTATATCCACTTTCTTTAAGGCTGCTTCTTAAAGAATTAATTAGTCCCTCTTGTTCTAGAAAAATGTATAGCATTTGCCTCCTTTCCGTCCTCCTTTCCCAATTAGGTATTAAAATATAACAACCTACGATAATTTTATAGTTACTATGTTAAAATCGATTTAAGTACATGTAAAGTTAATAAAAATGAACTGTTCATGTTTTCAAATGGTGATAAACCATTGGTAGTAAGTTGCGGTAGGACGCCACGCCGCAGAGTGTGGGTTCAAATCACTACAATGATTACAGTTTTGGTGAAGAAAAACACATAGGTAAACACAATTTGTGATGTCATCACAAACTAGAATGGTGGTAAGGTAGTTTTTAGTGCTTGTCTGGCTAGCCAACTTCCAAGCACCCAACAGTCAACAGTGTGATCTGTCTGACAGGCTCATTTGAAAGCCAATTTCCTTTTCAGGCTAGGCACTTTCTCCATCTTTTGCATCTAGGTTGTCAACAGTAAAAATATAATTTTCCCTATAGTATGGGCTCAATAAACTAAAGTTAATTAAAATTCGTTTCCAGTGCCATTCAACCTGGTCGATGCAGGTAAGGCTTGTCTGACCTCTCTGTCCAACTCGCTGATCAGCGTGATGCAGAGAGTCAATATCCTCACCACGGCTATCGAAGAGGCTATCATAATCCAGGATGAGACGGGAAATGTAGAAGTCAGGCCGTGCAGTCCTGACCTTACCGTGTAAGTTTTATTGGTATAAAAAGTGTTATCCAACAGATGTCAGAATTTAGATATGAATACAGCCAAGCAAGGAAGTCCGGGGCGGCGGCCAATTCCATAGACTCTCCAAAGGTATCTAACAGTGTGTTCCGGTAAGACTCGCTTGTTGAAACAGTTTCTGAAATCCATCTTAGGAGTCTCCAACGTAAAGTTGGAACTTCATCACAACGTTTTTTTGTGTGTTAAACGTTTAGTAAATCTTTCAGAAGTGGGATTAAACATAATTATCTGCTTTGCTGTTTGTCTCCAGTTCTCCACCACCATCAAATAACATAAGCTTTTCAAACAAAAACAAAAAATAAATGTAGGTACCTACAAATAAAAAATCTAAAAACATAATTATCTGCTTTGCTGTTTGTCTCCAGTTCTCCACCACCATCAAATAACATAAGCTTTTGAAACAAAAACAAAAAATAAATGTACCTAAAAATTAAAAAAACTAACTACCAAAAAAACTTTTAAACCGCTATCAGTGGGAATAGTTCCCAAAATGCTAGCCCCATTACCAAGTTGTATAGCAACGCTCATCCTTTGAGTAATTTGTGTAGCGGACATTTTCCGTAACTATCGGACATTCATTGGCCCATTTTGCATCACCTTTTGAGCAAAGTACATACAAAGTAATTTTTTTATAATTGATAATATTATTATGTATCTACTTGCAGAGAAAACTACAACTGCATATTTCACCTGCTAGCTTTCAACCGGCAATATGAGGTGTTCATTCGCAAACTACTTTCGGACGTTGAAAAAGCCGTGCATGGAGGATCCACGGCTGTGGAGCGGTGTCGGGCCGTGTTGGAGGAGCTACATGCGGCTGTCAAGTATAAAGCAGCCGTGCCAGTTGTCACTGTGTTTGTAAGTGTTTTAAATGCTGTCGGTATGGTCACACTGAATTTACTGCAAAATAACGACTTTACAAGAGTTGGTTGGCCGCAAAATTGTAACAAACGTTGTGGTAAAGGGTAACTAATTAAAATTTTAAAGGAGAGTGGTATAAACAAAGAGAGGCCTATACCCAGCAGTGAGTCATTCAGGGCTGATGATGATGAATTTAAAAGGGCAAACGTAACCGTTTTACTGTTAGACAAGAGTTGTAGATGAAATAATAAGACAGACAGAGTAAATGGGTGTGCCAAAACGTGTCTTTTTTTTTTGCCGCAGCTAGAGTTCTTATCCTTCGTCGAGATGGGGATAGTAAGTTTTGCACTGAAGTCCCACTTGGGGTGTAATGCGCATGTTCCCGAAATGTCAATTTTCCCTAGCCTGCACGTACACGAGGCAACCCAGCTCCTTGAAAAACCGGAATACCGGTGCGAGGCTCTAGGCCGCTGTGACTCACGCTTTAGTGGCGTAGATTAGTGTAGACGATGGTGAGAACCAGACGTGCTGTTGTGGTGACATGGAAGATTACGAAGCTGCCACGTGTAATCCGGGTTTGCAACTAAAGTTTCCCCACAGAAGTTACGCGCGCGCGGCCGGCTACGAAGTTCTCGATCTCGCTAAGCGTAAAGTTTACTTTTCGGCTCAAAGCAGCGCAACTTTTAACGCGTGCGTCAAAAAACAAGTTCCTCCTTATTGGTTCTGATTACTATTAAACGCTGCCTGCGATACCATCATGTAAAAAAGCAGTGAAGCCACAGAAAAGAGAAGTAAATAGAACGGAAATGAGAAGGGAAATCTGTCGCAAGGCATTATGACAGAACCTTAATTGAACATTCCTAGTCATGTCAACGCGTCGAACTCCGCATTCAAAGAACTTGGACCTTACCTTTTTAGGTTAGGTCTCAAAGTTCTTTGTCCACAGCACAGTTGCTGATTTTGAATGACTGACGTTTCGTTTATATGGGTGCAACTGGCTACAACGAATTTTTTGAAAAATGCCTTGGCAGCCTTTCTAATTTAAACAAAATTTTCTTTTCTTTTCTGTGAGTTAAGCCCATGGTGACCAGTGTCTTTCTGAAGCAGATTGATGTTAGGTATCATGGACTACAGTATCTGATCTAAGGTTTGTTACAATTCTTTACGAGCAATGTTGCTAAGCTTTTTTTATATATTATTAATAGGCTTGCGTTTGACCGCCAAGCGATGCCTACGATGGAGCACGCTTGCCTAGAAAAAGCCGAGTCACTCGTGATTTGAAATCACCCAGATTGTAACTATATCGGGGAACACCCATTCAGGCAGCGCATTCCAGACTAGCAGTTCGCACAATAAAAGCGGAATCAAAGCGCTTCGTACTGGTTTTCGGAAAGCTATAATTGTACCCCATTTTCCCAGCCACTGTTCTCAAAGCTATGGCGCGTGTGGCGTTCAATGCAACACGTGATGTACGTAGTGTCGCGCGTGTCTCGCCTGATGTCTGCTCTGGCAGCCATACACGAGTCCGTGCCCGTGCCGCGAGACTTGTTGGACGCCATGCTGTGCGGCAGGAAGGTGATGTCTGACCAGGTTAGTGTCTGATCAGAGTGTATGCTTTCTGACGTGACCTCGCTCTACCACAAGCTAGGCCAAGCGCCCGTAAAATAACATCCCACAGGAGCGAATAAAAATTTCACATAACACGTTTTAACGCTTTTCTTGTTACTAACAAACAATACAATATGTACAATATTTCTTTATTACACACCGAAAATACAAATGAAACTAATAAATGAACAATAAAACTAACATAAAAAATTTAATATACGGCAGTATAATGGGCGGCCTTATCGCCTAAAGCGATTTCTTCCAGGCAACCTTTCGATGGACAGGACTAAAGAATTTGAAAAATGGTCGGTGGTGTACATAAAATATACCTAAATAAATTTATATATCCCTACATTTATGTATGATAAACATGTAAACAAATCTTGGAAGTCAGTTTCAATCTACTTCTAATAATTTTATTGTCGTACCGATTTGAAACTTTACAAGTATATGTCATCTGGATGGCAGTACAATATTTTTTTACCATGGAACTGATCAGATGATGGTGCTGGAGCCAGTGGTGTATGGTGGATAGTGGAACTCTATGGCTACTAGGAAACCCCTCTAATTTGGTTTGGTTGGTTGGTTTGTTTAACAAGTTCGACTTGGTAACAAGGGTCTGAAGATGGAGCCAGGAGGTACATAGTACAAATCCATTGTAAGACGTAATTTTTAGGGTTTTTGAATTTATTATTTGAAAAATCGAAGTGGGTTCCTTCGGCCTTGTTGAAATATGAAATATCACCCTAATTATGCATACCGGGTGAACGTACGCTCCCGAAAATGAAAACTGGTGATAGTGCTGGCGATTGCTTAAACAATACTACAAAAAATACTTTTCTTTTATTATATTTTTAATGTTCGCAATGTAATGCAAATAAAATATCAGCTAACACTAGAGGTCAACGAACGATTTGCGTCACGCGCACGCTTGTACGCTTTACATTGCTGGTTTGCAAAATTCTAAACCACAAAACAACAAGTATAAGGCAAATGGTTATTAGTATTCAATTGTGTTTAGATAGTAAATAATAGTGTTTTGGCTTCGGGAGCGTTTCCTTACACCTGGTATTATTGTTACTGTAGGTAAAAATTTGTTTGAATTTGAAATTTGAAACTCTTCATTAAGATCAATGCTCCTTTCAGTTGATTCTTGGGGCTGAACCTTGACTAGTTATGAAGAAAACAAAATGTATTAACTCGACAACTCTCCTATAGATATTCTGTTCTCATAGCCGAGTTATACGTAAACTACCCGATGCGTGGTCACGGACAAGTGTTATACCGTTGTCCACAATTTGTGTTCGTTTTCAGGACAGAATGAGTACCAAAGTGACGGTGGAAGAGCGTCTATCGCTGGGCTCTATCAAGGACTACGTAGTGTACAGTGAGAGCTTGCTGACCTCAAAGGACAGACGTTTGGCGGTATGTTCTGTTAATCTGTGGTATCAAAACACTGTAGTGTTGCCATCTGTGGTTTAGGGTAGTAATTGTTTTTTTGCATTTAACCGTCACTTCGATTCAGCCATAGCGGAAGAACGTGTTTTATTTATAGGTTATGGGCCCAGCATGCTTCCACTGCAGAGACTCCACTGCGCGCTGTGTTTTATTTATATGTTTCACACTATTATTTTACACCAACTTAAACTGATTTCATTATCATCATTATCATGCCTATTATTTGCTGACGACCTCAAGTTGTCGCTGGTGATTTAGAGTGCAAGTGACTGCGAAAGGCTTCAAAATGATATAGACAGAGTGGTGGCCTGGAGCAAAGAAAATTGTCTGCAATTCAACGCTTCCAAATGTATGACAATTTCATTCACTCGTTCTCGTAACCCGATACTTCACAATTATAGCATTGACGGGATGCCGATACTTAGAGTCAATGCTGTGAGGGATTTGGGGTTGACTCTTAACTCGGAGCTGATATTTCGGGATCACATTACTAAAATCTGCAAAAAAGCATACAGAAATTTGGGTTTTATCCTGCGTATGGCTAACGGTTTTACAAATATTAATGCAATTGCCGCCTTGTACAACGCTCTAGTCAGAAGTCAGCTTGAATGCAATGGAGTCATCTGGTCCCCTCACGAGACGAAGTACATTCTTATGGTCGAAAGGATACAAAACAAGTTCATTAGGTACTTGTATTTGAAAAAATATGGAGTATATCCGTTTTATCCATTAATGTACCCTACTTTATTTATTTTAGGCATGGTTGGATACAACGAACTAAGGGTCAGGAGAGAGCTCACACTTGTTTCTTATATTTTCAAGTTGCTGAGAGGCAGGGTGCACAATCCGGATATACTTAAGCAGATATACTTCTGCGTTCCTGATAGGTATGTGTGGAGGCGAAGACTGCCAAAACTGGTATCGGTGCCGCGCGAACTAATCTTCTCCAGGAGGCACCTTTTACACGAGCACTTCGCACTCTTAACGTCATTTCCGTTGAAATTGACCTATTTAGTTGTGCTCTGAGTGAATTTACAAAGATAGCTTTAAAGGTTTTATGTTATTAGATAATTAAGTGTTGTCACAATGTTTTTTTTAATATGTAAATTTGCTACACTATCGCATTAGGTTATAACCTGTAATGATAGTTCTAAGTTGGAAATAAAATAAATAAAAATGTTTCCACTGCTGGGACGCAGGCCTTCTCTCAGAGAGAGAGAGAGAGGATGAGCCGTAATCCACCACGCTGGCCTATGCTTGTTGGTGAATTTCATGTTTTTAATTTTTTGAGGTTCTTGGACATAGACCGATGTTTTCCTTCACCGTTTTTGAGTGATGGCATCGAAACTGCACATAATTTACTAAGGGTACTAAATTAGAGATTGGTGCAGGGCCGAAGATCGAACTGGGTGCCGTCAGATTGTAAAGCTCACATGCTACCGCTCGGCCACCATTAAATCACTCCTATTAAATCGATTTATGTGCTCCCTTTTTTTTATAACGCAGAGAAAGCTCTCGAGGTCGTCCCTCAAAAATTTCATTACCATAGGCTCAGTAGATTTTTAGCTACAAAAGTTTGAATGTTTTTTGTTTGGGTGCGTTGTTTTGGCACTATCAATAATTTTGTTCGATTACTCATTCTGAAGCCAGGTTCAAAAAAAGATAAATATTATATCAAACAAACTGAATCTTAGTTACCGAAATGTCATTTGTTCCAGTTCCTAGGATTCTGTGCGATGTGTCTCACTGTCGGGGCTTTGGTACCAAGCAACATGAAGGTAAACAAATTAAGTATTTCAAATTTAAGTAAATTCCATTCCATTTCAACATATTCCCTTCTCGATGACAATGGTAAAGTCAGCGAGATTTACAATTAAACAAATATGGTCAAAAGGATTATTGCTTGCAGGCCACAGCAAAATTACAACATGTTGGCAACGCCATCTAGTAAAGATTAATGGAACCCGGCCCTGAATATAGCTTGGACGCCACTATCACAATTATCCCTGAAACAACTTATATTAAAGAATCTTTAGATATAAACTTTATTTATTTAAAAAAAATTGTCTTTGAAATTACCACTAAACTGACGTTGAATATTGACAGTAAAAATATATTTGTTTCATTTTGGTATTTTTTTGTCTAGCTATGTCCACGCAAATACCTATAGGTAAACCGTAATTTTCAGGTGGGACTCATTCAATGTGAAGGGCAGCGCTATAGCTTCTGCAATGCCAAAATGGCATTCAAGTTTGGAAAGGACCCCAAAAGGTGAAAACATTGAACTCGCATCACGTCATTTGTGATATTCTGCCTGTCCATTTTACACAATAAGACTCAATTCACACCTGTGATGCCATCGCTAACCAGCGTTAGGTTGGATAGCGTACATATCGGTATGAATTAAGCCTTTGGTTCTTGCTCGAAGGACTAAATTTTTTTCTCTGACTAAAATGAAACGTTAATACTCATAGCTCATTTTTTTTACATGTCATTTCGAGCTGTCATACCGCGACACCCGTGAACGCCCTAGCAGAAGTGATAGAGTAGTAGGAGGATGAAATACAATAGATATTGTATTTCATACTGGAGACTTGTTCAGTTGTTCATAATGATGGGTACTATGGACCCCTTTCCGCTTAGTACACCCTTTCCGTGTACCTAAGATTCTAGCATTAATTTTCCAGGTACATAAACGAAGTGCTTAACTACGCAAGGAACAACTCCCAGATAATAAACTTGCTGAATATCGTGGAACAAGTGTTCAAAGTGAAGGATATCAACGTACTGGTCGTCACACATGTTGCTAAAAGTAAGCTAGCGTATTTTGGTTTTACCTATGAATTTAAAAACCCAGTATATTGGGTCCCCAGTTTACTTGCATGAATTTACAAACCCAGGATGTTGGGTCCCCAATTTACTTGCATGAATTTACTAACACAAGATGTTGGGTTTCGGGTTTACTTGCATGAATTTACAAACCCAGGATGTTGGGTCCCCAGTTTACTTGCATGAATTTACAAACCCAGGATGTTGGGTCCCCAATTTACTTGTATGAATTTACAAACACATGATGTTGGGTCCCCAGTTTACTTGTATGAATTTACAAACACATGATGTTGGGTCCCCAGTTTACTTGCATGAATTTACAAACCCAGGATGTTGGGTCCCCAATTTACTTGCATGAATTTACTAACACAAGATGTTGGATTTCGGGTTTACTTGCATGAATTTACAAACAGGGGTTCTTCAAAAGGCGAGTTAATAGAGTCCAGAAGAGCGCAACTTTGCGCCGATGCTCAAGACTAAGGAGCTTAGTCTGAACTTAGGATTCATTGCTTCTTGGCACGTGTCTTAATAGAATATGCATGGCCGAACTTGTGCTTATTACCAACTTGGCAACTGTTCAGACGTGAAGTACCGTCGCACCTTCAAATTTGAGTCCTATTATGTTTATGTGTCGAGACGAGGCTGCCGACCGGTTTCGGAGCCATTAGAGCTTTTACGTCAAGTTCCTTTACATTTCGTATAATTGGAAAATTAGATTTAAAAAAAATAATGACGCTATGTTTTGAAATATTTCAGTAAAAGTATCAGACAAAGACATACAGACGGAGACGCATCCGATCGATAACTACATTGAGAAGAACTACACTTGGGACCTCTGGGAGTGGAAACGCAGAGCTTGCCAATGGGTGCGTTTACTATCATACTAAAACTACCAGACGATAGACTAGTTCGCGTAACCAACTAATAGAGCGTTTTCAGTCAACACATTGGCACAAAAGCTGCCTACAAAAAATCTCTGCCCACCAATACCACGCCAGTAAAGATGGACATGACCTTGATCGAACCAATCAGTATTCAGTATCCGACCCCCGCGCATTGAGATGCGCAGGGGGGAGGGATCAGCAACTTTTCTGATTTGTTACGGCGACTTAGGAATTCAACATGTTGGGAATCATCATAATTATTAGGAATTTAAACATCTTGGGAATTCGACTTTCTGGGCCAGAAACAACATTTTAATGCAGTCTTTAAATTTTATTATTTTAGGCGACGATAGTGAACTGTAAGACCCATTCTACACAAACTAACTACAGCCACCTACGTTCCGAGATACACTGTCAAACTTACGAACTTAAAGACAAGGGCTACCAAACCAAGCAGGATAAAGGCATCAACACTATATCCAATACGGTGTTCTTCTGGGGTCTGCGAGGGAAAATTGGACCCGGACAACACTATATGGACTTGGGAGAGAAACATGACCCGGAAAATAAAAGAGGTGAGGGTTTTCAACATTGTAAACATAAGATTCAAAATAAGATGTCAAATTACAGACCTATATTCAAGTAGACGCCACAAGTCGACCTGTCTTGCATTGCATGTCATATCTCCAATATAACTACGATATATTGTCGTAGTTGAGTCTGGCTCAAAACCAGTCTGCTCAATCGGTGCCGCGACAACACATGTCAGTTTTAAACGAAAATGGGTAATTGTGCAATACTGAGTTGTAAGAATACCGCAAATAGAGTTGGCCGACAGAATAAACATATTTATTTTCACAGGTAAGTACTTGCAGGTATGAAAAAATTTACGCTTAGTTTTCATTCTGTTTGGACCACGCGTCTGCTTGGATATAGGTTTGTGGGTCAAATCAAATAAAATAAAACACACTATATTATGTTCATGTGGGGTATGTGAAGAAAAATTCGGACCAAAAAAGGAGCAGATCGATCTCAAAGAAATTGATTCAGTGAAGATGCCTAGAGAAGCCGCCCAAGCACAGCTCACCTGGTGTTAAGAGACAGACGTGGACATACCGGGCGTAAAGGAAACACTCCTGATATTGAAACGCTCTTGTTATCTACTATATAAAAATAAGTCGGGTTTTCCTTCCTGACGCTATAACTCCAGAACGCACGAACCGATTTCCACGGTTTTGCATTCGTTGGAAAGGTGTCGGGCTCCGTGAGGTTTATAGCATATAGGTTTATAGTAGCGAGGCCGAAGGCCGAGCTCTACGCGTACGAAATCAGCTAGTACTATCTAAACACTTCATCAAAACTCGCGTGGGATTCATTATAAATTATTATAACACCGGCTTACACTCACGATAATGTTTTCATAAAAGTCGCACTGCAGGCGGGTGCGAGGTAGCGATATAATAATTTATCTAAACACTATCTAATACCAATAACCACTTGACTTAATAATTTTTGCTTATACTAAGACTTATTGTTTTAGTGGTTTAGTATTTAGCAAACCAGCAATGTAAAGCGTACAAATTCGGGGTCAATGCACCGCGTCGGTACAAAATAGCGTGATTTGTAAAGAACACCCCTAACGGTTGCATAAAGAATGCAAAAACAATAATTATAAAATGGAAAAAAAACCTGATACCGTTTCATAGTCACCAGCACTATCATCAGTCTCCGTTTTCGGGAGCGTTTTTCTTGCACCCCATATTTGGTACACCTAGCCTGGATTGGGAACTGGCTCTCAAATAATGTACGTAATGAACAAACCGTTAGGCATTTGGTGACGGCAGGGCGTTTTTGACCACAGCAAGCAACGGCTGACCCCTCGGTTATGGGCTACTTTTTATTCCGGAAAAATTATCGATTCCTGTACGATAGTTTTCAGAAATGAAAAGGCGTCGGAAGAAATCTCGCTCTACCCTGCTCAATAGCTAGGGCCGGCGCTAACCGAGGGGTCAGCCGTCACAACTTGTGACCCATCACAAAATGTATTTTTCAGCTCGTGTGATAGATGTCTGCACATGGCCGTGCATTGAAGCTAAGGATATTGAGCGGATAAGTTTTGAAGAGAATCCAGCCTTAAATATGAACTATTCCTCGAGCCATACCGTCAAAACAGTGATACGGGACTCGGATGAATCGTCCGATGACCTGCGAGGTCACTCGTTGGACTGAGCAGTCACTCTTTGGTTTATGAAACGGTCACTTTTCCGTTCATGGAACAGACACTCTTTGTTGTTAACTATGTAGTGGTAATTATCTGGAATATGGAGATGTTATTCTTTGGCGTATGGAGTGGTCACTCATATGAAGTGGTCACTTTTTGCGCTGTGAAGTGGTCATTTTTATGGACTGACTAGCGACCCGCCCGCCCCGCTTCGCACGGATGTAATTTACGTGCGAAGCCGGGGCGGGTCGCAGGTTATATTTATAAACCTTCCATGAAAATGTATCTAACTGATGGTGAAAACCGCAGCAAAATCCGTTGTGTGGAGGAAGAGTTAGCGGCCATACAGACATACAGACAGACAGGCGCGGAAAGCGACTTTAATTTATACTATGTAGAGAAGAGATAGAGAAAGAGAAGAGTGAAAGACTCATTCTGAATTCACTCTGTAGCAATGACAATTTATCCACTTAGTGGTTATCCACTTCACTGCTCATCCTTTACCCGCGCGATGAAAAGGTACAACAAATTCAGCATAATCTTTTTCGAGGGGGCCAATAATAGGCACGAATTGAATGACTTTTGAGTCTCCAATCACAAGCCGCCATCCGACACCCCCCGCGACCGACGTGGCTTACTCGTGCAAAAGAGAATTATGACGACATGCGCGATCAAGTGCTTATATTATTTTATTTATATTACACGGGAATTACTCGCGTAAGATTAAGCCGGTCACTCCGACTATAGTTTCAACCGCATTAGGCAGTCTTTTTCAAGGTGAATGCGCGCGCGCGGCTGCGTCTCGCTTGGCTTGCTTATATTATATTTGCACTGTAGCCTGTGAAGTGGTCACTGTTCGAAGTAAACTATGAAGAAGTCACTTTGCGCTATAAAATGATAATTCCTATGGAGTGGTCACTCTTTGGTCTATGAAGTAGACATTTTTTTTCAAATAAACTATGAATTTGTAATTTTTGGCTTACGAAGTTGTCACTCTATGGCATATGAAGTCACTCTTCGACATAAACTATGAATTGGTCACTCTTTGGCCTATGATGTCGTCACTTTATTTGACCTAATCTTTGAATTAGTCTCTTTTTGGTTTAAAGAATATTAACTCTGGCCTATGGAGTCTTTGACATTAACTATGAAGTGGTCACTTGGCTTACGGACTGGTCGCTGTTTAGCCTAACTAGTGGTAAATTTCTTTTGATTTGCTAATAGTGGTAATTTTTTGAGTTTTTCATACTGGACTATGGAACGGACCCTTTTTATGTAAGAATTTCATTTACCGTTTTCTTTATTGTACAATAAATAAGAAAGAAAAATCCCTAAAGTTCTTAAATGTTTTCCCTTTGTAATATTGTACTATTGTTACATAAATTTACTAAACTTATATAAATCATGATACATTTTAATAGAATAAAAAAAAAACAATAATAATGTGTGTATTTTAAGAATTTCTATAGTTCTTTAATCTTACTAAAAATATCCAGCCTTACTTAGAAACGTTTTTAAGTTAATCTACGTTATAGAAAAAAAAGAAAGAAAAAAAAAATTTTTCTACTCCTTTACAAAAACTTATATCTAAAGGATACAATCAGTGTCGAATGGTCCGTCTCGGCATTAATGCTGAAAGTCAAGGACTATCGGCGCCGGTTTTCAGACGAACCCTTGAGTTTACACTTAACACAAATTTACATATATTTTTAAGTATCTAGAAAGAAGAACTAGTATCTAGAATATTATAGAGAAGTAGTACCTATTTCTTGAGCATTAAGAGCGCATGCCTCGCTTGGTTGACGAGCGCGATGTCTTCTGCGCTCCGCTGCAATGCTGTCTCTTGTTCGGTCAACTCGGCGAGAGTTGCCGCCAGTGCACTTAGGGACTTTGGCATCGCATGCTCTGGTACCGCAAGCGTTGAGAATTTTGCCTGGAATTTGAAAAAAAAGTTAAAATAAATGTGTTTGTTCAGCTTTTAAGGTGGTACTTTCACCTCTGGCGGGAAATTCAAATTTCAAACTTTTTTTTTTTTCTTGTGTAATTATTGTAAAAAGACAGTGAACAGACCAGTGTGTGTTGCCAGTGATGACATATATGGTACTGAGACGTGGTCCGTGATACGATGAACATGGATATTGGCCAAAGAACCAGTCACCGACTTAGCTATTAAAATTTGCAAGTTAGTGGCAATGGGCAGGCCACATCGCTCGAAGAACCGATAACTGATAGGGAAGAAAGGTTCTTGAGTGGAGACCACGAACCGGAAGACGCAGCCATTGGCGGATCCAGGGGGGGCGGCATGGGAGCCATGCTCCCCCCCCCCAAAATACCTAGCAATTTCATACATTCGACTCAATTTTTCGATTTGATTCCTTTGAATCTTGTGGAATGCCCCCCCCCCCCCCCAAATGAAATCCAGAATGCCCCCGCCCCCCCCCAAAATGAAATCCTGGATCCGCCCCTGGACGCAGCGTAGGTAGACCCACTAGATAGACCGACGACATTATGAGACTTGCGGGCATCTAGTGGATGCAGATGGCAGGCTGTCGTTCAGTGTGGAGGTTAAAGGTGGAGGCCTATGTTCAGCAGTGGACGTCTTCGGGCTGATGATGAATAGCCGTAAAGGGTGCACCGTGCAGCTCTGAGGAAGACATACCTTGGCCCTCTCGTAGTTCTCTTCATAAGAGGCGACCTTCTGTTTAATCTGCCGGCAGTAGTCCTGAACTGTCTCCGGGTTGGGAGTCAGTGAGGCAAGGCTTTGTCTCGACTGTGCCAGGTCTCTTGTTAGCTGGTCGATGAGTTTGGTGTTACGGTCTATTTTGACTTGGACTTCTTTGTTTTTTTGTCTGAAATACAGAACAAAATTGTAACTAGAGCATATTAGGTAACAAGTATGTTAGTTTTTTCACAGGATTCATTTCGGAGAATGCGTGTCAGAGCTACAATAAATCAATATTATCCTACTATACCCTTTCAAGTACAAGACAAGAAGAAAGTCAGCCCACTACCATCCTTCACATCAACAGCCAGTAAACGTCCACTGCTGAACATATGCCTCCCTCTTACAAAGGGGTGTTGCCATAATCCCCACGCTTGGCATGCGGCTCGGGGATCGCAGTTCGTACACCGTGTTCTAATAGGACGCTGCTGCCCATCCTCCAGTGGTTCTGGTCACAGTTTTAGGACATACCCGGGTCGGCCTACCAGCCTTGTATATATTGTTGATTTCCCTTGGATACATCTGAAAGATTATGATTCTACGATATGTTTCAAATCCGTACGGCTAAGAAATGAAAAAACCTGCCGGATTTCTTATGATTTTAGATTTATTATTATAGGTATTTTTAAGGTCATTGTGAATCATCATTTCATTGTTATGTTCCCACTGCTGGGACTCAGGCCTTCTCTGAGAGAGAGGATGGGCCATAATCCACCATGCTGACCCAGTGCATGTTGGTCATGACATCATGACGTCATGTTGGCATGACGAATTTTATAAAAGTTGCGAAAATCTCATTTACGAAGTGGAAGAAGATTGTAGAAAAGACCAAGGGTTGTAGCGTCAAAGGAAGATGAAAAGGGCAGACTTATTTTGAGACACTTCATTAAGCTCACCTTAGCTTCAATATCTCATAATCATCATCCATATTCTCACTGATTACTCTGGACTGACAGAGGGAGATGGTGACTGGGTCAAGCTGGGCCATTTGTGATTTGCTTTGAACTGTACACACACCCCCGAAAAGTTCCTGGCATTTCTGGGGCAGGTTATCTACAGATAAGTTGAGCATGGATATGACTTCTGAGGTTGCTGTTGCTGAAATGGGAAAAAATTAAGCTCAAAAATATGTGAACCCTTATCCCTATTTGAGATGGAGGCGATAAGTTTGTTGTGCATTTCCCCCTACCAGCACCTACCCGAACCAACTCAACCCCTTGAAATATCCGAGTGAGGCTCTGGGGCGCTGGCTCAGTTGCTCCAGTGGCGTAGATGGAAGAGTGCATAATGATGATCAAAAGAAGTCTAGCTGTTGTGGTGACGTAGATGAAAAAGACAATGATGCGACCCGGTAGCGCTTCTAGTTTCTTCTGTGGCTTTACTATGCCACAGCACCTGCTCTACAGTTTCGTTCTCCCTCATGCAGCCACAACACAGCGGACTGTCTGTGGCTGCCAGCTTATACAAGTGGCTATTCAAGTTGCAATGACCGGTTATAAGGCCTACTAGCAGGCGAAGGTCCTGTCGTTGCAACTTCAATACTTCAATTTCCGGGAAATTAATGAAAAGAAAAATAAACCGGCCAAGTGACCGCATTGAGGGTTCCGCTTCCGTACCACACTAAATACAATAAGGTCATCCAAGTAACCAGTTTTTAATATACCAGCTTTTAACGTTTCCAAAATAGTCAAAGCAATATAATTGCCACAGGGTTACATAGTAATTTTTGCAGAAGTGACGTTTGAGTATAACACAATTATAACAGAAATTAGTCACCGATTCGCACTTGGCCATTATTAATTATTTGTTGTTATACTTTAGGGTGTGTACTATAATCATGCCGAGTTTGACACTTGTATGTATTACCGTTTTTACATTAGAGCTAATACGAAATTACGTTTAAAAATATGTTTGTTGTATGGGGACCCCCCTCTAGTTTTTACTTTTTTATTATTTCTTAGTTAACCCGCCGTAACATAACATATTCTGTAAAATTTTCGACTGGCTATCTATTATGGTCCGAAAGATACAGCCGTTTAAAGGTTGGACAGACAGATGGACGAATGGACAGACAGACATCGTAGGCTTAGTAATAGGGTCCCGTTGTTAACCTTTGGGTACGGTTACGGTGAATCTATATTATTTTGTCAGTACATCATAGTTTTTCTGAAAATAATAAATTTTGGTACCCATCTTTTGATTCTAAATAGGATTCTGCTGATATAATACATCAAGATAATAACAAAAATTTATTTAAAAAAAATTATTCTAAATACTTAGAATTACACAGATCCTAAACCAGGAAACTTGACAATACTTTCAATCTTTCTCGCAACATTCAGCAGCTGGTTTTCGGAAAGACTTGGACCCATGAGCTGTAAGGACAACGGTAATTTCTTTGCTGACAACCGGATTGGAATAGATATGGCTGGTATTCCAGCCATATTAGCTGGCTGCGTACAATAGTCTTGAAACGCACACTGATCTCTGTTATGTTTTGACGAAAACTCTTCATACAATGGTGCATCAGTCAACGTTGTTGGAGTCAGTAACAAATCCACTCCATCGTCACCGCTGAAGACTTTTTCAAAGTCATCAGAAATCATTCTACGTAATTTCAATGCTTTCAAGAAATATTTATCATAATTTCTAGTCAATAAGAAGTAATTTCCAGCTAGAATTCTTGATCGGACGACTTTATTGAAGCCCTGTAAGCGTGACGATGCATATAACTCTTCGGTGGAGTATGTCTCATCGGATCTCAGTCCGTACTCGATGCCATCATATCTTGCCATGTTACTAGCAACTTCACATTGGTTCAGGATTGAGTAAACTGCTATAGAAACTGATGTATGAGGTAAAGACACAGTTTTAACTACAGCTTTTTGATTTTCTAGTATGTCGGTAACATATCTCCATGTATCTATTACTTCTCGACTCATGCCATCACAGTGATATTCTTTAGGAATACCTATTTTCACGTTTGATAAATCTATTTCATTTTTCAACTTGATAGCAGAAAAATCTTCTTTGATTGTCGTTGAATCAAAAATATCTGGTCCGGCAATGCAATTAAGGACTTGAGTTGCATCTTCAACAGTTCTTGCTAAGATTCCAGGCACATCCATAGAATTGACAAGAGGTATCAATCCATGTCGAGAAACAAGACCGTATGTTGGTTTGAGTCCTACTATGCCGCATAGAGCCGCCGGATTTCGTGTTGATCCCCCAGTATCTGATCCAATAGCAGCTACGGATGATCCTGACGAGACTGCGACAGCACTGCCACCGGAGCTGCCACCAGAAATCCTCCAGTTCACCTTATCATATTGCCAAGGGTTCCGACTAGGCCCAAATATGGAGTCAACCGTTCCTGAGCCCATTGCAAACTCATCCAAGTTACATTTACCGATGAGACAAGCGCCAGCAGCGCGTAATCTCGCGTAGACTGTCGCGTCATATGTCGGCACGAAGTTTCTCAACATTTCTGACGCACAAGTAGTGTGTATATGACTGGTGCAGAAGTTATCCTTCATGCCGATAGTAATACCGTCCAGAGGTTTGGTTTTCTTATCGATGTAAAATCTTTTTTCACTCTCGATTCCATGATTTTCAGCAATTTCGTCCGTGAGTTTCACAAACGCGTTCAATTCGCTCGTCTGCCGCGCTCGTTGCAAACACAAATCTACGAAACTGGTAGGCGTGAGTAATTTTTCACGGTAAGCTTTATGAATCTCTTTTATTGTTAGAGATGTTAATTTGTTCATTTTTGTAATTTATTATTTATAAAGAGAGGTTATTTTGTAAATAACAGCTGTTAGCAAAACGACTAAATAAAAATGCTAACGACTGGTTCAATAGATACATTGCATACAATACTTTGTCGGATTATAATAACGATCATTCAAAAAACTTACCCACAGCCAGACGCTCCAGCCGTTCTTTTTGAACAAGAGACTCCAGTAATTTCTCGTTAACTTCGTTAGTTAGTACCATTTTCAGTTTGCTTTAGTTTTTTTCAGTAATAAATTGTTAAAAAAAAAACATTCAAAGCAGTGAGTGACAATTCATAAAATTCAAACAATCTAAACGCACATCTAAACGTTACTTTTGAATTGACAATTATCAAAATGACAACTATAACTGACAGTTACAAATTATTCAACAGATTTTTTTCACCTTTTACTAGATAAGATAAAGTTATTAAGGCCATACCTACCGCCTCAGATTACAGATTGTACTGAGTAGCAAACGTGAAAAAAAATCGTTGTTATAATTTCCAGGTTATGAAATTATAACAACGATTTTTTTTCACGTTTGCTCCAATCTCCAATGCAAGCGGCTTACTACAGCAGTTTTTTTAAATAAATATTCACCCAATGGATATGCATGCTAAAGTCTTCAATTGCCTAGTCTTGAATGTTTGGTAAGTTGTTACCTCAACCAGTCAATCCAGCTCTATCTCCATCAAACTTGGTACATATGAGAAAATGAGTTAATCACAGTGGGGTATTTACTTTTCCCAAAATTCTATGTACGAAGACAAATGTACCAAATGCTTACAGCCTCTAGCTACAGAAAAGTTATAAAAAAACACACTGACAAGACAATCTTGAGGTAGTGATGAGATATTTGTGTGAATAACTCTATCGATAATTTAATTTGTTTCTTTGAAAATCTAAAAATTCAGTTAGATATCAGATTAACAATATTAATTAAGAACAAAATAAGATTTTGGGAATTTTCGAGCTGTTATAAGCCGAATACGGTATTCAATTAGTAGTTATGTGTTGAGACTAATAAAAAACCAAACAGACAGTCCTAATCATTATATTCAAGTAGAAAAAAAATTAGTAACACCAACTTTTGAACATAAATTAGTTTATTGACACCATTAGCATAATTAACAAAAAGTTTTAAATTTATTATTGACAAGAATCCAATAGGATTTTTGTTGTTTGAGCAAACTGTAGCATTGCAGCAAGGTAGTTACGTACAAGGCAATTCATACACTAGCATTGCACCGGCACGTTTCCGTTAAAATATCGTTTAGTTGAAATTGAAACCATAAGAATGACAAAGGCTGGTTGCCATTGACCTCTCAGCACGTCAAAAACTAGTGGATTTTACCAATTTCCAATGAAATATGACCTCCTATCCACATACAACGTCATGTCACATCATGCCATCACTGACCGGACATTGGTGTGGTGCCACCGTGCCGGTGACGTAATGTAATAGTGTGAGCTAAATTGTGAGCACCATTGATAGCTATTACTACAATGGTGAGCACGTACTAATATTATACGTTAATCGTATAATAATTATGTGTTTACGATGAGATGTCAACAATAAAATATCATTCAATAAAACTACAACCAGTTTTCGACAAAAATAAATCGATAGGTACGTCAATTTCTTATTCACATCACATCACTAAACTTGATAAAACGCGTAGCTTATACTGGCGTAGTCGTAGAATACATCTTGAATAAAACTTATCACAAATTTAGTCTATAAAACTCATTCAAAGCTTGAATAATTGATGTAATAACTGATACACAATTATTTAATTAGTGTATCGATGCGCTCTTAGTCCAAAATTATGGCGCATTTACAGTATATGCCCGGGGACCCTCGCTTGGTCGATCAACTGGTCTACGAGTTGAAATCAAAGGGGATTTTTGATCAGGTGAGCATTTTATCATTACTACGGCACTATGATTATTGCTTATTAGCATACACGAATTTTCTTAAGCCTGTTTTCTAATGTCAACAATTTGTATTGACATGAAGCATGCATTTATTTTAATTAATTGATTTTGTTCGACATCACTTCAACCTTCGAAGTTGAAAATGGGCTAGTGTCTAGACGATTTAAAGACCTTTAGGTAGTTGATCCCAGTAGGTATAAAAGATTGTGAAGATAACTAGGTACCTAACTAGCGAAAATCTATCTAATAGGTACCAAAAATGTACTTATCAAGGTAACATTTACAGGTACAAGGTATTTTTTTTTGTACTGTTAACCAATACGTTTTACAGAGGTATACATGTGAGGACTTACACTCAATGCTGGTCAGGCTATACCAGACTGCAAAGCATCGCATTTAGTTTCGCTCGGTACATTGTCGTGAATGGGCATCCTCCTGTGGAACCCAAAACACATCATAATGCTTTTTGTGCATTTTATAGTCCAATTTTTAGGGTTCCGTACCTACAAACACGGGAAGGGTAAAAAACGGGACCCTATTACTAAGCCTACTGTCTGTCTGTCTGTCTTTCAGTCTGTCCGTCCTACTATGTCCGTAATAGATAGCCAGTTGAAATTGTCACAGAATATGTAATTTTACGGTGGATTAATTAAGAAATAATAAAAAAGTCAAAAATTAAAAACGAATGGGGGGTCCACAGTGCCCATACAACAAAAGTATTTTTGTATTAGCTCTAATGTAAAAAAGGTAACACAACACAACACACAACATACAAACAACTTTACAAGTTGTGTAAGCTCCAAAAATTAGGCGATGTATTATCTTTTTAACAATAGGTCATGGATGCCAAGTAGCCATTTGTTCATTTCTTAATAAGCCTTGCATGCTTCTAGTTCATAATTTTGTCATTACAGGCTAAATCATGATTTTTCCAATTTTCTAAGAGTCCTTTATAATATTCCAGTTTCGAAAAGATTGCATCGCAGATGTGGACACTCGTCCTGCATACCAGAACCTGCGTCAGCGAGTGGAGACGTCCGTGTCCACGTTCCTCTCCCACCAGTGCTGGAAACCAGACCTCAACAAGAACCAGCTACGAGAAAAGCTTAGAAAACATATCTTGGAGTAAGCAACTTCTGTTATCTTTTCCCAATCTTGTATCGCCAAATCTGCCGGGTGGTTTTAGGGCTGGAATTGGTCAGGTTGGCATATTTAGATTTTACCAAACTGGTCAGACTTGCAACAGTGAAGAACCACCACCAATTTTCGATGTGGATCAGCTGTTTGCGATGGTCCAAGCAAAAGGCGAGTGGTTTCAACGACCGGTACCCGTGTAGCACCTTGGACCAACTTGGTGAGATCTAACATAAGAGCAAGCTCTCGTGTCTTTCTCCCAATATGGTCAGTGTTTAGGCATGGGAATAACCACTCCTGGTGGTAATGATTGTTTAAAATCTCCCAGTAAAATTTATTAGGCTCTTTTGCTAAGTTTCTGGGTTGCATCTGCTGTGTTATTTAGATATTCTGTGAGTTGTGTCGTCTTCCGATCTCCGATGTGCGACTGGTAGAAACAACTATGAAGAATTTTCTCCATACCAGTGTACACTAGTACCCAAAGTACAGAGAATCTGGAGCTTTCAAGCTGACGAAGATGCTGACGAAGATGGTCTCGCGCATACAGAAAAACAGACAACTTGGGCGATAAAATTGCACTCCAGGGACAACCTTAGGTACAATTGGAGCGCAAAGACAGACAGACTTTTGGTTTACGTCATTATGATACAAGATCTCGTAGACAAGAGTCATGGTTTGTCTGTATCTAAGTGATAGCCATGTGTAACTTAACAGATATTTGCGAGCTGCAGCTGTGCTCACGGTGCTCACAGTCAGAGTCAGATCACTGACTCACTCTCTTTCTCACTCACGTGCTATCACTCTTTTTTTTTGTCACGCGCACTCTGAGTTGCTTCAGTCAGTTTTTCGCATGACAGAATCGAATAGTACAGTGTGAGTGAGCGAGCTGGCGTGTGCCCCGAGCCGCGAAGGAACTGCCAGTATTACACATGAGCTGTGACTCAGTGATTCAAACCTGATTGATCTGCATCTTTGAATCAGATCAGAGCTGATTTACACACGGCTAGTGATAGTGGTCTGGCATGAGATCCCTTAGGATGTTTATGTGGTAAGTAAAAAGGCGTGTAGCTGCCATATAACTAGTCTGGAGACTCCAAGGACACTGGACACAATGGCACATCCCGGAATAACTTGCAAGAGGGCGTGGCAGCTTTTCATGAGTGACTATATATCTTGCTACTAGCTAACTGCGAGCCTCCTGCAGTGCACCGTGGCTCAGATCCCGCTTCCTTCCGCGACTGGCTACCCGATGCAGCTGAGATACCATTAAATACTGTTAAATTGTGCATATTATTTACCACACTATTATCTTTTTACAGTGGCAACTACCTCGAGCAAGGAGTAGAAAGAATAGTAGACCAAGTAGTCAACCCTAAGGTAGCCACAGTATTTATACCTCAAGTGGAAGACCTGGTCTACAACTATCTCGGCATCCCTAGAAAGAAGACGCCAGGACCGGAAACTGGAGAAAATAAACCTGAGGACCTACTACCTACAGACTTAGAAGCCGTCAGTCCAGGCTCTGTCAAAAGCAATGATGATAAAAACGAGGCTATGGAAACAGATCAAATGGAAAAAATTGATGTTCCAGAAGAGCCAGAAATTAAGGAAGAAAAAACTTTTACAGACGTAGAAAAGAAAGAAAATCTAGATATTGAGATGTCGGAAGTGACAGTCAAATCAAATGACTCTGAAAGCATGGATAAAAGTTCAATACCTTTGCCGGCTGAGGAAATAAAGCTAGAAAATATACCAGCTCCTGTCAACAGCCCTCCTAAAATAACTAAAGTTGAATTGGAAAACATTGCTCTACCACAAGAGCTTAATGTATCTTCTGAAATACCGTTGCCTGAAGAAACGCTTAAAACTGAGAAAGATTCTTTTTTTAAACCAATCCAGGTTCACAGCGACGATTCCGTTTCAAGTTCAGATTCTTCCTTAAGAAGAAATATGTCCCCTTTGACACCAATAAGAAATTTTAACAATGAGAACTCTTGCGACGCTCAGCAAGGATTTGAAGACGATTCAGATTTTAAATCTGATGAAAAAGCTGCTCCTAGTACTTTTAGATTCACAATTGAATCTAAAGATATTAAAGAAAATAATTCAGATAGTAATTTAGAGATAAAAAGTCAAACAGACAAAAAGAAGACTGAACAAATTGATCTGTCATACCAATTTACCAATCAAGTTAATATAAACACGTATAATACGCCAATTTATGACGACAGCTCAAACAGTAATAACCTCCATATTGACTACGAAAGCGACGTAAATAGTAAAACTAATATAGAAATGAAACCCGAAATAGAGAACTCAAAAGATAAAAAGAGTGATGAGAAAAAAAGTCATACAACCTCTCACAGATCTAGAGATTCAAGCAGACATTCAAGCAGTAAGGGCAAAAGATCTGATTCAAAACATTCTACATCTCGTGATAGCAGTAGACATGACAAGAAATCATCATCCAAAGACGAGAAAAATAAATCTAGCAAGGAACGAGACAGGTCCAGGGATAGAAGCGAGAAAAAAGACAGAAATTCATCCAAGCATCACGACTCATCAAGAAGCTCACACAAAAGTTCAAAAGATAAAGACTCGAAATCACACCATAGTTCCAGTTCTAGTCATCGACATTCAAGCAAAAGCTCTGATGAGAGAAAATCCTCAAGTTCTAAGGATAAAGACAAAATAACAGAAAGTTCCAGAGACAAATCGAAAGATAAACCTAGAGATTCCAAATCTAGTACAAATAAATCTGATAGAGACAGAAAAAGCAGCACCAGCAAAAAATCAGAAGACAAAGACAAGAAGAAAGAAAAAAAAGACATAGATGATCATTATAGTTCTTCTGGACGCGGGAACCATAGCAGAAGATCGACAGACCGCGATTCCAACGATGGAAGCTCTTCGTCTAAAGGCTCTCAAAACCACAATGGTTCAAAATCTTCAGAGAATAAAAAAGATAGTAAATCAAGTAGCTCCAAATCAGAAAACACATCAACAAGTGGAGAATCTCCTAGCCCCAGTGATAAAGAGCACATAGTAAAAGATAATTCTAAGTTATCTCAATTCAAACCAGTAATCAGAGTTGATAATCACTTAGAAACGCCAATAGCTACCCCGCCGCGTTTACCTTTCGTTCCAGACGTGACATTGAAAAAGCCAAAATTCGCAGCCAATTTGCAAGAAGCCAAGAAATTTATGAAAATGCGAAAGTTTCTAGACGATGAACAGAAGAGAATGAACCAGGAAGCGGCACTACTTCTAGAGTTCCAAGCTAATGTAAGGCCAAGCTTAAGTCAGGTCTACTCAAGCATTTCCGGACCAGAACTAGAATTTGCTTGTGTTTCAACGACACCTGTGGATTCAGTTGCTTACGAAATCACAAATGTGCCAACAAATGAAAATATTGAAGAAAAAGACAAAGGTACAGATATGGAAGTGGCAAAACCTGAAACTGTTACTTCTGTAGGCATTCAATCTCCAAATAACGAAAAAGATGAAACTATAGGACCAATTGAAAGACAAACATACATCGAAAACATAGAATCAATACAAAAAGAAAACATCAAAACTAATAATCTAGAATCACCCCAAGAACCTGATGATAAAAATGATACTTATGATGAAAACAAACCATTCTCAGAGCTTATGAACGAAATAACTAAATATAGCGAAGCCTCAGAAACAAAAACTAAGACAGACATTAAAGAATGTACTTCTAAAACTGATGATGTTGAAGAAAGTATTCTAACTACAGAAAAAAAATATTTCGAAGTCACAATAATTACGGAAGAATTATCTGAATCTGAAGAAAAGGAATTTGAATCAGCAGATAAAGTAGAAGGAGAAAATAATGAATTAGAAAACACAGATTCAACAGAAATAGAAAACAATATTTCTATTAATGAAAACACAGATTCAACAGAAATAGAAAACAATATTTCTATCAATGAAAACACAGATTCAACAGAAATAGAAAACAAAATGTCTATAAAAGAAAACACAGAAGAGAACATAATCGCAACGGAAACAAATGTAGTTTCTACCGAAAAAGAAAAAATTTCTCCAGAATTATTTTCTCCAAAAATACCTAACGAATTGCAATACTTTGCGGAGCATGAAAAATATAACGCAGAACTAGAAAGACACGAATTTAGTAGCTTCTTTAACAATTTTGTAGGATCTGTAAATGTTAAAAAGAAGATATATTTGGTGAATTGTGATACTTATGAAGAAAATATGATGAAAGAAGTCGCTTCTACTATGGGCGACTTTGAAATTATAAACTTTTACAAAAACGGTTATTTGAAACTACCTAATATCACAACAACTATCGTAAAAGATGTACCATTATCTGCAGAGGTAACTTTGCCTGTAGAATCTAAAATATACATAGAAAAATCACCCTTATTCAGCCCACCTAAGTCTGAATGTTCATTCGAATTGCACAGTGATTATGACTCTAAATTAGATGATATAAATAAGAAATCCAGGCAAGAAGTCATGGAAATTATTCTGGGAAATATAATAGAAAGTTCACCGAGCAAAATGCCTAAAATAGACTACTTTACAGAGTCTACGATAGATACTGAGATAGAAGATGTAAATACTGAGGTAAAGAGTGAGACAGATAATACTTCAATCGAGACAGAGAACCTAAAGAGAAACATAGATGAAGTGGAAAGCTCAGTTAACAATAATAGATCAATTTTGACACCGAAAAAGATAAGAAAATTGAGTGATTCTGACCAGATTTCATCTACTACTGAAGGTAAGTTTTATCAAATAGTAGCTACGCCCCGCGGTTTCACCCGCGAGTTAAAATCGTCGTTTTTTCTGCGCAATTTTCTTGATTTTTCTTTCCGTAAGAACCTTCTACGAAGTATTAGAAAAATTAAAAAAAAAGATGATTCAGTAAAGTCGTTCTCATGTTACGGCGTGACCGAGGTAAATAGGGATTCATTTTTACATAATTATTTAAATAGATATACTACAAATTGATTATTAAAGGCCCGCTTTTAGCAATTGTCGGTCATACTAGTTTTAGTTTGTCTACTTCCACGGTAAGCTTAAAATTATAAATATCATTTCATAATCATCAAAACTGAATGTTTTATCTAGCAACCCGTAAAGACCGAAAAACGATTAAGGACATTTCGCTCGATAGAATAGAATAGAATAGAATATCATTTATTATCATAATGTCACATTAGTAATAATTTTTATAAAAAATATATGTATATTACAAATGCTCCTATTATGGACTCGTCAATTTAGGTACATTTTATTTTTAATTTATTTATTTGCAAGCAAGAACCATTGAGTCTCGCTCAGCAAACGAAAAAAATATATCAAAATCAAATCAAATCAAAATCATTTATTAGGCAATAAAATTAGCACTGCAGAGAATTGTCTGTGGGCCCCAAACACGGCCCAGCCTGTGAATCAGAATCAGAATATATTTATTGCAAGAACTGTGTACAAAAGATGTTCATAATAACTAGGGTATCAACAGTTTACCCATTTCGGGCATGCAATTTTTTTGTATAAAATTATATAAAACTGATAAAACTAACGAATAATAATTACACATAAAGCATTTACATTACACATAGAACGAAATACATATATACATACGATATACATATATCATATACGAGTATCATTGATATGCACGTTTCTCCCTGGTTTTTTTCGAAGTTGTATTTGTTTATGATGGTAAAAACTCGTCAAATGCCCAAGTATCAGTTGTAAAAAAAATATATTGTTTTGTATATTTCAGAGAATGAAGAAGCATCAAATAACAATAAAGTGTCGACAAGCACGCGATCGAAGTACTTGGGACGAGCGAGGCGGGTCGGCCTGCCCAGGCCCAAACGGAACAGTAAGTGCTGTTTAGTTGTTTACTTTAACGACCTGCCAAAGGAGGGTAATGTTTTCCGATGTTTGTATGTATGTCAATGTATGTCTGTCCTATTAGACTTTTTTTTAATCCCATAGTTGGCAAACAAGCTTACGGGCCGCCCGATGGTAAGCGATCACCGTCGGATACCTGTAACACCAGGGGCATCACAGATACGTCGCCGACCCTTAAATACTCTATTAACAGCCTTTTTAAAGAACCCCATGTTATAGTTACTCGGAAATGCCGCTGGAGGGGGAGCTCATTCCACATATTGCAGGTGTGAGGCAAAAAAGATCGTGTAGAACGCTCCGTGTGCGATTTCCACTGATCTATCATATGTGGATGAACTTTCAGGCGGTGGCGGCTGGTGCGATGATAAAACCGCGATTCTGGCATCAGATCGAACAATACAGATCGACTTCTTTTGAAAAAGGTACCTACAGCAACAGTATCATGTTAGATGCTGAGAGGTCACCTACTTTGCGTGTCTGTTTTCCGTCTTACGTTGGATCAGTGCTCCATCTTAATTCAGTTCTATTTCCGTCGTCTTGGCAATAACACGTCAACTTTAACAGTGAAGGAAACCCTGCGATAGCAAATGGAGTTAAAATTATTATAAATCAAAACAAACGTGCCGCATATTATTAAAACTTCTAACTTGATAAAGATCTGTGAGGAACACAGACACAGACCACTGCACACAGCAGGGGGGCATTCAGACAAGGTGCACCTGAATCAAATCGAAATGTTGAGTCGAATGTATGGAATCGCTAGGTGTTTGGGGGGGGGGGGGGGGGGGGGCATGGCCCGTGGCCCTGGATCCACCAATACCACACAGGTAGATTGTCAAGTCTAGGAAGTCAATAGATTACTGATTTACAAGAGTGTACTCAAGCCAAAAGCCCAAAAGCCAAGCCAAGTGTGTGTCTGCCTTTGCGTTTTGTATGGTATTCCAAAACACAAAGAATGCAAAACACTATTTCGAGCACAGCAAAGAGAACGGAAATGAGAAGGAAAATCTGTCGCCAGGCATTATTATACCTTGATTGAACATTCTTATTTAGATCAACGCGTCGCACTCCGCATCCAAAGAACTTGGACTTTACCTTTTTGGGTTAGATCTCAAAGTTCTTTGTCCGCATCACTGATTTCGAATGATTGAGAGGCAGATAATTTTGGTCCTGACAGATTGGTTTAGTTTAGTGAGTGGTATGACAGAATCGATGCCAATGTTCTTTTATTGCATTTTTGGGGTCTTATAATGCATAATGCATCAAGCAACATTGACAAAAAAACGACCTAATTTAATAAAAAAATTACGCAAACAGCCGCGTTACAATATTCTCCGACGTATACCGCCACTAACGCCAGTGCGGCCGATTTTTTTCGTTGAAAACGCCCACTTTGACACACAAAATTGGAACTGGGGCCTTACGGACAACAGCTATTGCGGCACTAAATTAACGTTAGATCCGCTCAGTTTGAAAATCACACGACCGCAAACCGTATTTGGGCGCGTTAAGGTTCACGTTCGCGTGATTTTCCAACTGAGCGGATCTAACGTTAGTTTGGTGCCGCAATACCTGTTGCCTGTAAGGCCCCTGAGCACAGCACACTAACATGTTTAATATTTTCATTCCAGATCTCTCCAACAGTCCATCCAGCGACAAGTCAGTGGAGAACTACGTTCAGAACACCCCTCTGCCCCCCAATCCGAATGGCAAAATCAAAACCACCCCCCGCACCAAGGTGCAGAGATACGATACTTCAGATCTTTATAAACCCAAGCTGCATTATCTATCGAGACGGCATAATGTCAGTTAGGCTTTAAACAGAATATTAAATAGGTGTAGTTAACTGAAAAAATTGATTTGTTTCTTATTTTGCCGGTTGAACTAGCTGCAGCCGGTTCACATAAGGGCCTTTGGGTGGCCTCATAGCGGATAAAGACCGCACCACAACTTAACGTAAAAATATATATATACACGCTACAAGTATGGTAAATATAGTCAACAGTATATTTATATATATATTTATTTATTTATGTATATGTATATTTAGTGTATTTATATTTTGTCATTAAGAATTTCTTTTTGAATGCCACGTTTTTGTCAATGTTTAATGTCGAACATACAAATACAATGCAATAACTCTTTATTAAAATACCATAAAACAAGTAAAACAACATTACAATAAAAATATTATCTAGGCTTTTAACAGGCGGCCTTATCGCTTAAAGCGATCTCTTCCAGGCAACCGTACTTTCTATTTTCAAAATTGTTTTAGTAATTACATTCGGGTTTTTTGGTCCCATAGTAAAAGTTATTTATATAGATGGGTACTGTGGAGCCCTTTTCGCGTAACTCTGTGTAATCATAATTGAATAAAAGGGTGATTCAAAGTAGTAAGAAAGTAAAATTAGAAATTTATTTATCACTCCATCCACACCTCTTGCCCGCAGCTTTGCCCAATTTGAGAATAAACATAACCTTTGTCACTCGGGGAAAGTACAACCTTTTCTGTTAAAGAATTTTCACTATCGATTCAGAGATTTGCTCTTGAAAACATACAAAACCACAAAATTTACCTCTTATAATATTATTGTGGATTATTTAATTTCATTTATTTATAGAAGATAGATTATTATTAGTTATTATGTATATTAGTCTCTCTTGTGTGTTACTGTTCTAAGTGTGCACAGTACCCTTAGTACAAGTTTTGATAGTATTCGAAAACTTTTTTCGTTTTCGTATTGTTCCATACATTGCTGGGCTGAAATGTATTCGAAAACTTTTTTCGTATTAGAGTGATGCAATCTATACCGCCGATTACTACCGATTTTAGTTCCTCCGCGTTTCCGCTGGAGGCGCTTTACTACAATGTATGGAACCGTAAACGAAAACAGTTTTCGAATACTATCAAAACTTGTACTAAGGGTACTGATCTTTGTGAATCCAAAATATGACTAAAAACTAACTTTTTCATCGGCCATGTTTGTTTACAAATTTGGACCTATACTGATCTAAAATTTTAAACAAATATGGCGGATTGGCAACCAATAACAGCAAACTTGTGCCATCACAACTTGCCGTTACTTGGATCCTTTTCGCAAAAGAAGTCCTTGCGAGGGCGCAAACAATTCAAATGTAAAAATAGCAATAGTTATATCTTATTAAAATTGTTATCATAATGCTGTGAGTCGACAAAACTACAGGATCTAAACAAATGGAAATAAAATATAATAAAAATGAAATTTATAAAAAAATTGTGTGTAAATATATTTATTTAATGTTACATACTATTTGGTATACTAAACAAATTATTTAAATCACACCCAACATCAACATGTTTAGTGTATAACACCTACCTATACACTAAACACAAAACTTTCCGAAACATAACTAATTAAATATCGTAAATACAATATAATAGGCAACGAAGGCCTATAGATAGTTCAAAATATCTCTAATTGCAGGCATTGTGCTCAAAATGCTGGCCGCGTTGCCTCGTTGGATTGTGAGGCTAACTTTCTGACCAAAATTAGATAATTTCTAACCATCTGGTTTAGTTGGAACATAGATATAAACTTGATTCAAATCAGTTGAAATTGTAACACCCCATGTTTTCAGAAATTATTTGAACTTGGATCTAAGAAATAATCGTAGGAGTTGAAAGGTTTTTTTTTTCATACTATTAATAGTATTTAAGAAAAACATTTATAAATATTGTATTTTAGTAATAGTTAAGATTACGCGACGAGACGACTGGCTGCAATCACACCGGTGGTGTCACTGTCTATATTTTATTGCAGATTGAAAGAAAAATTAATTGTAACAGTCGAAATTTCATGAAAATTTAAAAATCAAGAAATCCCGCTTTTTTAAATGTGCAATATTGTTTCATGTGCTGCAGAAACTGGATTACTACTAGTGGAAAATAAAACTTATCGTTGGTTGATAATCCAGTTTGTCAGAATCGCTGGAATAGTTAGTTTTTTCCCCGCCATGTTTGTTTACACTTTGATCAAGTTTTAGGATAAGAAAATTTAAGCTTGCCGTAATGTTTTATATGTCAAGTAATAAATGTAAAAGCTATAAGAGATTGTTAGTGAAGTTTTCTTTTGTATATATTTGTGTCTATTAAAAATATTATTATTCATAGTTTAACAATTATCTATTTTAGTAATAGTTTAATATTGTTATCATTAATTAACAAAATGAATAATAAATTACTATAGCTGGAAAATAAGTTGATTTTTTACTTGCAGTACTGTACCAGTTTTATAGGTGAAGCATGATAAAGGATGGATATTATATCAATGTGATAGATTTAGTCAAAGATTTTTTTTTTTTTAAGTTTACTAAAGCTCTTTAAAGTTGTTCAAAGAGGTTTAGTTCACTTCTCTTTTATGTGGTTTTAGTACTTTTAGTTGACAGTGTAATATTGCAGTTTTTTTTTGGTTGAATGTCGGACTGTCTGGCACCACTAGTAGCCCAATAGTGTTCTGTGGCCCGTGCTATGCACTAGTGTATTCTCTTTGTGTTCCGTGACCACAGGACCACGGAACACTATTACTCCTAGCAAGCACAGGACAGTCCGGACCCGCTAGGAGTAATAGTGTTCCGTGATCTGGACTGCTGGTCCAGATCCACCGGACTCAGCGGTACCAATGGACTGTCCGACACCAACGGACGGACCTGCACCGCCGGGCAGCACGACACCAACAGACTGTCCATCACCACAGGACAGTCCGGACCACCGAGCAGTCCATTGTTAGGATAGTTATTTAACTGAAAAAGACAGACCTACAATAAATTTTTATGTTTTAGCCCTCCCTAAATTTAAACCTGGCGTAGCTATGGTACACACTCTAGAGTAATACAAATAATAAATACTGGCCAAGTATGATTGATGAAATTTGATACAGAGGACAAAAAACTATGAGTCGGTGACAAATTTCTGTTCACCACTAGTTTTCGTATGATCACCGAAGTTAAGCAACGTCGGGTGCGGTCGGTACTTGGAGGGGTGACCGCCCGGGTGTTGTCTTTTTGCACTGCTTTTTTATACTTTAGTAGTTAATTTATGTCGTGGTACGGTACCCTCAGTGCATGAGTCTGACTCGCACTTGGCCGGTTTTATTAGCTTTTAGTTTTTACAGTGGATTGCTAGAAGACACAATAGATGCTGGACAGATAACCAGTATTCGAAGCTGAAGTGGGAGTGGGCCAGTCATATCTGTCGCAGAACCTATAACCGATTAGTACACGCTGAGGCTCGATGGGGTGACGATATAAGGCAGCTGGTTGTGACAACGCAAAGACGAAGATCGAGCTGAGGGGCGGAACATCACTGCATGCATGGCATTGCCAAATGAAGGAACTAAATATTTTCAATGGATAGGAGATGGATAGCTTTTAGTTTAGTGCAGAACATAGGTTCCCATTCAACTCTACAGATAAGCCGGTGGGTCTGTAAAGGTGCTGACCTTGTTTGTTATCACTTTGAACTTAATACTTGACTCCTCTCCTCACTGACTGATAGCAAAATTATTCCACTACGATATAGACGGGCCCCCAATTAACCCATCTCCATAGTAACTTGTTACTAGACCTACCCACTTGTCTATAAAGGTAGTCAAATCAGGACACTAAAAATAAAATACAAATGACTGTTCGTTTTTCCCAGAAAAGACGATAGTGGTTCCCCCATTCAACTGTATAGATAAGTTGGTTATTCTGCAATCTCAGTCTGTAACTGCTACTTATACTAGCAAGACCAGTGACACACCCTCTGCCAAAATTATCGTTAAATTTATTCTTGGTAATATTTGCTTTTATTTGATGTCACATTCATAATCATTTTTATGCTGAACTCAAGGTCACTGACCAACTTATTCTTATCTGTCTGAAGTGGTTGAATAATCGCTGGAATTTTATGGTGTAGTGTAGACATATAGGTACATGATTATGCTATCAGATGCATTTTAGTGTAGAGGTAGGTCAAGTTTTTCATCATCATTGTCAATCATTTACGTCTAACCAAAGATAATTGTCTAACGTACGATCTAAACGGAATGACATTCATCAAATTAGTTTTCTGGGATGGGGTTTAGAGGTAGCTCAGAAATAAATTTGCAAAAGAATACAATACAATACAATACAACTTTATTACACACCGAAAATACAAATGAAACTTAAAGTAACATAAAAACAAATAAACGGCAGTATAATGGGCGGCCTTAAGAATGAGGGACAATTGGAGGTTGAAAGATTATAATAAAAATCTATGGGTACAAAATCGCGTGCAACAGCTAGTTTTACGACAATTAAAATCGACTGATTCATAGCTTGACGCGAAGTCGCGAACTTTGACATTTCTCCATCATACCTACTTGTACCTATTTTTAAATGGGCTTCACAAGCGATGCATGTAAAATAAGAAAATTAAGTAGCAATTTAGCAGCCAACAAAAACATGTCTGTTGGTCTTGCTCTTTTAAATAAGAAATATGGCTACCACTGATGCCATCCGGGTGCTTACAAATTCTGCAACAGTGAGAGGGTCAAGAGAAAAATTAAATGTGAGTTTTGGATCTCGCACCCTGTAGCAGCATGGCGGATTAACATCCTCGGGTCACCAAGGACGCTCCAGGGATACTTCCTGGAAATCGGGTGGCTGAACTAGCTGTGGAAGTACCCTGCTCAAATTAGCAGGGTGTGCGAATAGAAGTAGGTCTAAGTCTGTCGTCTGCTGATGCCATTTACGCTAACACAAAGCCTTACTTAAAATTTTTTTTAAGTTAAACAATGCTTAAAATTGCTGTCAATTAAAATTATCACACACGAAAACAATGATCTTAAATCTCATTGCACAAAAATGAGGCAGAGCCAAAAACAAGCATTGATTAACTTAAGAAATGTTTTTAAGTAAGGTGTGATTATGAGCTGAACTCGAATAAAAATCAAATAAATATAATTTACCTTTATTTTACAACTGTACATGCACTTTAAAAAACATGTATATATGAAATGAGAAATAAATACATCAAGTCAATAATTTACATGAAATGACAATACTTTCTATTCGAATAATACTTTTCAAAATGTCACAAGTTAATATCAAATCACAATAACTTGGCGTATTTCTTGAAAACACTGTTATTAAGTAGGTAAAAAAAAAACGATAAATTTATCTACTAAAATATGAAAGCAAATAGGTAATAGATTTAGGCTGTTTTTAGGTAAATTTATAGTTTTTCAAATTGAAAAGTGTACCAGCAACATGGTTAAACACAAGATCTCAAAATTAATTTGTTTTATCAATAGACTACATTTTTTCCTCCAAACTGTCAAAATGTCACAAGTTAATATCAAATCACAATATCTGGCGTATTTCTTGAAAACACTGTTATTAAGTAGTTAAAAAAAAAAAACGATAAACTTATCTACTAAAATATGAAAGCAAATAGGTAATAGATTTAGGCTGTTTTTAGGTAAATTTATAGTTTTTCAAATTGAAAAGTGTACCAGCAACATGGTTAAACACAAGATCTCAAAATTAATTTGTTTTATCAATAGACTACATTTTTTCCTCCAAACTGTCAAAATGTCACAAGTTAATATCAAATCACAATATCTGGCGTATTTCTTGAAAACACTGTTATTAAGTAGGTAAAAAAAAAAAACGATAAATTTATCTACTAAAATATGAAAGCAAATAGGTAATAGATTTAGGCTGTTTTTAGGTAAATTTATAGTTTTTCAAATTGAAAAGTGTCCCAGCAACATGGTTAAACACAAGATCTCAAAATTAATTTGTTTTATCAATAGACTACATTTTTTCCTCCAAACTGTCTATGGGAAAACCTTGCTGTCATTTGAACGCGCTAATTTATCTGGGGGTCTAGGCAAGAGCCACTCACTGTTAGCGTTCACGCCTGCGGAAAGATGAAATTGTATGAAAATAGATCCCCTAGACCCCCTGGTATTTTAAGATCTTTTAACAGTTACGTATAACATAAAATACTGAACAACAATTATACAAAAATAACATAATTTAACTATTATTAACTATACAAGCCTGTGATGTGGTCCTTTACTGTAAACTTTTTAATTTTGTAATTAAGATTTAAAATGTTTTCTTCTTAAAACAATAGTTTTAATCATAAGTTTTTAATTTGAAAATAGGATTCTATATGAAAGATTATATGACTAATCTTACTGGAATCTTATATTAAGTACACATTATAGCTTTGTAGTTATTTCAGCTTGAATAGTCAACATTTCTAGATTTCATCTCAAGAGTTTCATTTTGGATTTTGTTATTGAATCTATTGGCATTACTTAAAAACTGTCATATCAAACTTTATTCTATTTTATTTTAAATAACAAGGCATAAAAAAGAACTCTCGAGAGATGTCAACTAATGTTTTGTAAGTTAATTCCTTGCAGCCGATTTTTCCAAGCCAGCAGGGTCCATGATAGGGTCTTGTTTCTTTACAATACCAGATAGAAGGGTCTTAATTTGTGCAATGGCACGGCCGGGGTTTAGGCCTTTAGGACACGTCCTAGTGCAGTTCATGATGGTGTGGCAGCGGTATACAGAGTATGTATCCTTCAGCTTTGACAGGCGTTTCTGGGTGGCATCGTCTCGAGAGTCGATAATCCATCTGTATGCTTGCATCAGGACCGCTGGGCCGAGATACTTGTCTCCGTTCCACCAGTAGGAAGGACAACTGGTTGAGCAGCAAGCACAGAGTACACATTCATATAGACCGTCCAGTTTGGCACGGTCTTCGACGTCTTGGAGTAGCTGCACTTCCTTACCTTTAACAGCCTCCTTATCACGCTGAAGCCACGGCTCGATCGACTGGTACTGACGGTAGAAGTTACTCAGATCGGGCACCAAGTCTTTCACTACATACATGTGTGGTAGAGGGTAGATTTTGGAAGGTTTCGACATATTGGTGTCAATATGGCTGATACAAGCCAGTGTGTTGACTCCGTCGATATTCATAGCACAGGAGCCGCACACTCCCTCGCGGCACGAGCGCCTAAATGTCAGAGTGGGGTCCATCTCATTCTTAATCTTGAGTAAGGCATCGAGGACCATCGGCGCACAGTCGTCAAGATCTACCTCGTAGTTTTGAGTGTATGGTTTTTTGTCGGGCTCGTCGGGGTTCCATCGGTACACGGCGAAGGTCTTTAAGCGCTTTCCCAAAGTCGCTGACGTCGCGAAAGTGCGCAGCTGCCCGAAAGTGCCTGAAGTGAGCCTCAACAGCGGCATTATGTAATATTTTTATTTACAGCGACGAATTATCACTTGTTTCGTTGTGGGGACGTATGAGGGTCTCAGCACGTTGATCTGCGTTTATTATTTGCGTTCGGGTAAATTATTTTTATGTAACAATCGATTCAAAAATACCACGACACTGGTGGAAGATTTTTGAATGAATGATAACCATAACAGTGACAACTGACATTTATTATGACAGATTCCCTATATATTACTTTACTCTTTGGATTGGAATATAGTTATTGAATGGAATGGAACCTTAGATAGATATGGAACCAATGGTATTGGAGGAATTTTCATTGTTTCTTCAGTATTTAGGTACTCAGGGTTAGGCATGTTTTTTTTCAATAAAAATATTTACTTATCTTGTAGTAATAATTCAAATAGTTTAACATTAAATATACTGCGTGAGTTGGAACGTAGAATGTAAAATGTTCGTTCCTTTACACTATCTATGGTTATCGTTCTCTGTTCGTTCAATGGCTGGCTGGCGGGAACAAAAATAGTATTTATTTTGTTTTGTTTGACGGTTTGTAAACATTTTCAAAAGATTAATTTGTGCACATGTTTTCCCAGGATTGTGACTAACCGAATATGAAAAACGTTACTTTAAAGTCTTCTAAAACCGATTCACCAAAGACTCCAGGCGGTATAAGCAGGTCGCTCCTCACTCCATGTCGAAGAGTTGGTCTCTCTCGTAATTTTAGAAAAAGTGGAGCTTCGCCCTTTCAATCCCCGCTGTCTACCAAAACTGAAGTGACACAAGAGAAGGTAGACACAAGAAAAAGGAAGGAATCTTTAGAAGAAACCCCTCAAACACCGGAAAATGTCTGCGGTACTGCAGAAGTTCAGACTCCGACAAGAAAAGTTGAATTGCCGCGCCGAAAGAAGTCTAAAACATTGTTAGCTTCTATAAATAGGAGTTCACAAGAAAGTGGACCATCACAAGAAAAAGCAAGTGATAATTTTGATGGCAAGACTGATAGTGTTAACACAGAAAGCATACACAATAAGTATAATAAAGGCAAGTGCTCCAAAGGTAAAGACTCTGATGACACACACAATATGAGCAAAGAAACTGTAACTCCATTGCGTTTAAAGTCTAAAAGTGGTATTAAGAATAATACTACTCCATCAAATCCCATTTCGACACAACAAGCTATTAAAGTAAAAGAAAATGTATCCCATAATGCTATATCTGTAACTGAACCTAAAGAAAATAAAGAACAAGAAAGTAAAGAAAAGAGTCCAAATAACCTGACAAAAGAATGTATAATAGTGATTCAAAAGAAGATTTTCAAGAAAGATCTTAAAATGAAGGAGGAATCATTAATAGAAACTAGCTTACCAAAAACAAAGGACACAGTTTCACAACCCGTATTTGATTCAGATTCTGATGATGTACCTTTAATATGTCTTAATAAAGGCCCTGAAATCAAACCAAAAGCATTGAATACAATCAACAAAGATGATGAAGATTTTGTCATAAGCAAAATTAATTTAGGTGATCCTGTTAAAACTAAGTCTAAAGCAAGTTCGAAGGCCTCAGCACCTAAGATTAAAAGCAATTCTAAAGTAATCGAAGTTGAAATACATAAAGCACCTGATTCACAGAACTCTGATGATGACGAGTTCTTTGAAAAGAAAAGAACCATTCTAGTACGAAAGAGTTATGATAAAGTAATAAAACCTCACAAAGCGAAGTCTACAGGGTCTATAACTCAGAAAGACATTGATGATTTAAATGCTCGAATTGAAACGAAGAAGAAAATGCTTCTAGCAACAGCTATGACGGAAGATACAAAAGATTTAATAAATTTGATAAAGAAATGGCAAAAAGGGTGTCAAGATGCTCTCATGGAACTAATGGACTTGATGAAATCAAAGTTCCCGGATAAACAAAATATGGATTACTCGGAAATACTTCAAACTTTAAAAATACCCTCTTCTTTAGTGAGATATGACTCAGATAATGAATGCTTCCTTACCCCTGAAAATGAAAGCATAGTTTTAGCTAAAGTGTAATTGATTTGTTAATGTTTGCATTAAAGTTTAACTTGTTATGAAATAATCATAGAGTTATTTACCCAATTTGTTACATTCATTCGTCACTAAAAGATGGGAAAATTGGCAAATAAAATAGTCTTTTTATTTGTCAATTTACCTGATGTTAATGTCGCTGAACACTGAGCCACAAGTGCTGGATGAAACTTCATACTTTTTGTATGGTATCAATATCTGACCTGTGCATTGGATGTGTAGCTCTCCACAACAGTACTGTCGTCTGCAGTCTTTAAATAGCAGATTGTTGATATGCAGCAATATGATATGTTGGTTGAGTATCGTGGAGAGCACCAACCACTGGAGCACTGGTGTTAAAATCCTTTTGATCAGGCAAGCAGCCATCAATGATCAGTCGAATTGTCTGATATCCACAAAACCAATTGACAAGCCATGCTATAAGCTTGCAGCTTGCTTAGAAGGATTTTGTGTCAAGCCCTAACCTTCGAAATGGCAACGTCTTCCCTGCGTTTCTTACTAGCCTTACTCCGGATATGAGTAGCATACACTAAAAGATTCCCAGCAGACTGGAATCAGCAGAATTTGTATTGCCGGTCATAACCAAGCATAAACATTATGGCCAAACATTTTCCTTAATCTCTTGTCTATTATCGCTGATATACTCCATCATCTTATACTAGAGTTCATAAGTTTTTGGAATTTAGTATTGCTTATTAGTTTGCTATGGGTGGATCAAACTCAGTTGAGGATTTTGTAATGCTAATTTTTTTAGGTAAGGTCCAGGTCAAATAAAGAAACCATAATTAAATGATGACTAATTTATTGAACAAATGTAAACTAAAAGTATAATTTCACAATACATATTACTATCATAACATTTAACAACCTAGAATCTATGTAATCGAATAGGGTTTTCAGGATCAAACAGTTTTGGGTCCTTTAAAAACTGTTTATCTTTGTAGGTGTAGGGCATGAACGCACAGTTCTGCGCTTTGGTTATTTCTGCTTCAACTAAGCTCTGTTTCTCTTTGCAAAGTCCGGTAATATGACGGCCGTATATTCTTCCTGTGTATGGACTCTGGAACTGGGATAGAAGTCTATAGTTCTTGTAGTCTGGGGTTATTTTTAACTTGCAAAGTATGCATTGTTTTTTCTCCTTTTTGAATGGGTTTTCAATCTCGACAGGCGCATCATCTTGGATATTAGCGACGTCTGCACTCGAAAGTCTTGTAAATGAAGTTATAGCCCGATGAGTGTTGGTAACTGGAAATAAAATTAGACATAACTGAAATGACAAAATGAAGTTATAGGAAAATTTACGAAGTGTATTGTTTGCTCTTACATATTTGTCGAAAGATAAATGTTTTTAGCAGTGCCATGTTCTGATCCAATGTTTATCTATAAGGCGAAATTAAATTATTTTGAGTTCAGTTGTCTTCATAACATAACCTCAAATAGAACAAAACAAAGTCAAGCAAATTATTTTTTTGGTAATTATTTTCATGACCATGGATACAGAGGCCTTCAGTCATAATATGAAACGTGTTTACAGTCTTATAACGTCAAACAAGTCATAGTCACAGTCAAGCAAAGTAAGTCACGGTCAAGTAAAACTCATGCCACAGAAAAGTGTTGGAGCATGGAGGAGGCTTTACAAAAGGCTACCAAAGAAGACAGAACAAGACAGTGAAAGAAATGACATGACATTGGCAATCACATATTTTTGCCAATTATACAATACTAGCGGTCCGCCCCAGCTTCGCACGGGTATAGATTATAGCCTATGTCACCCGGGGATAGTGTAGCTTCACAACAGTGAAAGAATTTTTCAAATCGGTTCAGTAGTTTCGGAGCCTATTCAATGCAAACAAACAAACAATCATATCTTTCCTCTTTATAATATTAGTATAGACAATACAACTTTATTACACACCGAAAATACAAATGAAACTTAAACTAACATAAAAAATAGCAAATATACGGCAGTATAATGGGCGGCCTTATCGCCTAAAGCGATTTTTTCTTCCTGGCAACCTTTGGATTATAAGGCAGCCTAAAGTCATTAAGACCATACTTACGCGTGGGGGCTGGTAGTGAGGTAGTCAAGTAATAAAAGAAACTAACGCGAGGCTTGTTAGTTTTCTGCCGAAAATATAATGATGACATCTCACTCATAAGCTTATGATATCAAATTATTGAAGGAAACATTTGTTCAATCATTAAGTAATTATTTATTAGAAAAAAATAATCTAATCATACAAAAATTTATAATTATGTATTTCATACAGGAATTATCTATAACCAAAGATTATATAGCTATAACCAAAGATTATATACTAGAGCTATAACTAAACTTACAACTAATTAGGTATATAAATGCAGCATTTGACTTTCTTTATGACCAATTTACGGCGATATGGAAGCTGCGCTGTGCTGGCCACTGCCTTCTCAAATTGGCTTTACCTTTACGTACATAAATCAAAAGTAATTCTAAATCCTAAGGCATGCGGACATTATTATATAAATTTGAACTTAAAAAAATATATGAACACACTTGTCTTATCTACATTACAAATATTTGGATAATGCATATTAGACAAAAAAATAACAGTTCAGCAATTATAGACTAAAAAGATAGGGACAGGGGCGGATCCAGGATTTCATTTGGCATTCTCACAAGGTTCGAAGGAATCAAATGGAAAAATTGAGTCGAATGTATTGAATTGCTAGGTGTTTTGGGGGGGGGGGGGGGGGAATGGCCCCTATGGCCCTGGATCCACCAATGGATAGGGACACACAGGGTCAAACGCAAAACTATTTGAGACAATATAAGCAAATACAGTACATGATCCTACACTTGGCATTTTGTATTTATACAGAAATAGTGTGCCTAATGGAATTGGCAGGTAGATACGCAATTTCGTTTACTTGATTGACATCTCTTTTTCCAGTAATTTTTATTCAAATACCGAACTACTGAACAGATTGAGCAGAAATTTCTAAGGGACCAAAAGTCGTTTGAAACCTCTGAAAGTTCAGAGGTAAAAAACATAAAACAAAAAAACTCTTATAAGTTTGATTTCAATGTTACTTTGGATATTCGAGATTCCAGTGTTTACTGTCCCAAATAAACCTTCCACCCGGTGTAACAACATCAGAACGTTTGTTGTTGACTGATCGGTGCTTCTGCACCACACTTGACAAAATGAATGTTATTTATCAATCTGGCATATTACCACAGTTTAGTAGTTAGTATTCTACGTATAGAACAGTGGGCGATCATCTTAACATACACCTACTAACATTAAGTTGGTGAAGATTCTGTCATACCCATTGAAGTTCAATACCTATAGAGTCACAATATCCAAGTGAAAACAGTTAAAAATCGTCCGAGCGTCGTTGACATACCTAGACATCAATTATATAGTTCGCAATGCCACATTTACTCGAATTTAGACGTTATATCGCTGGCATAGTGTTCAACGTGGCTTGTCCGCTATGTCATCGTAGCACTGGCATCGCGCGGCGTTGTAGTCGGATCGCGGTTGCCTTACAACTAACCAAAAACTTGGCGCCGAGTTTCGGTTAAGTCATTTTTTTGCACATTTGTGACTCTATAGGTATTGTATCCCGATGGTCTTACCAGTTATTAAACTAATTTAAAACTAAATAGTTTTTGTCCTTGTTTAAATAGACTGAAATTGATATGGAAAAGACACGGGTGAGATAAATTTTGAAGCCATCAAATACTATGTTTTGGCCGTTCTCAAATTATGTGGTCTCTGTCTGTTTCTTTACAAATTGGACATTAGAAAAAATATCATTACTTACCTAATTGTTATACATAGTTAATTACATTCAAATTTACCAAATAATTCTTTGGGCATAATCAAAATCATGCCAATGTACTTCCTTATCGAAAAATACATAAAATGCCACCGCATTTATTCCTAAATAGTACAAAAATTCCAATATTACTAAAGTCATTGGGGGCCGTACAAAACGCAATCTTAAAATTATATACGGTAACAAGAAATACCTAACTTCAATCATTTTCTGCAGTCCTAGTACCAAAAACAAGCTTACAGTATAAGGCAGCAAGAAGGATATACAATTTTGGCTTTTCAGATTATCGTACAAACTGAACAGCAAAAATATGTACACAGGAATTGTCGCATATATGGCAAAATCATATTTTCCGTACCACCTGTTCCAGATGTAGAATGTAAAATGTCTGTTATCAGCTAATAAATACGGATGTACTACGGTATTGAAATAGACTACGGCAGCCATGGCAATGCCCAGAAGTATGACGTTCAACTTGTTATTAATAATCAGCCGTAGCGTTGATGGCAACTTCGCTAAAACATACGGCAATCCAAATACACCGTAGAATATTAGGAAGTACAACAACTGTGGTACATGCAACGTTGCTTCATGTGCAGATTTGTCACCAATAACTATAGATCCGTTGAGAAAAACAAACATTGCAAAAGATATTAACAGTATACTATGAGTTATCAGTACTAACCAATCTTGGAGTGATAAGAATTTGAAAAATGTGATGAAAAATTTTCCTAAATGGTATTTTATTGCAACATAGACATCAAACAGGTTGTAATATCGTTTTAACTTGGAGTTGTCTATGTCACGAGCAATTAATGAATCCTTGCTGAGTTTAATGATGTTGATATACTTGTTACCAAACACGCGAGAGCTTTTGATAAGGATATCCAATGCTTTATGACTGAAAACCATTGCAATCCACGCTATGTTCGTCTGCCTTAATAGAACACTTAGAAATCCAAACAATAGAATAGGTAATTTATACTTACTAGTGAAGCATAACCTTGAAAATATGAGTAACATTGTTAGAGACAGCGTATCGGTGTAATAGACATGCGAAAAGAAATACAAAGGAGGTAGCAATGTTAGGTTCAATGCTTGAATTACATTTTTTATCTGTCTTGTTTCTATGAAGTATACAAATCTCAATATTGCTCCGAAGAGTATCAGGTTGACACAGGATGCTATTAGATTTACAAAACGGAGGTTATACGTATCACAATCGAAATATTTTCCAAGAGCAGCAGCCGAGATGAGATATAAGCCAGGTAAAGTAGTTATTTTAGGATCCCAGTATGTAAAGTTCCCTTCGCAGTATGCTTTTCCCTGCGGTAAGTGGAAAAGCTCATCAATAACTACCTTGATGGTGTCGTATACATTGTCAAACACGTATTTTGACGCTGCGAAGTACGCTGCGACGGTGATAAGAAGGAGTATATAGTATCTCTGAGAGCTGTTCATTTTGAGCCTGTAATGCAAATAACATGAATATTATTAATGTATGACCATGTATGATCATTACAAGGTGATGGGGAGGAATACAATAGGTTTTAGAAGTGATCACGCTCTGCATATAATTATTTTCCTGTCTCCTGGGTATGGTATGGTACGCTCAGCCACAGAAATAGGCTCAGCAGAGAAGCCAAGCTATTCAAGGATCCTTGCTGTCTTTTTGTGATACATGGTAATAACTTTTGATACTTACGCCTAGGGGAGATGACAGCAGCATGTAATTTCAGGTAAACTGTTAGTTTTCAGGACAAAATAAACTTTAATTGGCCAAAACACCGGCAAGATTACGATGGCGCCGCGGCATTTTTGTCAAATTGACAGAAGAACGAAACAAACAGGACAAAAAAGCCAAAGACATTATTATTTTTAATTTTTCATGGACAATCTAGACCGTTCAAGCTATAGACAACTTTTACGTTCCGTTAGCTCATTTATCCATATTCTCGAAGAAATTATTTAATCCGAGAAAAGAACAAATTATAAAGAAGGTATTTTTTGTGAATAAAAACAATAAAGTAAACAAGGTGAGTCTTTAGGTACGTAGGTCACGTAGGTACTAATCATACCAAAGCGCCTTGAAATTAATTGAGGGCAAACTATATGACAATGACATGTCCAATGACAATAAGACACTATTATTATTAAATTTAAAAATGTGTTAACTTACCCAAAATTACCTACCTACCTACTTCACCCGTGATATCATAAAGTTAATTCAAGAATGTTCATATAGTAAGAAATAAGTCTTTTATCTGGTTAGTACATGCAAAAAAAGTGTTAACTAGCTATTGCCCAAATGTTAATGGCGTATACAGTGTATATGTTACCGGCAATGTGTATAATCCGGTATTCTATACAATGCCTAGGCAATGTATAGAATGCCTAAAACAATCAGGTAATGCATGAAATAACATTTATTTTATACTTTGCCTAGGTAGGTATTCTATACAATGCCTAATGCACAGCCGGTAATGTGTGTAAAAGAGGAGAGCAGAAAAGGAGGAGACGTGCGAGCAGGCAATAAACACCTTGCGACGCGGGCGGGAGGCGTTATGATCCTCTAAAATAGCTTATAAACATGGGTCAGAAGCGAGATGGGTCTGTAATTTTAAAGCAACAAGGCAAAAAAGCACACATACACACACACGGACACACGCACGGACGCGCGCTTAGACGCTCACTCAGACGTACACTCCCACGCACGTTCAGTCGCACGCTCAGGTGCAACGCTCAGACGCACACTTAAGCGTACACTCAGACGCACACAAAGACTCACACACAGACGCACATTCAGACTTACGTTCAGACGCATACTCAGAGTCTCGGACGCATATTCAGACGCATAGTCAGACGCACACTCAGACTCACATTCGGACGCACACTCAGACGCACACTCACACCCGCACTCACTCTCTCTTACACACACACACACACACACACCCCCACACACTTACAGACAGACACACAGACATACACACACCCACCCACCCACACACATATACACACCCACAATCTCCCTCACACTCTTTCACACACACACACACACGCACACGCACCCACCCACACAAACACACCCTTAGGCGACTTCTACGGCACACACGGGAAGAGAAGGGGGAGTACATTCTTAGACCAGTACCTCCACGGCGGTACTTACATAACATAGATAAATATAGAACAAAATCTATTTATTTTATACATTGCCGGTGGACCAGCATGTATTCTATACAATCCCTAGGCATTGTAAATATTACCTAGGTAAAGTATGTAACGGACAATAATATTCATAATATTTCATACATTGCCGACGCCCCAGGCATTCTATACATTGCCTAGGCATTGTATAGAATACCTGAATTATACACATTGCCGGTAACATATACACTGCCCATACGTACTACTTCATAAGGCCTATAAATAGTAGTCAGGGAATGATTAATCCAAACAATTTTGGTAGGCGTTATAATAACTACGGTTAGGTACTTGGACAAACTTATGGTGGGACATTTTCTCTTTACTGTAGTACAAGTTTTGATAGTATTCGAAAACTTTTTTCGTATTCGTATTGTTCCATACATTGCTGGGCTGAAAGGTATTCGAAAGCTTTTTTCGTATTAGAGTGAAGCAATCTATACCGCCGATTACTACCGATTTTAGTTCCTCCGATTTTCCGCTGGAGGCGCTTTACTACAATGTATGGATTTATGGAACAATACGTAAACGAAAAAAGTTTTCGAATACTTACTATCAAAACTTGTACTAAGGGTACAGATGTAGTACTAGCGTTCCATTAGCGCTCACCCACGTTCATCATAGCCCGTGTCGTAGAGTAGGCCTACTTTACTTACAGAGTCCATACTAACAGTGTTGCCAGTCTTGCAATACTATTACGGGCGTGTTTGTATTGCAACAGAGCCGGACGGTTGCACCACTCGATCGTACGAGCAGTGATGCGACACCTCTATGAATCGAGTCGACGAAAATCACAGCGAAATATCACACAGAGTTTTATAGGAAAGGCCTATATACAGGGTTACTGGTAATCAGTTAGCATCCTCTTAAAAGGTGGCGGGCGGCTTCGATACGTCAAAACAAACAACTTTTATACCATTCCCCCTCTAAAAAGTTTATTTTATTCACTGTTTTCAGTGAATAATAAGCACCTATAATCACTATTTTCGTTTGAATTTAGAACACACCAATATATTCGACACCCATCTCAATGCTATACAACCTCCTTGCGCAAAAAATAAGTAGTCGATACATTATTTTTCGCATCTCATACTCATAATTTTCCACTCTTGAATAAAACGGATTTATATAGAGGGCCATGAATCACTCGCGTCGCTCAGGATTCTAACGATTGAATCACGAATCACTCCCTACGGTCGTGATTCAGTCGTTAGAATCCTTCACTTGCTTGCAAAAAATCAGGTCGATCCGTTGTTCCGTTGCAGCGTGAAAGAGGAACAAACAAACCAACAAACAAACACACTTTCGCATTTATAATATTAGTATGATTACTAATAATTATTAATTACTAATTACTAATCTAACATCAGGCGAGTTGGCGGCCAAGCGCAAGCCTATTTCTAATAAACTAGCTGACCTGACAGACGTTGTCCTGTCTTAGAACTGTCAAACACGCAAAGTTAAAATTGTAAATCTAATTTTTTTACACCTTGTTTTACATTATTGGAGTTTTAGTAAGGATCCCTGTTTTTTTGCAAACATAATATAGCCTATGTTACCTGGGGATAGTGTAGCTTCCCAACAGTGGAAGAATTTTTCAAATCGGTTCAGTAGTTTCGGAGCCTATTCAATGCAAACAAACAAAGAGATAGCTTTTAGCGATAAGGCCGCCAGTTGTTACACTAGTTTTTAAGAGTTTTTTGTCCTCTGTATCAAATTTCATGGTGTGAACAATAAAGAGTTAATCAATCAATCAATCAATCAATCAAACAAACAAACAATCAAATCTTTCCTCTTTATAATATTAGTATAGATAAATAAAAAGTTGAATTATTTATCCCAATTTCTTATTGTACGTAGAAGCGGGATTACTTTAGAGATTCCTCAGATAAACGGTTTTTAAAAGTTGCTTCATGTTATTAATTTTCTAAACTTCATTATTTTCAATTGTTTAGTAGGTATACACAACCAATATAACAACCAGTTTCCGAATCAGAGGAAATAGAAGTAATTTCTGCAAAAACGAAAAATATTTGCAAGTAATAGCGTCTGCCTATGACGCCACGTTCGAATTTTTCTATTAACATCCATTTCTGAACTATGAACGTGGCTTAGGCTATGGAACGGGTACCATATGCGTGTCTCGACACTCTCTTGATTAGGGTATTTGACTGTATTGAAAATATTATGCCAATTGACATCATCCATAAACATGACATAATGAAAAAGCATATTTCATTGATTTTTTTATAAAAATATGCTTATTTTTTATAAAAAACGCGAATAAAATAACTGTATTTTCGACATTTGATCACGTGATCGAAAATGGTCTGTAATTGGCTTCATCCCTAGTGACGTCACACAAATCTAAACAAACAGATTTTGTATTGATATTTGCGAATTTAATGTTGTAAAGCTATTTTGAGAGCGATTTATCCAGAAATTATCACCAAAAACAGTCCGGAGGTTAAATGTTAGAAGAATGGAGAAACATTTTGTGCAAGCAGACAGCAGTAACTTACCCAAAATTAATGTATTTATGGTTGCATATTTCTTCAATAATAATCTACGTCATTGTTTCTACGCTGCAGAACTCAAAACGTAAAAACTACAATGTAAGTATTAATTTTTAATTGTTCTCCAAGCAAAACATTCAATCAAGTTGTACAAAAAGTATGTTGTAGTAAATGGATATCACTATTTTGTTAGGTTATGTCAAGCTTTACAATGTTTAAAAAGAAAGTAACAGTACATAAAATAGTAATGCAATAAAAACACAAATTATAATAGAAATATATAGACTCAAATATGTACCTCAAAATGATCTTCGCACATAGAAACACTTGAATTAGCTCCAATACTTTTGGGTTCTCTACGAGCTACTTAGTTCCAACCACTTTTGCGAGTTTTGGGGTCCATTGGAACAGGAACGAATAGTTTTTCCGGTGTCTTTATGGAAGTATGTGGCACTACACAACATTTATAAACCATTACTTCTATCTTCTATTAGAAATTTAGTGATTATTAAACTTTTGCTGCCTGGCTGCAGTTGTTTATATCTTTGTGACGTCAATGAGTCGCTCGACCGTAGCTATGACGCAGGTCTGCGTTTTGGCGCGATATTTTTTTATTCAAACTTTAACATCGATTTATATCGCAAATACGACTGATATCCAGAAAATATAAATGCAGTATATATTAAATTATATCAGACAATAATGTGCAATAGTTTCCCAAAAGTAGTCAAATACCCTATAGTACACTGCAGTACAATAGTAGTGCACTGTAAATTTACTGCAGCGGTATGCAACATAAGCCCTTAGGGACGAATGGGAAAATGTGGGCCGCGGCGCAGCCAAGGCCAGCATACGTGAGTCCGTAAATGCTCAGTTGCCACAAAGTCTGTATGTATGGAACTTTTCTCAAACATTGCGTGGATATTTTCACAAAAATCGGTATTATGAATCTTTATTATTTTTACTGATTAAACTGAGTTATTTCAGGTATGATTAATATTTTTTAAGAGATTCAATTTAAAATGGGTACCTAGGATAAATTATTTAAAAAAAAACCTATTTCTTGTTATTTCTTATCTACGTACTTGACACCTATAGTCACCCTATTTGTAGTTTTTGCTTGACACCTTTGACCTCTTTGCCTTTGACGAATAATCTGTCGAAAATCTTTGGTTGACACAACATTGAAGCGGAAATACCACAGGAAATACTTTATGGTAGAGATTCGTCTAAAATCTAAATACAGTTTTGTTATTTAAGTAGACAAGAAGGTCATAATATTAAATAAATATTCGGGACATTTTTGCGCATACGGTCATCTGACCCCAAACTAACCAAAGCTTGTGATATGGCTGCCAGAGACTGATATACATACATATATAGTTTTAAATACCAGACATAGAACAAACACAAATGTTCATCACATAAATGTTTGCCCTAGGTGGGAATCGAACCCAAACCCCCAAGCGCAGAAGGCAGGCTCACTACAGTAATAATATTGGTATTGGTAGGTGAACTAGGTAAGCAAAGGTAGGTAGGCATTGCGTAGTTAGCAGTTGCTAATCCAACGCTCTCTCCTTAAGGCAACTTTTCCTGACATATAAATAAGTCTTCTCAAATCCAACTGGTTCCAACACAATTATTGGAATAGTTTTATATTAACCAGCCACATGAAGATGCAACTTGAAGAACGCGGAAATGTGTCGGCGTTTACAACTTTTACTTGCGATGGGTTAACAGCGCTTCTACAGAATAAATGATAGTTGTGACTCGGTTCTCTGGATGTACCTATAGGTAAACAAGAAATCGACTTCACAAGCGTGAACACAACCGGCGTAGCCACTGTCCGCATATAACGTGGCTATCCAAGTCGTCTTTAAAAAAAGTTAACTTTTTTTACTAAGAAGGTTTTAGTGTTGGTCGGAGGCGCGATTCCGCGCCCTTTTCTCTAGTGTCAGTGACATTAAAAACAATTTAAAAAGTGTGTGACTGTGACTTTTTGACGTTTTCGCTTCGGATATTAAACCTATTTGGTAAGTTTTATACAAAATAGATAGAATCATAGTAAAATAATCGAAGGAAAGGTAATAATGAAAACAGACAAATATTATGCAAGTTTCCGCGAGCATAAAAACTTTATATAAGCGCAGCGCCTTATGAAATATGGAGGAAATGGGTAAACTGAAAGCGCATTTCTTCGCACGGTGAAAAGTAAAAGTTTTTAGCCATTGAAATGACGAAAATGTCATCGTTTTGACGTTTTGGTGTTAACGTACGCGGTAAGAAATCAAGGTTGTAAGGAGAAAGTGACCCAGCTCGCTGTCTGTGTGCGATGACTCGTTGGGTCTCTGTAGTGTGCGCCTGTGTTCCGGATATGGATACCTTGCTTTAACGTATCTACTTACTAATAGAATAAATTAAAAATAGTAATACACGTTAGCTAAATGCACTAATCGTGTAACACCAAATTTATAAAAAAAAACTACCTTATTTTATCTAGGGCCAGTTCAAAAAAAAAAAAGACAAAATTAAACACTGGACAACTTTATATACTATTTTGAATCTTATAATAAAGAAAACAAGTTCTCTGTTTTAAACCTTGGCAAGGTGCCATCAACGATTTTGATCAGGATGCGTCTTGGGCATACCACTTGTCCCGCCCACCTTGCTCGGTTTAACATCATAGATAGTCCGCAGTGCGAATGTGGTGATTATGGGGATCTGGACCATATATATTTTTTTCCTGTCCTTTACATGACCATGCCTCCTTTTACGATGACTTGATATCCCTTTGATATCCCTCCGTGTTCCATTACCTACTAATATACAATCTCTTCTCATTAGCAATTCCTTTTCTATCTACCACTCTCTATCTGATTTTATCAACTTTAATGACATTAAACTATAAATTTTATTTATTTATATTTATTACACTCCTCTGATCCGTCCATCCTAATCCTTCCTATATCCTAATTTTCGCGTATCGTTTCCCTACCTTTAAATTGTAAAACTAAACTCATACGACTTGTATATGGCAACTGCATCAATCATGCGGAGCCAAAAGCCCCAACACGGGGAAGAAGAAAAAAAAAGTAAAAAAAAGAAAACAAGTTTAAATAAACACAACTATGAAACTCCCACAGTTAATATACTCATAGAAAAGAAACGTTTCTTTTTCTTTTCTGTGATACTTTACATCATATTTTATTGTTCCAATTTTTGCATAATTAAAAAGGAATATTGAATAAAGTAGACAATCGTCGTCGTAAGACGTCATTACCGATGAGCTAATGAGCTGCTCAAATATTTGCAATATTTGCTCACTTAGTTTACTTAAATACTTCATACTTTGCACGAAACCGATCTATACCTACATGCCTATATGGCATAATGTCGTACTTACAAGTCCATAAACTATTGCCCCCTTATTAATAAACGTGGAGTAGTCTTGGAATAGTTACTCCTTCTTTTGTCTTTTTCGATCGAGTTCAAAATGTGAAAGAGAGAAGAAGACAAAACACTGCGTAACTATTCCAAGACTACTCCACGTTTATTAATAAGGGGGTTGTTGTTTGATTGATTGATTGATTGATTAACTCTTTATTGTTCACACCATGAAATTTGATACAGAAGACAAAAAACTCTTAAAAACTAGTGTAACAACTGGCGGCCTTATCGCTAAAAGCGATCTCTTCCAGGCAACCTTAGGATGGAAAGGATTTATAGAAGACGTAGAAGACGGGGTGTGCAATAGAGGATCGACTATACATTTTTGCATAGGTTATTACACGTATAGCCCCCATGATTAATAAAAAATATAATATATTCAAAAAACTCCGATAAAAGAGCTGATCATCTTAAAACAACCGAACAGATTTTCTCGAATCATAGCTAAGAACACTCTCGATTAAGTCACATTTGAAACAAACTAAATCAAAATAAGTTCAGCCGTTTGTGTTCTACGATGCCACGGACAGACACGGATATAATACGGGATAGTAAATAGTATAAGTAGTTAATAACCGTGTAAAACCGAATATGAACAACGTTTAAATGTTAAGACATAAAAAAAATTGGCGACCAGTAGAATTTGAAGAGACCGGCTAGCTCTTAACGCGGGCTCGAATTAGCGCTAAAACGCGCTGAGATACGGTTTGCGGTCGCGCCACTTTTTTCATCACCTAAACAGAATCACTTAAAACAGGTAGCAAATGTAGATGGCACCACTAACGTTTAGGTTGGTTGAAAAAAAAGGCAAATTATGAATTTGGAAGCCGACAGAAAAGCGACCGTAAGTCAGTGGCTACGAGCAATGGGGACGCTTACCAGGGGCCTTACGGACAACTGCTATTAAAGACACCTAATCCGCTCAGTTGGAAAATCACGCGACCGCAAACCGTATCTGGGCGCGATAAGGTTCACGTTCGCGTGATTTTCCAACTGAGCGGATTAGGTGCCGCAATTAGCTGTTGTCCGTAAGGCCCCAGGACCGAGGCAGATGCCATAGCATGAGAGAGGAGTATACCCAGAGGCAGAACAACTTTTTAAGGTTATTTTTATTTAGTACGTGTTTTTTTTTCGTACAAACAAAACGTGATGTTACCACACCTTCATTGGTGTCGGTATCTGTTTAAGCTCCACACAGCAAATGCGAATTCCGCAATCCTATTGAAGCAAGTTCAAAGAGACATAATCATAAACCCGTCAAGCATACAAGTGTACACATTGCCCACCGGATCAGCAAGTTGAAGTGGCAGTGGGCAGGGTACATAGCACCCAGAACAGATGGCCGATGGGGCCGAAAGGTTCTCGGATGGAGGTACCACGGACCGGTAAGCGCAGCGTAAATGCCTTCAGGACACAAAGGATAACAGCAGATGCCAAACTCATTTAAAAAGAAATAAACCGGCCAAGTGCGAATCGAGCTCGCACACTGAGGGTTCCGTAGCACCACAAAATACAATAAGGTTACCCAAGTAACCGAATTACCAGTTATAATAAGGCCTTCCAATCGCCGGAGTAATTTGCTACGCAGTTTGCTACAGGCGCTCGAGTATAATAACTTGGTAATGTAATAGTATATAGTAATAGTATATATAGTTATACTTTAAAGTGTGCACTATAATCGTGCCAAGTTTGACGCTTGTACGTATTATCGTTTTTTACATTAGAGCTCATACAAAAATACGTAAAAAAATACGTTTTTTGTAAGGCGACCCTTTCGTTTTTTTTAACTTTTTGACGTTTTTATTATTTGTTAGCTAATTCGCCGTAACGTTACATTTTCTGTGAAAATTTCAACTGTCTATCTATTACGGTTTGAAAGATATAGCCGTTAATAGGTAGGACAGACAGACGGACAGACAGATAGACAGACATCGTAAGCTTAGCAATAGGATCCCGTTTTTACCCTTTGGGTACGAAACCCTAAAAATCAGACTCATACAAAAATTTGAATATCATAACAAGTTTATTCGCAACTTAATTAAGTGTTAATTAGGAACACCTGTTTAAATGTAAATTCATAAGTAAATAGCATAACTCCAGCGTCTCATTACATGAAACAAACATAATTATATTCGAGGCAATAATTTTTTTTGTAACTGTAATAACAATTGAATCATCGCTGTTATTCTTAAATTTAGAAAATGTCAAAATCAAATTTCTATTTTTACAGAACAAGTAAATGCCTAACAATGGAACAATGTATGGAACAATACGTAAACGAAAAAAGTTTTCGAAAACTATCAAATCTGGGACTAAGCCTACTGCGCTCGGTGGCGTGGGTTCGATTCCCCCGACGGCAAACTGTCATGCGATGAACATTTGTGTTTGTTCTATATTAAGTATGTATGTAGCAAAGACTTTCTATAACTAGACATATAATGTAGGGCGAGCGTGTTCAGTCACTACATCAGATGAAAACGTCTGATGTAAAGACACGCCCACTGAAGGCACTGAGTGTCACGTCAGTACCGACCAAGCCTGCGATCTGTCAACGTTTCTGCGCTCGTCTTATGATTGACTATTTAAAACCGTCTGGTTGTAGCAAAAAATATTGCGGCAATAATTGCCAACCCCTCGCCCCGCTCCTCAGACATTTGACTGAAATATCTGATGATCTGATTTTTATTTCCATTGAAAATAAACGTAACTAGAATCCTGCGCTAGGTAGTAGCTTTACCTAGTCTGTGGTATGTAGTCCCTGACAGCCATAGTACAGCTATGGGGTCATAAACGTCTGTGCAAAAAAATTACCCGAATATTTATTTATTTCTCTTTCGAAGTGGATTTATTGTAAATCGGCCTGCTTCATCTTCGACCACGCCGAAAGTTTGATATGTGGTGATTTTGTGGTCAAAGGTTGACTTATGCGCGATAATAGTCTATTTATGCTTCGTGGGTTGTCTATCTCGCTCCTCGCGCATGTTAACATTTATGAAGATATAAAAAGATTGAATATACTGACTTATCTATATAATATTATATTAGAAATATTTAGAAAAATTTTGATTTATATTTAAACAAGTTTTCAAACATAAACACTGAATAAAAAATATAATAGTAAGTGCGTAAAGTATAATATTGTGAATACAGTCGCTGGCATCCAGTGGATGTAAAAGGCAGGCTGTCGTTCAGTGTGGAGGTTAAGGGGGAGGCCTATGTTCAGCTGTGGACGTCTTCTGGCTGATGATGATGAATGATGATGATTGTGAATACAAATAATAATTATAAAAACATTTATAATTATTATTTTTTCTTAGGTTTTCGGTATTATTTCACATTGAAACTAAACACTTTTAATAGATTTTATCTCGTGTATTTTATCTCGTGTATTTTTCATGATTTATATTTCTGATGTTTTGTACAGTTTGTATTGGACGTGTTGCAGCACAGATCTATATCTGTGTGTTGCAGTGATCACGGACACTAAAATGACTAGGCCAACTGGCTTGGTAATAAAAAAAATTGGCTAAATAACTAGCTTACTTAAAAAAAAAAAGTTTTTATTTAACTAAACGAAATACAGTCTAAGGTTTTTTTTTATTGTTTGTTCACTTTGTTTATATACGATTTACAAAAATGTAGCACCAAAAAACCACGGTAGGTTTATCTTGGCACACAGATTCACCCCGCGCAACCTAACAAAATGTAACCTACCCAACCTAAATGGTACCTACACTAACATAATGAATAATATAAAAATAATTAATACAGAACTTGTACAAAGTACCGCAAACAATCGACATACGACTGCGGCAGGTCTCATACAAATGAACTGTAAAGTAATGCCGTCTGCAGCCGCGTCACATGCCGTCTGCGGTCTGCCGTCCCAGCGGAATTCCACCATACAAAAACAGTTAGGCTGTCCATAAACCGTTGAAGGTCCAAAGACAATCCAAATGTTCGCGCGCACTATCAGTTGGCAGCGTACCCAGCATGCCCTAGTAAAATAATTTTGACCCCCTACATGGTAATTATTCAGTTGTAAGCAAAGATTTTGGCTCAGACACGTCTTGCTCATGTTAACAATTTAGAGCTCTGATATAAAAGACATCAACGCGGCTGTGCGCGTTCATGCCTTAGAAAGGGAATGGGATCCCGTTGAACTTTTTTGTATGGGAGTTCCTTCACCTACATAAAATATCTATTAACTATTTAATTTATTTTTATTTAAAATGTAACGCCATGGACTCCAGTGACTTTTATTACTACAAAAACTTTGGTACCTTAAATGAATTTACTTTAGTTATTCACAACACTAAATGGCCGAATTAAGGAGGGCAAATGGAGGTTGAAAATTGATAATATGGAAATCCTCTGTTTTTGATGAAGATGAAATTTGATATTCAGGTTGATAGTTAAAAAAACTACCGTGAGATTTTTTCGTAAAGAAAGGATTGAGGAGGTGAACTGGGGGTTTGAATGTTGTGTTGAAAATTTTGTACCTACGGAGCTGTAATTTGGCAAGAATTAGATTTCTTATGGGGTCTATAAGTCTACTGAGAAATGATTTTGCAAAAGGGCTGAATTAAGGAAGGAAAAATATTTGAAAGTTTATATGAAAATCTACACTTACGACACGCGGGCAACAGCTAGTTATCAATAAAATTGTTGCCATTATAATTAAAATAAGAATTTAACATGAATCACTCAAGTGCGGCAAGACGAGGTGGCGGTCAAAAAAAACAAAAAAACTTGCGAATAAAGTTAATTACTATTGCAGTGAACATAGAACAGTGAATCCGTGGGAAGGAAGCTGTGGGTACTATCATATCAGAGTTACAAGACTATATACGAGTAGAACTAATAATTATACTGTAACACAAAACACTCGTCCTAACGAAATCTTGTGGTGAGAAAACATATTTTAAACGATAAATAAAAGGTCTGCGTTAAAATGTTTAAATGTGTAGTAGGTAGGTATTGGACTTTTCACTTCACTAGTTATTGGGCTTTTCACTTCACTAGTTATTGAACTTTTCACTTAACTAGTTATTGGGCTTTTAACTTCACTAGTTATTGGGTGTTTACTTCACTAGTTATTGGGCTTTTCACTTCACTAATTATTGGGGTTTTTTTACTTCATTAGTTAGTGGGCTTTTCACTTCACTGATTATTGGGATTTTTTACTTCCATAGTTATTAGGATTTTCACTTCCAATTTTTATTTGTTCACTCGCTCATTCGAAAACAAAGTGAACGCTTCATAACTTTTGAAGTGAGTCACACGGTTGTCCTGTAAAAACATAATCGCATCTGTTACGACTGTATACTTAGTATACGTACAAACACTGTTTGTATTGATTCTTGAGATCTTCAAACAGTTTATAGTCAAAGTTAAGCAAACTAAGTCACAGCCAAGTCCAAGATACAGCTCATATAGCCCAAATGTGGTTAACTTTACTAGAGGCTTCTATGGAGTTCTGAAAACAACAAGTCAAGACAAATTTCACCACATTCTATCACTTTCCTACACTCGAGCACGTTTACGAACACTTTATAAATACTTCATCAAAACACGCGTGAGGATTCAAGTTGAGGTTTTTTTTGCAAGTCGGTCTTATAATAATTTACTTTATAAATAAGATTGTTGTTATTATTACACGTTGGCGCCAAAAACTCAACTAACTACCACATAGTTTAAACTGGTCATAGATATCATAGTTGCAGACTTATTGACTGTACATAGTCTATGGCGTAATATCTATGGTCCAAACATGGGTCCGACTGGTACCGAGCACAGATTAAAAAGGACCAGAGATAAGTGAAAGGAGTCCGCATGCTAGCTATCTGTAGACAGTTATTATACGTTACATAACCGCTAGTATTTGTAACCAGCAAACCAGTTCCAATGTGGGACGAGTGGATATGATTCAAAAGGAAAAAATTAAAAACCCATGAGCGTTTATGCGTTTGAACGTCCTGTTAAGGTTTCCCGCCATAAATTTGACAAAAGAAACAAAAAATATTTTATTTTTCTTTAAATTTTGGTCTCATACGTCGTTTGTATTTCGATTATAGATATTATTCACAGCCCATTATTATGTTTTTAAAAATATCATTATGATAAAACTCTCACAACAAAAGTTAGAATCACTTTGACAGTTGCTAACGTCAACGTCATGGTAAATATTTAAAAATGAATTGATATTTTAGTTATATTATACATACGAAGGTAAAGGTAATTCTCGTTAAAATCATTTTTATACAATAATTATTAGCGTATTAATCTTCTACATTGCATCAAACTAAAATTAATGTATGTACCAAAACATGCATACCTACTGCATAATTGTAAAAAGAAGATTCATCATCATTATCTATATATAATTATATAAAAGAAAGTCGTGTTAGTTACTTTAGCTACACTATTTATAACTCAAGAACGGCTGATCCAATTTGGCTGAAAATTGGTGGGGAGGTAGCTTAGAACTAGGAGATGGACGGACGGCTACTTTTTATTAGCATAATCACCATTTTTCATCACTACGTGGGTGAAACCGCGGGGTGCAGCTAGTTTATAGATAAAAAATGGGCGAAGTCAATAAATTAAATAAAAAAGTTAATTTTTGATGTGTGGCTAAAATTTATTTCGCTACCTCTTTCTATTCCTTAAATGCTAAATTATTTTTATTTATTTTATTTATTCATCCAATTATAATATTGTATCTCTATGATTGCATCAATGTGATTATAATATACGTTTTTTTCTTCTTCCTCCCTCATGGGAGGATTTTGGTGTCGCACGTCTTATACATTTGCCACTGAAAAATCATCATTTGTAAAGTATGGAAATATTTTCAAGTTTTATTAGATATCATCAAGCAAGTCATACTCAGAGTCAAGCAAAGTAAGTCACGACCAAGTCTAAGTCATGCCCTGGTAAAATGGTGGAGACTTTACTAGAAGCTTCTATGCAGTTTTGAAAACAATACGAAACTACATGTTTCACCTCGTTATATCGCACCCATACTCAAACACGGTCAAGAACAATGATTAATAATCAACCATTATTAATCACAACCAAAGTCAAAAATACATAGCTTTAAAGAAAAAAAACACATTAGAGCCATAAATAGTATTATTACTTTATAACTGGCAACAAATTAGACAACAAACCGGAAATCAGTGTTTATAAACATCCGGTAGCATTTTCTTTGCATTAACAAAGAAAATCGTAAAAATGATTTTATATGCACTCGGCGCTGTAGAACAAGAAAAACTAACAACCAACATTGAAATATAAACTTTAATTTCATGAGTTACAGTTGAATTTAAAATTTAATAAATACATTTAAAATTGGCTGATCGTAGTTTAATAGCTTCGACCAAAATAAAATGAATGGACGGGCCATAACCATTGAACTTGCTCAGTAAAAACGAGGCAAAACCGTCGGACATATACTTCAACACCTAATTATAACCATGTACAAGTACATTTGTTACAAAAATTAGATAACGGTTTTTTGTTGAGTATTTAGTGCTTCGGGAAAGCACACGAAGGCATTATTTTGTCAGATATTTCGTTATTATGTAACAATAGTCTTGTTTGTGTTGTGCCGTAGGAAGTGCTCCTACGGCTAGAAACCGACTGAAACGAAGTGAGCGCCGCTGCTCATTTTGTAATCTTCAAAAATGCGCTTCTTCTGGGCCCGTCCATTAATTTACTTTGGTCGAAGAGTGATAGTTGAAATTTAAACTCTATTGTCATAGGATAAAGTTTAGTGTATAGCCAATGACGTTTCCTGATCTAAGTGTATATCTGTGAAGTGTATAGCTTTTGATGAATGTTAGCACATCAAGTGTGAATCATAATGAAATTATTCTATGAAAATATGGCATCTGTTTTGCAATAACTCGTTGATTTGTGGAGCGCGCTCTAGATAGCGAAACCAGTATGAATATTCGATCGATTTGTTTGAATTTTAGTCGTATATGCGTATAAATATGCGTTCATATTAAAGAGGAAGTAAGTGTTGTTTGCGCTTTCTTAGTAACAATTAAAAACAATTTATGAATTTGGAGGCCGACAGGAAAGCGACCGCAGCAGTGGAGGCAATTACACGGATCCTTGTGCAGTAATCCTATTCACCACCAGTAATTATATTTTCAATTAGTGGAAACGAAAGTGCGAACTTGACACCACGAAAAATATGAAAACACTCTTAACCACAGAAAAGAGAAGTCATCATCATCAGCCAGAAGACGTCCACTGCTGAACATAGGCCTCCCCCTTTAACCTCCACACTGAACGACAGCCTGCCTTTTGCATCCACTGGATGCCAGTGACTCTCACTATGTCGTCGGTTCAGTGGGAGGCCTACCTACGCAGCGTCTTCCTGTTCGTGGTCTCCACTCAAGAACCTTTCTTCCCCATCGGTTATCGGTTCTTCGAGCGATGCGGCTTGCCCATTGCCACTACAACTTGCAAATAAAAAATAAATAAAAAATAAACATACAGTCGAATTGATAACCTCATCCTTTTTGAAGTCGGTTAAAAAGAGAAGTAAATAGAACGAAAATGAGAAATCTTTCGCCAGGCATTATGACAGAACCTTGATTGAACATTCTTATTTATGTCACCGCATCGAACTCCGCATCCAAAGAACTTGGAGCTTACCTTTTTGGGTTAGGTCTCAAAGTTCTTTGTCCGCTGCACACATGCTTCACAGTTCTGTTGCTAACTGATTTCGAATGACTGACGTTTCGTTTATGCCTTCGGTTTTCGGTTGTGCCAAAAATGCCTTGACAGCCGTTCTAAATAAAAAAAAAATAAAAAAACTTTTCGGTGCTTTTAACAGCTTTGAGCTCTGTCTTCTCGTTTTAATCAAGGTTCTGTTTTAATCATCTTACTAACAAGTCTTGATTTCTCCACATGCGTTGTTGATATTTAAACCATCTGCAATTACACAACCTGCCCAGTAATTACATGACCTTTCATGAGAAGGGGAAACGTATGGATTGTCTGTATGCATTGGAATTACGACATTAAGGTGGACATCGAGTTTTTTTACATCATCATCATTTCAACCGTAGGACGTCCACTGCTGGGCATAGGCCTCCCCCATCGACAGTCCCGGGTATTAGTACTACCAGCGCCCTGAGCGAGATTTCTACGCCCCCCCCCCCATCTGTCATCCAAACCCAAAAAACAGAATGAATAGATCTTTTTTAAAGCATGAAGTATTCATGCATTAATGCATCTGGTATCCTGGGCGGACGCCCAACCTAACCTAACGCCGGTACTGCCCATCGATCTCCAAAAAGGGCCGGTTAGAAGAAAAGAAAGAAAAGAAAAGAAAAGAAAAGAAAGTTTATTCGACACCTTTACAAAAACTTATATCTACAGAATACAATCAGTGTCGAATGGGTCCGTCTCAGCATTAATGAAGCGGCCTGCATCCAGCGTTCCACTGCGGTCTCTTCTAGGTCGTCTGTCCATCTTGTGGGTGGACGTCCTACGCTGAGCTCACCGGTCCGTGGTCTCTATTCGAGAAACTTTCGGCCTCATCGGCCAATTGTTCTGCGTGCTATATGCTGCCCACTGACACTTCAACTTGCTAATCCGGTGGGTTATGTCGGTAACTTTCGTTCGTCTATGGATCTCCTAATTTCTGAATTGACCTCGTAGGGAAACCCCGAGCATAGCCCTCTCCATAGCTCGTTGTGTGCCTTTGAGCTTGCTTATATAAATAAATAAATATTTGGGACATTTGTGCACACACTATCATCTGGCCCCAAACTAAGCAAAGCTTGTGGTATGGCTGCCAGAGACTGATATACATACATATATAGTTTTTAAATACATACTTAAATATATATTAACAACCAGATATAGATCAAACACAAATGTTCATCACACAAATGTTTGTCCTAGGTACGTGGGAATCGAACCCACGCCCTCAGGCTCAGAAGGTAGGGTCACTACCAACTGGACCAACGGGCTATCCAACCAACGGGATATGCATCGCTACTTATGATGTTGCGGAGTGAATATTCTGTACTTTTACTTATTTATGTATTCTGTGCTTATACCTACAACATTCTCAACATGACTTGAGCTGAGAATCCTTGAGCCCTTGTACTGAAGGGACATAAGTCTTGAACCCTCCATAAATAGTTATTTAAATACTGTGTAACAATAATTACATGACCTTTGACTCTACAACCTGACCAACTTATACAATACAATACAATATTTCGTTATTACACACCGAAAATTTGTAACATTTACATTTGTAATGAAACATAAACTAACATAAAAAACAAATATACGGCAGTATAATGGGTGGCCTTATAGCCTAAAGCGATATATTCCAGGCAACTTTTGGATGGACAGGACTAAAGAAATCTATATAATTGAACGTCACTGTCGCATTTTCTGAACAAAACTCACAGAAGAGATTTTTTTTTCTCTTTTCTGTCACAAAACTGATTGCCTCCCGTGGACAAAAGTAGTTTCATCCTTTGGCCAATTCTATAGGAACATTAATAAGATGTTTTTTATCTGTAGTTTTGTCTGAGCAAGGTGATCGACTTTTTGAATTACTTTGGTAGTTTACTCGAATCTATTTATGGTGTAATTCAATATTGAGATAAATGCTTGATTGCGGAAATTTATCTTTAACTGTATATTTAAAAAAACACCTAGTAGGCACACCTCTTATGTAGGGTTACACGGAAAGGATGTACGAAGCCGAAAGAGGTTAGTTATAATTATCATTAGGAACAACTTTTATTGAAGGATCAATCCTAAAATGGTGAACTAATTATCAGCTGCTCCATACATTTGTCGAGTTTAAATATCCGTTTTCCATGCAAAATAAAAAACTTAAGTAAGATTACCTGTCTTATGACTATTCCAGTATACACCTAGAGCCCCTAGAGCCACGCAACATGCGCAGAGAGGTTGGATCTCTCTGCATCTTTTATCGCATTTGCAACAGCGAGTGTTCTGAAGAACTGTTTGATCTGCTGTTGGCGTCACGGTTTTATCATCACACCAGCCGCCACCGGCTGCATGTTCATCCACACACAATGACAGTTTTACATCAATGTCCACACATCATAGATTAGTAGAAATAGCACATTGCAATACACATGAGTTAACTTCAATACAATACAATTATTTATTAATAACTCCATAGTTACAAATTAAACTTCTCCAGAACACTTCCATAGCTTATTGGTTGAAAGAAAAATTGTACCAAAATTCCAGTTTTTGATGCTTTTTTCGTCAAAAAATGTGATAGGACCCGTAAGGGATCGGCAACGTATATGTGATGCCTCTGGTGTTACAAGTATCCATAGGCGATGGTGATTGCTTACCATCACGCGGCCCGTCTGCTTTTTTGCCACCTATGGTTTAATAAATAACGTTCCTCTGGATGGAACAATCAGGCTCATCAGAGATTGTGCTAAAGATGTAGTTCTTACCACGCATTCTGTTCAAAAAGACCGAACTAATGACGGAAGGATGACAAAAATAGCAAACAAAAGACTCAATGACAATAACAAATAATCTTAAATAGGTAATTCCAAAGTCTTCATGTGTACCACAGAGGTCATTCTCGCAATCAAATGGGAGTCAATAACTAGAAGGCTCTTTCCTACAACAAGACCACCATATCTGTACAGTTCATTGGAGGAGCCAGTATAGTTTTCTCTGAACTAAACAGACAGGTTAAAATAGATTTTTTTTAATTCCTTAATTTTATCACCTCTACATAAAAGTTTGTACATTGATTTAAAGGCGAATGGTCAAGGGGAGACCTTGCCTTTTAATGTTACTGGAGAAACTTCCGAATGTCATGCGAGTTTCTTAATTAGGTTTTATTGGTATTTTGTTTACTTGACGCGCCTTGGTTAATGCTGGCAATTATACAGTTTTCCGGTAGTAAAATGTGTGTGTGCACCCTGATGATGCTCACTATTGCCTTGTCGAATTTCATTCAAGATTGGTCCAGCTGTTTAATCGTGAAACGCAACGAACAGAGGTAGAGCCGATATAGCTTTACTATTGCATTTATATTAGTGTAAAGAATAGAATATAATTTGTCGAGTTAATGACTGTTTTCTATGGAACACCTCATATTTTTTTGCGATTTCAGAGTTGATCGCATAGCAAAAGTTGTTCATAATGATGGGTACTATGGAACCCTTTCGACTTAGTACACCATACACAAAAAAGCGAAATATCACTCACTCACTGACTCATCAATAAATCTCAAAAACTACAAAACAAAATTTGACAGGCATAGAATCCTTATTGGATGTAGAGACCCGTTAAAATGAAACTTTCTCCATGTTACGCTTTTGCGAAAGAGCCAAAAGGGGGGCAAAAGAATATTGAAAATTGAAGATTGTCACGTAGAAAATATACAATCATTTCAACAATGTTGCTAAATGCATCAAGCGCATCCAACTTGTTTACAGAGTTGGCCAAACGAAGAACTAAATTTTCAACACGTTTGTTAATCCAGGAAATAAGACAGTAGCGCCTCCACTCAGCTCTACAGATAAATCTGTAGGATTGTAAGTATTTACGCATCCACCTACAATGTCATCGCATCGCTGTTTCCCTTTCCGTACAGTTAAGTAACTTATTTGTACAGTTTTATGGCACGCCACTATTTAATTTCCGGTACAATACTGAAAATTATCAATTAAAAATATTTAGTTTCATAATTTCGCCAACACCACAGGTAAGTTGGTCTATCTAAAGGTCTAAAGTCATCTGCAATACTACCTACAGGTAATTGTAGGAAAATACCTCTAACTAATTACACTGGTCACGTAACAATGGCGAGTCTTTTGACTACTTGTATTACTTACCAATAAAGAGTTTCTATCCATCTATCTACCTATCTTCATATGAACCTCATTATCATCATCAACCAGAAGACGTCCACTGCTGAACATAGGCCTCCTCTTTAAAACTCCACACTGGACGACAGCCTGCCATCCGCATCCACTGGATGCCCGCGAATTCTCACGATGTCGTCATAGATAAAATAGAAATAAAAATAAATTATATATTTATATATATAGTATAGACTAAACATGACGAAAAAAACCCAATGATTATGGGTCAATCTTTGTTTCATAAACTCTCAGTATTTATAAAGTCCATTACGAATGAAATACAATTCTCCAACGCCGTCAAGATGCTTTTGTTAGACAGGTCAATTTATACGATCAAGGAGTTATTTGATAATGACTATAGCCATTTAGAGCCTGTTTGATAACTTGAACATATCTACCTATTTAACTTGTATTTTATATTATTGTTGTTTATATTATTGCCCTATTACAGCTGAATACAAAATTAATCCAGCTCATAATATTTAATTATACTAAGATGTAGTCAGCTGATCAATAAATTATATTCTATTCTAGAGAAATTAGTAATCACTGTTTCAAATATTTTTCGTGTAAATAAATATATTCTATTGAACATGAACAATTTAATTATCAATAAAAAAAAAAAAAAAAAATTTATGTCACATAAATCCTAAATATATAATTTATGGTATTCACCAACAACTAAACTAATACCTATTCAAATAACCCACCTCTAACCGTTCCCGGCGCAAAGGTATCCAAAACACTCGCTGCGTTAGATAGATAGATAAACTCTTTACTGTTCACACCACAAATTTCATACACACAATAAAACAGCTTAAAAACTAGTGCAACAATCGGCGGCCTTATCGCTAAGAGCGATCTCTTCCAGGCAACCTTAGGATGGAGAGGATGCGTTACCGCGTTGGATGGCAATGGCCAACCTTTGCATCAGGAACGAGCCGGAGCGGGAGTCACCACACTTTTCTTTGAGCCTGTGCCTTATCTCCGAAATAATTCTATCACTTCACAAACATTTTATTTGAAGGTGTAGGTGCCGGGCCACGGCCGACCCTCGTCCGGGACGCGGCCGACACACGGTGTAGTATCAACTTCAACATATAAAATGTTCCTATTTTAAATCCATGCCTCGTCCGCGCGTCGTACGGGTCACGGCTCCACGGTCTCATCATCATCATCATTTCAGCCGTAAGACGTCCACTGCTGGACATAGGCCTCCCCCATCGATCTCCAAAAAGGCCGGTTGGAAGCGGCCTGCATCCAGCGTTTCCCTGCGGTCTCTTTTAGGTTCACGGCTCCACGGTCTAGCAGACAGTTTTATTTTTTATTTTAACGGCTATCAGGGCATTATTGTAAGAAATTTGTTGTAGCCAGTAGCACCCATATAAACGAAACGTCAGTCATTCGAAATCAGTTAGCAACTGTGATGCGGACAAAGAACTTGGAGACCTAACCCAAAAAGTTAAGGACCTTTGGATGCGGAGTTCGACGCGGTGACATAAATAAGAATGTTCAATCAAGGTTCTGTCATAATGCCTGGCGACAGATTTTCCTTTTCATTTCCGTTCTATTTACTTCTCTGTTCTATGGTCTAGCATATTCGATATAAACATCATCATAATCAGCCTTTTAACAGTCCACTGCTGGACTTTTAGCCTACCCCCGAAAGGGTGATTGGACCATATCCACCACGCTGGCCCAGTGCGGGTTGGTGAATTCACATACGCCATTGAATTCCTTCTCCGTACGTATGCAGGTTTCCTCGCGATGTTTTCCTTCACCGAAAAGCCAGTGGTATGAAAATCCGTACATAATCTCCAAAAAGCTCATTGGTACGGGTCCGCATATGATATACACAAGCCTAATTTAGCCTAAATTATGGATAATTATTATGGATATATGATAATATGATCATCATCATCATCAGCCAGAAGACGTCCACTGCTGAACATAGGCCTCCCCCTTTAACCTCCACACTGAACGACAGCCTGCCTTTTGCATCCACTGGATGCCAGCGACTCTTACTATGTCGTCGGTTCATCTAGTGGGACGCCTAACTACGCTGCGTCTTCCGGTTTGTGGTCTCCACTCAAGAACCTTTCTTCCCCATCGGTTATCGGTTCTCCGAGCGATGTGGCCTGCCCATTGCCACTTCAACTTGCAAATTTTAACAGCTATGTCGGTGACTTTGGTTCTTTGGCGAATATCCACGTTTCGGATTCTATCGCGCAAAGAAACTCCGAGCATAGCTCTCTCCATTGCCCGCTGTGTGACTCTTGAGTTTTTCCAAAAGGCCAACAGTTAAGGACCACGTCTCAGTACCATATGTCATCACTGGCAACACACACTGGTCAAAGACCCTTGTCTTTAGGCACTGATAATATGATAAATTATCCTAATTAATGCGATTAAAATAAGAATAGAATAGGTCTAGCGTCATTTTGTGACGTCAAGACGGCAATTTGCAAATAAAGAAATGTAAAAATACAAAAAATATCATGACATTTATAATAAAAATATACAATATTTTTTTATATTTATGTTTTGGCAAATTGTACCAAGATTATTGAAGATCACCGTCTTGACGTCACAAAATGGCGTTAGACAGGTCCTAATTCCTATTCTTATTTTAAACGCATTGTATGACATGCATATTTAATTGACCAACCAAGAATATCTGACTTAAATACTAAGAACTTCGACAAGAACAAGGATAACATGTAAAATATAAAATAATAACAATAATGCAACCAATGAAATGCGTAGTTTAAATAAGGGCTTTTTTACTTTTAATAAAACAGGTTACTTGGCTTCGATCCTGTTTTTTCACATGGGGCCCTTCACAGAGGAAATATCTTGCTTGCCTCTAGGTTTTCCCCGTAGGCAAGTGACCGATCGGAGAGATCTGTATATTTATGTAAAACTAGCTGCGCCCCGCGGTTACACACGCGAGTTAATATCGTCGTTAAGTTAACGTAATTTTCAAAAATTTTCTCTCCGTAAGAACTTTCTACAAAGTATTAGGTTACCTCAAAAAAAAGGAGAATGAAATCGGTAACGTCGATCTTAAGTTATGGCGTGACCGATGTAAATAGGAATTTAATTTTATATAAATATAGATGGTTGAAAAATAGAATGTTGTGCGTGTAATTTACAAAAGCGTATAGATAACTTCTACACGATTTTTTGATTCTTTGATATTATTTGAGACAATTGAAAAACTATAACGAAAGTGTTTTTGATTTATTGTGAAAACTTAACTGACCAATGGGACGGGCAAAAAGCCGATGACTACGATGACAATTTTATGACATTCTAATTTATTGTTGACGCATTTTTACAGCAATTTATTATATTTTATTAACAGCAATGTAATTAATTAATTTAAATGTCAATTAATACATATTATTAATATTACATAATTAATACGTCACAATTTAACAAACTACTCAATTCTAATTATAATATAAACTAATCTAGTCAAACAGCCTTAAACAGCATTTATTAAATTAGTTTTTTTACTCCTATTTTTATTAGGAATAATAGTTTATCTGTTTAAATTTAACAGATTGTGAGATAAAGTTTTAGTGGAATTGTCCGTTTTTATACAAAAGCTTATACAAACGTAATATCATTAGCTATATTGCTCAATTCCAATATAACGTGAATCCCTCATTAATTTCTGGCGCAGCTAAATTAAATAGAAATCTAGCAGGCATCCTGTATTGCGCAAACGCATTAGTTCTGCTCAGCCGAACACGGAGTTTAGCAACTGTAATACGACCTTCTTAGGGTTCTGTACTCAAAGGGTGTAAAGGGGACCATATTACTAAGCCTGTGTTATCTGTCTGTTCATCTGTCCGTCTGTCTGTCTATCCTAACTTTTAACGTCTGTATCTTTTGAACTGTAGTAGACAGCATGTTGAAATTTTCACAGAAAATGTTACGGCGGATTAAATAAGAAATAATAATAAAGCCTATCTACCTGGCTGGTCTGGCCGATCTAACTAACTTTCTATTACGGTTCGAAAGATACAGTCGTTCCCGGTTTTTTAATCAGTACCGGTTCCGGAAACCCTAAAACTCACTTACAAATACACAGTTAACCATGAGTTTATTTAATTTAGGTTTAGGCAAGATACGTCTATCTTTTAAAAAGTAGAGAGTAAAGTATTTCATAGAGTATTTCGAAGGTAGGACGGAGAAACGGACAGATAGACAGCGTAGGCTTAGTAACAGGGTCCCGTTTATACCCTTTGGGTACGGAATCCTAAGAATTAGGGATTAAAAGAGAAAAACAAATCTAACTCAACATTTTTATTCTTTACTCCCAAAAAATAAAAACAATAGGAAGATTTTAAAGTTTTTTTTTTACATCGGACTAGGCTAACGTTTGACCGTGACCTCGCCTGATGGAAAGCGATGATGCGGTCGGAATTTATATCGTCATTGGAAGAAAAAGATTTTGGATGTTTTTCCACGTGAACACTAGGAACAATTGGGATTTGTTCATTTATTTCATTTGTCAAATTAATGAGAATATTTTTCCCAGTTGTCATCAATATGAACAAAACCAGTAGTAAAGCGTGGCTCTACTTGGAATACCAATGTATGCAGGTGTGCCAACGACAAACATACATTATACTTAAGATATGCAAACATTTTATATGCAAACATGTATATATTCATCACAATTATTGACCGCGCAGGGCCTCAGACGTCCTTGCTGGAACCTTGATTTCTACGCATGTTGCGTTACCTATACAGGGCTACTGGTACTGGTAATCAGCATCCTCTTAAGGGCAGCCTCAACACATAATGGGTGTGATATGGGCTTTGATAGTATAATAATATTGTTTGGAACTGCCTTAAACTAGATCGAGTACCGTAAAAAGTATGCCAAAAACCGAGGGGGGCGAGGTAAACACGTATTGCACACACTGACATAATGATAAATTATAGTTTTAAACTATCACGGTTGTTCACTAAAGTTAGATGATTATTTACGGGATATTTTCCGTGATAAGGTTGTGGATGGAGCTCCTGATATTACGGCGCAGCTATGCACCATGTTCATGGGAAGATCACAACCTGAACACGGTAAATATTCCGTAAATAATCATATATCGTTAATAGTTCTACAAACGCACACTTCAATATTGAGCGACACCCAACTGCAAACGAGATAATCAACATGTAATCAAATGGATGACCAAGGAGACTATATACGAACCTCCCTTAGTGAGTGCTAAAGGGTAAATTGTAGGTATAACACTTCAATTTATTTTTTCTGGGGATATATGAAAGAAAGAAATAAAACATTTTTCTATCTCAGGTGCATTACGGCTAAGGTTGCCAGACACCCGGGAAATCCGGGATAGTCCCGGAATGAAGTGTCTTGTCCAGTGCCCAGTAATTTCACCTTACTGTCCCGGAATTCGCGAATACTAGGGTTTTTTACTAAATTTCGGACATCGACTTCGCTCGCGCTGCCAAACCTCACAGAAGACCAAACAAATAAATTCACATCACAGGCACACATTTTCCTGGAAAGAGCAATCAACTATTTGGCAGACAGATATGTTTTTGGCTTTTATGGAATTATATATATAATTATATATTATTTATACTTGCAAAGTTTCAAATTGCTACGACAATTAGATATAGGTTAAAATCTTTCCCAAGATTTGTTTACATAGTTTGTTACAAGTGAAGCTAATAAAAGCGTGTTCAAATATACGTAGATAATAAATTTAAATAATATGTCATTTAAGTGTTTTATTACCAGATAAGGTAATAAATAATAATAAATACTTAAATGACATGACAATTATTAAGCGTTTATGTAGCACGATTAGATATGTGTAGATCACGCCTGGATTTTATGTTTTGTAGAAATATTAAGAGCCATTTTACGCTTTACGCGCTCGCTCACACAAACATTTTAAATTAAAAACAATATTTTAAATTAAAAATACTTTCATCATTATCATCATCGTCATCATCATCAGCGTATCATGTTCCCACTGCTGGGACATAGGAGAGAGACTACTCTCAGAGAGAGAGAGGGAGAGAGAGAGGATATGCCTTAATACACCATATATGCTGGCCCAGTGTATGTTGGTGAATGTCATGTATGAACTTCTTGGTTGTTGGGCATGCTGGTTTCCTCACGATGTTTCCCTTTAGCATTTTTGAGTGATGGTATCGTAACAACACATTATAATTTATTTATGTACTAAATAAATCATTGGTGCAGGGCCGAAGATAAAACCGGGTGCGTTCAGATTATTAAATGCACATCTACCGCTCGGCTGCCACCGCTCTCAAAATTAGATTACTGAGGGTGATATTGAAAATAAAAAAATAAAAAAAATACTAATAAGACTTGCGCTTGAACGCCTTCTCGGCGATGATAGTGTCAAAAGTAAAAGAAAACGATTCACTCACGACTTGAAGACACCCGACTGTAATTGATTTTTATTTTAATTTATGTATAGGTACATTATGCATATAGCCATACATAGGCAATTAGAGTTTTTTTGTTATATGAATAAAAACTTCAAGCAAGCGTGCTCCATCGTAGACTGCATCATCCTTTAACATTGGGCGAGGTGAATGGCAGACAAAGCAAACCTATTTTTACAAATAATAAGAAAATCTTATTTGGATCAACATGAGTATTAATTGACTATGTATAATGTTAATAATTCTATACATAAAAAAAAACACCCTTAGTAATTTTATTTTACAAACAATTTAACGGTAGCGCGAATGCGAACGAATTGGTGTCCTCCTCTTAAGTGTTACTTACGTATATTGTTTATTTGTTGCAGACAATATGTCAAACCCGACAGAGTTGCGCTCGGAGAGAGTCAAGCGGATGTTCAGTTGGACTACAGGGTAAGTAACTACAATCAAATATTTGTAAGTCCTTTAATTGTACGTACATCAAACCAACAAAATCAGCATCATAAAATTCGATCGGTTTTTTTTGGAATTCAATAAGTGATAAACAATGATGTCATATACTTCGACCAAAATAAAATAAATGGACGGGCCCAGAAGAAGCGCATTTTTTAAGATTACAATATGAGCGCCGGCTCTCACTTCGCTTCAGACTGTTTCTAGCCGTAGGAAGTGCAACACGAGCCTATTGTTACATGATAACGAAACATCTAACAAAATTATGCCATCGTGTGCTTACCCGAAGTGTAAATACAAACAAAAAACCGCTATTTTTTGTAACAAATGTGCTGTACATTTTTATAATTAGGTGTTGAAGTAGGTATAATATTATGTCCGACGGTTTTGACTCGTTTTTACTGAGCAAGTTCAATGGTTATGGCCCGTCCGTTAATTTTATTTTGGTCGAAGGTTATATACAGGGTTACTGATAATCAGTTAGCATCCTCTTAGGGGCGGCCTCAGTACATCAAAAACAAACAACTTGTGTTCTACGACTTCACATATTATTATTATGTACCACGTTTGCTACAATACATCATTTTTCATTTTGACATATCGAAATACGCGGTGAACAGTTCACTCCTGACAACATGTATGAAAAAAAGTCGCTGAAGAAAAGTTGTTTGTTTTGACGTTTTGAATAGAATATTATGCTTACTGATTACAGTAGCCCTGTATAATAATATGTGATAACCGTAGCAAAACACTCACCCCCTTATTAATAAACGTGGAGTAGTCTTGGAATAGTTACGCCGTGTTTTGTCTTTTTCTCTCTTTCAAATTTTGAACTCGATCGAAAAAGACAAAAGGCGGTGTACCTTACTATTCCGAGGCTACTCTACGTTTATTAATAGGGGGTAAGAAAGAGGGTAGATCGTTTTGTCTGCACCTAACTTTGAACTTTTCGGCCAACCACCGGCATTCTTCAATCTTCCCGTGAACATGGTACATGTAACTGCGCCGAAATATCGAGAGCTCCATCCACAATCTTATAACGGTAAATATCCTGTTAATAATCATAATATCACTGTAGAAAACAACCGTGATACTTAAAACAGTGTTTGACTCATCACGAAAGCTCAAATAGTACCTAACTTATGATGCTGAATTCTTTTCTATTATGGTGTGTAGTAGACTGCAGAGATCCGCTATGAAAGAAATTTGATAGAAATCGAAAGGGTCGAATTGAGGGGGTTGAAATTTTAAATTTAAGCCTACGCGGCTAAGAAATCGCGGGCAACAGCTAGTGAAATGCACATCATGTATTTTACGTACACATACGATAAATAAAGACAAGTCACTATCTAGTGGTCCATTGAATGATGCAACTGTCTGTTATGAGATGCCGACTGGATGCCGACCAGTTCGTGACGTAAGAGCTACTTTCGCATGAAGCAGAGAGGTCGATGTTCAAGCCCAGTAACCTAAATGCCAGATAATTTACGCACAGTTATAGACTCTATCGACGTATAACATTCATTGATGAAATAATTTTATAATTGTAAAAAAATATTTTTTTGGTGTTTTTTAAAGTATTTTCGGAGGTTTTGTAATCTTACTAAAATGATCTAGGAAGTAGTTTCCATTTGTTAAATGCATTAACGCGGCGTAGGTAGGCCTCCCACTAGATGGACCGACGACATAGTAAGAGTCGCTGGCATCCAGTGGATGCAAAAGGCAGGCTGTCGTTCAGTGTGGAGGCTAAAGGGGGAGGCCTATGTTCAGCAGTGGACGTCTTCTGGCTGATGATGATGATGATCATATTATCATATATCCATAATAATTATCCATAATTTAGGCTAAATTAGGCTTGTGTATATCATATGCGGACCCGTACCAATGAGCTTTTTGGAGATTATGTACGGATTTTATGTGCTGATGATGATGATGATGAAATGCATAAATCGTTTGGCACGCTTGAAACTTTTTGTATTTCTTGAAGGCTTACCTTTTTGCCATAGAAAATTTACGTGCGTTCAAGCCATTTTCCACATAATAATTTATATAAGCGTAGTTTATAATTTATTAGCTGTTATCAAATATAGCGCCATCTGTTGTATGTAGCACGAACTTTTTAGTGACAGCGCGTCCATGATCATACCATGGTTTCATATTGCGAGAAAAGATGGCGATAGTTTAACTAATCTTTAAAATGTAGTATCTGCCAGACTTGCAAAAATTCTGCCATAATCAACTCTATCTATGGTACCTATATCAAATTTAGGATGATAATTTTGGCACGTCTCGCCTATGAAGTTTCGTATTTTTGCCGGTAAAACTAATAATGTCGTACCTACGTATTTATTGAACACCAGTCATAATTTAGTGTCTCAATTGGGATAAGAAACATGATTATTTCAAACTTATCCCAAAATTATTGCTACACGGTGGAATTAGCTTACGATTCTTACAAATCTGCTCAATTAGCAGGAATCTGCCACTAGTGGTCGACCGGAGGCGATTTGCATAGATTTTCCATAGACTAAAGTAGAGTGGATTACGGGACAGATGCGGAACTATAGCGGAAAGGGCGGGATGGAAGTAGGGTGAATTACGGTACCTACCTATGGGAGTGGAGGGAATTGATGCGGAACTTGATCTGAGAGTTTATTTATAAACATTACACATATTTAAAAAGTAACAAAAATAATAGCTAAAACTATTTACAAATAAATATATGTACCCGAAACTAAACTAAAAACTAATCTAAAAGCCCGGGGTGGAAAGAAAAGTGGCCAGTGTGCTGGCAGCTATTTTCTATTTTTTTTTTAGCCGATTTTGTTTTATTATTTTCAACGACCTGGTAAAGGATCAATCAGTAAATCGAGAATGTAGTTAATTTTGAATTTTCATCCTCAATATTAAAAGATCTATAAATCTTTTAATTTTGAGGCATTTTCCTTAGATTTGCGCTTTCATGTTTATCGAAAAACGCAATACTTTTCCTAGGTGAGGTTTTGTATTTATCATCGTATCTTATATACCTATAGGTAAGTACTTTTATTTATTTAAACTTCATCCTAATCCGCCCTATTGTTACGGAGTTGAATGGGAAATAAACCATGGAAACAACTAAATAAATAGGACATTTCGCTGATGGAACAGCCCAACGTTGAAGAGAGAAGCCCCAAGACTGAAGTTACGCAGAACACTCGAAAAACACAGGTTCTAAGGCGACACACAGTTCATGGCTGATATTCTGAAAACCTGAACGAAGTGCTTTGATTCCATTTTTACTTTGCAAACCGCTAGACTAGTGTAGAATGCCCTATATTTTATTTTATTTATTTTATTATGTTCACCGGTAGTTATAATCGATAGTTATAGACATTTTGCATTATCTTTGACGTTCCAATTCTTTCATTGCTCTGTTGTACTTATTGACTATGACCACATGACTGTTATACTTACCTAATGTTTAACCTATGACTAATATATTGTCAGTGTTGATTTGTAGATATATAACCTACAAATGTTATAATAATTGTCTCCAAAAATTTATTAATGTTGTTCTGACGTTCAAAACTGTACAGTGGTGTACCAACTTGAGGAATAAATGAATTTGAGTATTTGAATTTGTCGTGAGGAAACCTGCATACGTACGGAGAAGAAATTCAATGGCGTATGTGAATCCACCAACCCGCAACTAGACCAGCGCGGTGGATATGGCCCTAGCACACTTTCGGGAGGTAGGCTAAAAGTGCAGCAGTGGACTGTTAAAAGGCTGATTATGATTAGAATTTGAATCTGTTTGTCTTCAAGTCACGACGGAATCGGTTTCTTCTAGATAAGCGTGCTCCATAGTCATCGATATATACCTATGTACTTGGTACATAATAATTCCATGTCAATAGTAGACTGCATCATCGCGAAGTCAATCGCAAATCTCAAGCCATTATTCAATTAAAAAAGTTTTTAATTGGAAAACTTAAAAAAAAAAACTACTTGATTTTTCTACATTGGCGCCAAAACTCCTGTTTTTTTAATAGTCGTGCATGATTAGGTGTTGCCATGTAAGTGAGTTCAGAGGGTAATTCCGTAATGTTGTTTTTCTGTCGGAAGTCAGCGCACGTCATGGGCTCAAGGTGTAGGTCACTTGTTATGATCTTCCTTATGTAAAAACATTATTTTTACTGTACTGGGTATATAGGTACTACGTAAATCTATTCTTTGAATACTACTACCTAACTAAATGAACAAATGAAATAAACTGTACACAGTGTAATCAAGGTGCCGCGGAGTGCCGCCGCCGCGTAATTCATGGAAACTAGCAATGACGATATACATGGTTACGCATATAGACTGTACTCAGGGCTGGGCAAAATACATGCTTTGCTTTAATTGAAATACAAATAAAAAAATACTGTATCGCAAGTAATTAAAATACGAAATACAAAATACTTTAAAGTATTTACATTATTTTAAAGGTATTTACTAAAGATATTAAAGGTATTTAAAATATAAAATACAAAGTACAGTATTTTAACTATTTGTAATTGAAATACGAAATACAAATGACAAAATACAAAATAAGTAATCTAGACCAGCATGGGCTGAAAAGCACGGGCTCACTCCATCGCCACCCCGTTGTCCGGCATCGTAGACGACGTACGTGCAGAGGGATTTTGATCATCCGTCGCGACAAACTTTAATAATACTATTTGTATTCTACACAGAACAGAAGCTTTATTTATTCCGTGAAAAAACTAAAAACAAACTGTTATGACTTGACATCTTAGCTTGACATTGACAATTTGACGTAATTATTTTTGCGTTTTTTTGGCCAATTTTGACGTACAGTCATAGCGTACAGTATAAATACAGGTGCAGTGTAGCCAACTCTAATAGCTATTTACCATCATTATAATCTCGCCTCGCACTCACACTCACGATCGCTAAATGAAGGTTAAATGTATTTTAATGTTAAAATGTATTTTGAAGCCTCAAGTATTTGAAATACTAATTACGAAATACCTCGGCGTCAGGTATTTGAAATACGAATTACAAATTACATTTTAAGGAAGTAATTAAAATACAAATACCAAATACGTATTTGTATTTCAATTACGTATTTTAATTACAAGTAATTCAAATACTGCCCAACCCTGACTGTACTAAACCGAAAGGAGTTGATGTGCTCATCATTATGAACAAGTTTTACTATGGGACGAACCATGAAATCGCGAAAAAATATTAGCTGTTCCATTCATATTGTTGAGTGTGAATGGCCGTTTTCTATGTTCTGTGACCGTTAGTTCATAAATAATGTATTCTTGACCCCTTTTGGCCTGGTACATCTTTTCCGTGTAACCCCATATTAAGTGACATTTTAGTAGTAAGTGGAAAAATATCTAATGTTACAAGAAAATAATGCTGATACAAAAAAAAAAAAACACTCCGCGCCGGGCACCGAGCCCACCACGCCGCATCTCATTACCGGCGAGAGCTAACCACTGCGCATAAGCAGAAAGCGGAACTGTAGGAGATATTAAAATAATTTGGTAAAGCGGAAATTTGTGTTTTTGGGAAATTAGACTGACCACAAGTTTCTATTGTGTTTAACATCTGCGTGCTAGAATAGCAAGAAAAAGGATAAGTATACATTGAGAGGTTTTAAAAAATCCCTATAAAAGAGTTGATAAAGTTCAAACGGCTGAACTGGTTTTCATGAATCATAGCTATAAGAACACTCTCAATATACTCGCTGTTTAAACTAAATCAAAATCGGTTTTCAAATAATCGGCTAAATTAAAAGGTTGGAACGTCAGATGTAACAAAAAGCAGACGACTATGGGAAGATAAAAAAACAGGATTTCCTGCCCAAAGATAACTTTACACATACTTTTATTACTTTACAGTAAACATAGTTATCTTAGATGCTTACTTGGCATAGGTATAACTTGGATTTACTTATGTTTAGATTATTTTTGTACTATAATCATCTTCGACCAAAATAAAATGAATGGACAGGCCCAGTAGAACCGCATTTTTGAAGATACCAAAATGAGCGCCGGCTCTCATTTCGTTTCAGTCCGTCTCTAGCCGTAGGAAGTGCAACACGTGTCTATTGTTACATGGTTGATTGAATCAGGCGTTACTTTGCGGAAGTCCATTTCTAATGTGCATATGAATTTCTAGTGTAATACCGCTTCTACGCCGTTTTGAGTACAATAAAGATTTGGGACAAACTATTTTACTCTATAGATATTTATTGTTACATGATAACGAAACATCTGACAAAATTATGCATTCATATGCTTTCCCGAAGAGTAAATACACAAATAAAACCGGGATCAATTTTTTGTGACCAAAAATATACTATACATTTTTATAATTAGGTCTTGAAGTATATGTCCGACGGTTTTGACTCGTTTTTACTGAGCAGTTTCAATGGTTAGGGCCCGACCATTCATTTTATTTTAGTCGAAGCCTGGATGTAGGTATATAATTATATAACCTCGTCGGCTCTTTCGGTGTCGGTTTCGCGCTTTTGGTACTGACTAAGTTGTACCTCGATACACGCTCTCTGCCGTACCAGGCGGACAGTTGGCTGCTTAAATAACCACACATCTGCCTACTTTTTGACTAAAGTACCTACACGGGAATCGATCGGCGTTTGTATGTATGTTTGTGAGTTTGTATATTATTATGTCAGCAACAGAGCAAATGATCGACGTGATTTATTAGACATACGATTTTTATACTGGATAAATGTACCTACGGTTCCCGATATATGTAATTTTTTAAATTTTATTTAGTAATAGTAATAATAATAGGCTTGCGTTTGACCGCCAACTCGATGACTCGGTTTCTTCTAGGCAAGCGTGCTCCACCGTAGACCGCATCATCGCTTAACATCAGGCGAGTTGGCGGTCAAACGCAAGCCTATTATTAAATAAATAAAAAATAAATAAAAAAAATGATTTTTTGTATCCAAATGTGTATCTGAAATGTTTAACTTGAATTAGAACTAATAGATTTTCAGTTTTTTTTTGTTTAAAATCCTTTCCAACATCGTCACTAAAATTCTATGTTGTCTGTACGAGATATTTGTGCATAAATTTGTGTAAAATGAGCTCGGTCGTCCTTGGGAACTTGTTCCGTTGGGTTTACCTCGGCGAACGACCTGCCCTGCCAGGTACCATGTGTACATTTTGATACTACTGTGCTTTTAACTGTCAACTATTTTTCTTCTTTGGCAGAGCGGTCGTGGTCGTCATGTAGTAGTATTGGACGGGGCAGATAGGATGCGCTTCACGATATCTCGCCATCTCTCTCTGCTGGAGGTCATCCACCCACTGCTGACTTGATATGGTCAGTCCATCGCATGGGTGACCTCCTGAGTTCTCTTTGGGGGTATGCTTCCTCGGCATTTATGAACCGATTTAGAAAAATCTCCTACCTACTACTACTAATATCTAACCTACATACTTTCAGATTAGTTCCATAGAAGTTACATCAAAATCGGTTTAGTAGTTTGGCTTTTAAATCAAAATAGCTGGAAAATTCGGTTACTTGGATGACAATATATTATGTCATCCAAATATCCGAAATTGCTTATTATAATGATTTGGTGAAGTCGGTTTTTAGGGTTCCGTGCATAAAGGGTAAAAATGGGACCCTATTACTAAACCTACGATGTCCGTCCGTCTGTTCTACCTTTAAACGGTTTTAACTTTGGAACCGTAATAGATAACCAGTTGAGATTTTCACAAAATATGTATTGTTACGGTGGATTACCTGAGAAATAATAAATTATTATTATTTTTATTTTTATTTCGGAAAATATTCATATACACAATATTACATAAAATTGAAACAGTATTAAAAGAGAAAAATAAAAATGTCGAAATAATAACTACAAACAAACACAATTGTCACATTTGTGTGATGAACATTTGTGTTTGTTCTATATCTGGTTGTTAATATCTATTTAAGTATGTATTTAAAACTATATATGTATGTATATCAGTCTCTGGCAGCCATATCACAAGCTTTGCTTAGTTTGGGGTCAGATGACCGTGTGTGAAAAATGTCCCGATTTTTTTTTTTTTAATTTAATTACAATTAAAATTATTTTATAATACATAATCAATACATATAATAATATTATAATTAAAGCTTCTCGCCCATTAGGACACACATCCACTTGTTTTGGATGGGGCAATCCATCCGGCCAACAATCGTTACTAGGATGCCTGATAATAATGCATTGATAAAAAAGTCAAAAAGTAAAGAGGGTCCTTTAACAACAATACGTATTTTTAACGTATTTTTGTATTAGCTCTAATGTAAAAATGGTAATACTTCGCCCTTTCGTTTGTACTTTTGGACTTTTTTATTATTTCTTTTAGTTAATCCGGCGTATCATTACAAATTCTGTGAAAATTTCAACTGTCTATCTATTACGGTTCGAAAGATACAGACGTTAATAGGTAAGACGGACAGACGGACGGACAGACAGAGTTCGTAGGCTTAGTAATACGGTCCCGTTTTTGCCCTTTGGGTACGGAACCCTAACAAAAACGAAAAATATATATCTAGATAATAAGTAGATGACGTTTTGGTAACTAACTGGCAGGATGCCTTGTAGTTAGTTCCCTTGCATTCATTTCCTGGGGCCTTACGGACAACTGCTATTACAGGCACCTAATCCGCTCAGCTGGAAAATCACGCGACCGCAAACCTTATCGCGCCTAGATACGGTTTGCGGTCGCGTGATTTTCCAGCTGAGCGGATTAGGTGCCTGTAATAGCAGTTGTCCGTAAGGCCCCAGATCTTTTAGCAGTAGGAACAAATGTATAAATACTATTAGAGTTTCATTTTAGATAAAATATTACATTTACCCCACGAAAATATACAAGTTTAGGAAAATAATCCAACGAGCCGACATGTTTTTTCCGCATTGGCGCCAAAAAACCCAACTTCTACAATTTTTGTTATAATCTTCATGAGCGTGGATTCAATGTCCTTTACTCGTAATATTAAACAGTTTACTTTGTCTTAATAGCGTCAAACAAGTCATAGTCACAGTCAGAGTCAAGCTAAGTAAGTCACCGTCAAGTCAAACTCATGCCCCTGTAAAGTGGTGGAGACTTTACAAGAGGTTCCTATGGAGTTTTAGAAACAACACGAAAAGACACGTTTCACCTCGTTATATCATTTCCCCACACTCGAGCACGTTTACGAGCACTTAATGAATAATAATTCACCATTTAGTACACATTAACACTCGAAAATACACAAGTTTAGGAAAATAATCCAACGAGCCGACATGTTTTTTCCGCGTTGGCGCCAAAACTCCCAACCTGTAAATTTTTTTTTTTTTTTTTTTTTAAATCTTCATGAGCGTGGATTCAATGTCCTTTACTCGTAATATTAAACAGTTTACTTTGTCTTAATAGCGTCAAACAAGTCATAGTCACAGTCAGAGTCAAGCTAAGTAAGTCACCGTCAAGTCAAACTCATGCCCCTGTAAAGTGGTGGAGACTTTACAAGAGGTTCCTATGGAGTTTTAGAAACAACACGAAAAGACACGTTTCACCTCGTTATATCATTTCCCCACACTCGAGCACGTTTACGAGCACTTAATGAATAATAATTCACCATTTAGTACACATTAACACTCGAAAATACACAAGTTTAGGAAAATAATCCAACGAGCCGACATGTTTTTTCCGCGTTGGCGCCAAAACTCCCAACCTGTACAAGTAATTTCAATGTTGCCATGATTATCGATATTATCACCCTCATTTTCTACATTTTTCTTGTAAGCTGTACCCTAACCGATTTTATCGAACCTCCAACTTTTAATTAGCTTGCGCGCATGTGTGTTGAGGCAATGAAAAAACCCCAGGTTAGAGTTGCCGTCGTTGCCGAAACAACTTGCGTCATTCTGTCTTGACACACTGGACTGGCCAGCAAGACTGTCAAGAAAAAAAAAACCACGCGAAAAAGTATTCCATCTACTCTGTCAGTCGCCGAAGGAACGCGGGCCGACGCACACGCCCGCCCGATTCGAAATTTAAACAATACGCGTTGTTTAGAAAGTTCCTAAAATACGTCTCAAAAAACAAAACGTGTTAGTGTGTGTATTTTCGATTTTTAAATCTAGTGCATTGTTTCTGTGTTAGTGTTTCTAAGTGCATAAGACAAGGAAACTGACCAAAGGCTACCGAGATGCTTATAACGTGAGTGTTTTAAATGTGATTAGAATGATTAATAATCTGATTGGTGTCGTTAGTAGTTATGGTTTAATGGTGCGTGCCGAAACTAGTTGTATATCGCGGCCGAAGTTATGAAACTAGCCAGTCCTAGTTAGACAAACTTGTTGGACGTAGTCCTTTGTATAGTAACTCGATTGTCTAGTTCATTCGAACGCGTTGTCTAAGTTATATTAGAAACATCAATCGAACCATTCATAGTTAGGAATTTAGGTGTTAACTTCTACAACATCGTCGTTTAAACGTATATTGTGGGGTCTTATTCTCGCGCGTTCTTGAGATTGTTTGTGTCATCATCTTTCCAGTTTAGTTAGGAATGTCATGAGATCTCGAGCGCGCGAGAATCACCTTATTAAACCTTTTAGTAAATGTTAGACTATTCAGAAATTCAAATCCCAATCATGACGAATGTTATTATTTCAAATTACAATTAAAAAAAAAAAAACTTTTTTTATTACCTATAACATATAAATAGTAATTTCTAAACTATAAAAAACTACTCCTTAAATATGATATAAAATATATTTATAAAACACAGTTTTAAAAGTTTAATTGAACTAGTTAAATGTCGTCGGTAATTAGACAAAGAGAAGAATTAAATCCCAAAAAAAAAATTACACAAAAATATCTTCATATTTTATTGTTTTCCTTATAATTTGACAGAAACAGGTTTAAATTTCGAGATCACTGGACGCAATTTCTGACTAACTTTATACTTGTAAAATTGGCCAATATTTGGCAACGCGTGTATTTTACATAAGAAGAATGTGCGCCAACGTTTTCGGCCGCTCTGAGTTAAACACTGCATTACATAGCAAATGGTATTAGCTGGAAATTTAATACATACCTACAAAGCGACTATCGTTTGGAGTTGCATAAATAATACAAATTTTTATAATTTAAATGTACAGATACAAAAAAAATAAAAGAGTTAAGATTTAATTTAAAATATGTATCTAGTTTTTTTAGGTGTATTTAATAATACTCTCTCACGCAGCAACAGACGTACGGAATAACATGATTTTTTGCATAGATATAGTGAGAGTAAAAAAGGGGGCGGGTAGTGACTTATAAATTATGCTTTTTCATCCCGGAATATGTGTCTTCAGCTTCTGAGGAATAGATAAATAGATCAACTCTTTTTGTTCACACCATAAATTAGATACACTAGCTTAATTTTTTTTAAAGAAAGTATAGGATTATTCAATACGGGCGAAACGACACATTTCAATACGACTCGGACCTGACCCAAAGAAACAGAATTTAAATTGCATCGGAATTTAAATTTTGATCAAAATGTTCTGTCTAATTTCATAGATAAAGTTGGTCAGTCTATAAAGTTTGCCAACGCGACGCCAAGTGACGTTTTAGAACTATGTTCAGTGGGCCTAGTGTGAGTTTTTCTAGTTGCGTTAACGTACACGACCGCGTTAGCGTAAACCACGATTTATATGAAAAAAGAACAACGCCATCTGGCGCCACGTAGATGAAACTGCTCTTATTTCATACAAATCGTGGTTTCCGCTAACGCGGTCGCGTACGTTAGCGCAACTAGAAAAACTCACACTAGGCACACTGAGCTGTCAAAAACTTTGGCACAGACTATAAAATTAACGTTATTATCAACTTCAGATCACACCACTTTATTGCGAAAACATTGAGGTCGAATAACAACGGCTTGTTAACGTAAGAGGCCAGTTGCTTATCCGGCCAGTAATCTTGGATTTAGCATTGATTTGTTGTAATTTGTGTATATTTTTACGCTCCCTATAAAGTAAGAAACGCATTTGTACGATACATTTCAAATTATCTGTGACCCGCGGTTTTATTTGTGTGGATATTCCCTCAGGAATTCTGCAATAGCCTATGTTAAGCCAATGTACAAGCTATTTCTATACCAAATTCCGTTCATCTGTTACGATGTTGACTAGGAACAAACATACAAACTTTCGCATTTATAATATTAGTTTGGAAACAGGATTGTTTTTCCTCAAAAATTAATAGAAAAACTGTATTTTTTACGTTTTACTCTTTTCATTCAAGTGTTCGAAACATCCTACAGGAACGGTTCGTAGCGCCGTAGACGTGTCTACGGCGCTACGGTATCGCGTAGCAAACTACAAAAAATGTAGATTACTAGCAATTTGTTTGTAAATGAGTAACTTCGAACTGCCAAACCTCACACCCGCAACTCTGCTGATATCTTAGGTAGGTAGTTGGTAGGGAGAAATTATGTGTTAGGGCTTTATGGCAGAGACAACACGGTTGTCTGAGACAACACGGTTGTCTCGGGAGGAGCCGTAGCGCAGTGCCGAGGGCTCCGGTGCGTTCCTCTGGAGATCTCGGAGCCCTCTTGTCAAGCACTAAGGCTGGTCACCGGGGGGGTTTTAGTGGGTATAATCCCACATAACCTGGCTGCACCCCAATGCAGCAGGGTATATTTAGAAGATTTCCCCCTCGAAAAAAAAAAAAAGAAAAAAAAAAAGGGCTTTATGGCAACCACGTAAAACGCAATCTTTTAAAAATGATAACGGAGAACAATTTTGGATTTTATAGCTTCCTTATTAATACAAAAGAAGGTTAGTACCAAAAATAACTAAAAAACAATAAAATACAGAAAAACGGACAAGAAGAAGTACTTGAATTACTTGATACGCAATATTTTACTAAGATTGAATCTAGAAAACGTTACGATTTTAAAAGTAGTTAAAACACGTTTTTATGCACAGGAATCGATTTTTTATTTAAATGTGTGTTTATTATTTGCTTGTTTTCCGCAACATATTTTTTACGTACATATAGTACGTATTTATACGTAAGTACCTACATACGTCACAAGGTATCATAAACCAATTCTCGCTTTAATGGTCGACCTCGACAAAAACTTAAGGATTCCAACAGCCTAGCGCGCCATAATGTGACTTATTGCTTACGTAATACGATCCTTAATTGCATAAAACGAATCTGCTTGTAATATATAATTGGTTAGCAGATAATAATTTAAGTACTCTTTGTATTAAGAACACAATTTGAGACTCTATCTACATGCGTTAAGATTCAAAATTATTAATCTGTTGTATAATCTAGAAGATTCTCCAATCAGAAACAAGGATTGGTATCATTCAAAAATTGCTTTCTTATTTTCTTTTATGACTTGCAGTTTGATATTGTATGTTGTTTAAATCATGGCTACAATATCTATTAATTTATATTAGAGCCAGCGTCGATTGTATAGTATTGACGGCGTCGCGGCGTAAAATGGGCGGTGGAAAAATAGCCTCTGTTCAGTTTACGCTAGGTTCAATATTGTACTTCATTGCCGAGGCGTGAAAAAATATATTTAATTCTTATTTGTAGAATCAGCGGTTACGTTTTTGTGGTTGTGTAATAACCAGAATAAATGGGGAAAACTGTTTATCGTATATTTTGTCGTCACAATAAAAAATATTATAACATTTTGAAATATAATATTTCACAAATCATAAAATGACTGAAGGAAATTTTTCAAAAGTAGACAGCAATTTAAAAAAACAAAATTTCTGTTCGCCAAGTTAATTAATTTTATAAATAACTAGCAGACCTGACAGACGTTGTCCTGTCATAGAACTGTCAAACACGCAAAGTCAAAACTGAAAATCTTATTTTTTTACATCTTGGGTTACATTATTGGAGTTTTAGTAAGGATCCCTATTTTTTTAAAAATATAATGTAGCCTATGTTAACCGGGCATAGTGTAGCTTCCCAACAGTGAAAGAATTTTTCAAATCGGTTCAGTAGTTTCGGAGCCTATTCAATGCAAACAAACAAACAATCAAATCTTTCCTCTTTATAATATTAGTATAGATTACTAGCGGTCCGCCCCAGCTTCGCACGGGTATAGATTATAACCTATGTCACCCGGGGATAGTGTAGCTTCCCAACAGTGAAAGAATTTTTCAAATCGGTTCAGTAGTTTCCGAGCCTATTCAATGCAAACAAACAAACAATCAAATCTTTCCTCTTTATAATATTAGTATAGATTAATAGGTTTGAGTAATTTATCTTGTAACTAAACATACTAAAAATAATACCTAATATAACATAACTCTTTGTGAACATACTTTGCTCTAGACGTCAGTAATAACTCAGTACTCGCAAATTTACACAATTGTTACAATAATGGGTTAATGTTAAATTATTGTTTCCGTCGCCTATATTCGGTTATGAATTACAGAAATTGTGTAGTCAGCTGTTTTCTGAGAACTGATAGGTACCTACAGAGGCCTCACGGCTAGCTCTTAACGCGGGATCGAATTAGCGCTGTCGGAAAATCACGCGAAAGGTTATCCCACTTTCAAGCAACGCTTATTACTACAGATGAATATAAAGCTTGATATATTGTAATAAAGTCGCATTTATTGGAGCATAATCATGGCGCTTACACACAGTCCTGCGTTTAGGTACTTCTATGTTTGAGGTTTTTCTCATATTTTTTCAAAGTACATTCATTCATTCGTTCATTTTTTCTCATAGTACATTATTTCCTCCATAATTATAAAATCTGTATATTAAGATATCACTTCATCAAAACTCGCGTAAATTCATTTTCAAAAGCGAGGATTCATTATAAATTGGGCTCTAATGGCTCCGGAACCGGTCGATCATCTCGACCGATAGAAACATAATCGTGAGTGCAAGCCGGTGTTATAATAATAATTTATTAAGATATGTTAAACATCATTAAATAAACAGCTATATAAATGAATTTAAAAAAAAAAACAGATAGAAAGAGCGATATGTCCTTAATCGTTTCCTAGATAAAAAAAATATTATAAGACACTATTTTTATAATTTTAAACTAAACTTGTAAGTAAAAGTCGGAAAAGAGGGCCTTAATGCGCGGAGATATTCGTTTATACCCAGTGATTGCATATAGTGTCAGTGATCATCGACGATCAAGAGCGATGGTGGCCGAGCGGTAGCATGTGCGCTTTATAATCTGACGGCCCCCGGCTCGATCCTCGACCCTGCATCAATCACTTATTTAGTACATAAATAAACTATGTGCAGTTTCGATGCCATCGCTCAAAACAGTGAAGGAAAACATGGCGAGGAAACCGGTATGTCCAAGAACCTCTAAAGTTCAAAGACGTACGACCCAGCATAGCGGACTAGTGTCCTCTGAGAGAATCCCTGAGTCCCAGCAGTGTGAACATGATAGGCTGAACGATGATGATGAATCATCATCATCTGAAAGCGAACGTAGTAATAGTGTTACAGATTAAACAGCAGCTGTCCAGTGTGGTGGTACGTGGCGTGCCTTCTCAAGGACGGTTGCGCTCAGTATGTGTATAGTGGAAGAGAGACGTGGCCGGTGAGCAAATGTACCATTTGCATCGACACTGCACGCGAGGCCGCTCGCAAACACTTTTACTTGGCTTTAAGGTACGCGCACATTAGACGGGCCGCAACGGGCCGGGTCGCAACGGGCCGGGTCGCATCGCTAAAATCGCTTTCAGGCGAAAGATTTCAATGGCTCTCTTAATCTCCTTACTTTGTTACTTGTGTAGTGGGCATTTTCCGCAACTAGGCCATTCATTGGCCCATTTTGCGTCACCCGCTGTCCAGCTGGTCTCTTCCAGGAAGGCCAGCAGCTCGCTGATGCCTGCGCAGGCTTCCCAGAGCGTCCTCGGTGTTCCGAGGATAGTGTTTCGTTGTTCTGCCACGCTGCTGCACTCCAGCAGCAAATGCACGGCCGTTTGATCAGTCTCCAGACACCCTTTACATAAGAGATCGTCAGTAACCCCAATTCTAAAAAGGTGTTTAGAGGCAGTGACTCGTAATCCCCGTCCATTCTGTAATATTACGCAAATGTGATATTACTTGTATTTAATTAACTTTAAATCTACAATATTCAAACTAAACTTGGATGTAGGTCTTACCTTAAGTTCGATAAACTGAAGCCTTAAGAAGCCTTAAAACTTAGGCTTAAGAAGTGTATTAAAGGCAAAAACAACCGGACAAGTACGAGTAAACTCTGACGGTTCCGTTTATATTTGCAAAACAATATTTTTTTATATGATATAACTTCATATTAACAACTTTCGGATTTTTTCTTTATATGTGCTGTAAGGCCTTGCCTCTCGCCAATTTTCATGATACTAGCTTTAAGGGAAGTACCCTATAGGTTTTGATCCCCTTGTGAAATCGCAAAATATGCGAAAGTATAAAAATATAAATAAATGTTCGGAACATTTCGGGACACACTGTCATCTGACCCCAAACTAAGCAAAGTTTGTGATATGGCTGCCAGACACTGATATACATACACATATATTTTTAAATACATATGTACTTTAACACCCAGATATAGAACAAACACAAATGTTTGTCCTAGGTGGGAATCGAACACACGCCCCCAAGCTCAGAAGGCAGGTTAACTACCAACGGGACCAACGGGCTATCTACGCGACATAAATGGTCATATCTTTTGATCGCGTTGACTTACAAGTTTGATTTTCACAGCTGAAAGAAACCATAGATTCAAGTACTTGATATACATTTCAATTTGATAGCTTTACGCGTTCTTCAGAAAAAGGATCTTGACAGACAGACAGACGGAGAACAAAGTGATTCTATAAGGGTTCCATTTTTTTCCTTTTGAGGTACGAAACCCTAAAACAAAGTGATCCTATAAGGGTTTGGTTTTTTCCTTTTGAGGTACGGAACCCTAAAAAAGAATGGAAATGTTTAAACAAAATGATGCAAAAAAACTTGCGAAAACCTGATTTAGATTTGGCTCAAGCTCAGGGTTTAAGTTAGTAAGTGGACTTGAAGCTAAATTTAATCTCATTTCGTAATATATTCAAGTTTTATGTTACGTCTGTGTTGACCTCACAAATAGATCGCAGTAAAGGCCGCCTTTACTCTAAACTGGATTTTTATATTTAAACTAGCTGACCTGACAGACGTTGTCCTGTCTTAGAAATGTCAAACACGAAAAGTCAAAATTGAAAATTTTATTTTTTTACACCTTGGGTTACATTATTGAAGTTTTAGTAAGGATGCCTATTTAAAAAAAATATATAATATAGCCTATGTCACCTGGGGATAGTGTGGCTTCCCAACAGTGAAATAATTTTTCAAATCGGTTTAGTAGTTTCGGAGCCTATTCAATGCAAACCATTAAACAATCAAATCTCTCTTCTTTATAATATTATTATAGATAATAATACCTGGAGCCTTACGGCTACCTGTTTTAAGCGATTCTGCAGCGCAAGTACCTTTATCGATCGTCAAATTTGACAGTTGAAATCGTCAAATTCGATAAAATGCCATTTGATCAGTACTCGATCGATGATCGATCATATGGCATTTTATCGAATTTGACGATCGATTAAGAACGGTATTTGCACTGCCGTTTAGGTGATGAGAAATGTTGCGCGGCAGCAAATCGTATCTCGGTGTGTTAAGGTTCACGTTCGTGTGATTTTCCGAATTGCGCTGTTTCAACGCTAATTCGAGCCCGCGTAAAGAGTTTGCTGTAAGGCGTGTTTTAGGCAGTACGCTTACCTAATTATGATTTATCATTCCTCAAACAGCGGAAACTGTTATTCAAGGGCTACAACTGGTTATAATACTTAACATTCAATAAATACAGAAAAATAATTAAACGTCGGTATATACAACCTTCAGTTGTCATAATCACGTGTGTCGAGTGAGAGAGGTTGGTGATCACGTTTTGGTGATCTGCAGGGTTACGCATATATACTGTACTAAGCTGAAAGGAGGTCATTCTACTCATCATTATGAACAACGTTTACTATGCGACAAATCCTAAAATCACAAAAAAAAAGTTTTTCCATTGTCGAGTGTCGGTGACCGTTTTCTATATGACAGCTTTTAGCTGATATTTGCGTTTTAGGCTTTGTCTCATAGCAAAAGTTTTTCAGAATGATAAGTACAATGACCTCCTTTCGAATTAGTACAGTCTATATGCGTAACCCTGTATACTCAGCCTAAAAGAGTCGCTCCTGCCATTCTTTGCCCAGCGCAGCTTTGAATAATATCTGATTTATTTTCAGATTTATAGAGTGGATATTTAAGTAAGCGCGTTTTATATAGGTACTAGCTGTTGCCCGCGACTTCGTACGCGTAGACTTTCATATAAACTTTCAACCCCCTTTTGTCATCCTTAATTCGGCCCTTTCGTAAAATCCTTTCTTAGCGGACCTCTACGCTACGCCCCATAAGGAATCTACCTGCCAAATTTCAGCTTCGTAGGTCAAGTGGTTTTCGAGATTTCGTGATTACTGAGTGAATGAGTGAGTAGATGAATTTCGCTTTCAAATTCAAATTCAAATTATTTATTTGTCAGAACATGGTAGGTACACATACATATAAAGTAGCATACATGGTCGTAAGAATGGAGACGTATCTCATGTCCTTGCCTGTTACAGCGTACAAATGTTAGTTTTTTATAAATATTTTTATTCGTTTTTGTTAAAATTAAAAAGGAAAAAAATAAATAAACGAAATTATGTCTATGTTAGAATATTGTGAGAATCATATTTTGATTTAGTTGTATTATACCTTATGTTGTATTATTTGGTTTATACCTTAATTAGATGTTTATTATTACCTATATAAGCTATTATTATTTTATTTGTTTATGTCTAATTTTATTTGGTTTTGGTATTTTGGTTTGGTTTTATTTGGTTATATATACAAGTATACCTAGATTGTTTTTTTTAAACCCCCGGTAAAAGAACGAATATTCTTCACATGGCCGAATAGATTGATCATACTTGAAACTTCTTGAATCATAGCACTGATCAATGGGACAGGGGCAAAAAAGCCGATGACTATAATGACAATTTGTATGACATACAAATTTTATGTTGACATATTTTTACAGCAATTTGTTGTATTTATTATATAAGTAATTTAAAAAAAAAAAATTTTTTTTGGGACTTTTATAGTAATCTACATGTCAGTCCCATTGTATATTCTAAACTAGAGGACGCATACTTAATACATAAAACACAGACAGCAAACAAACTCAGGGTCGATGGTCACTTGAGGTGACTCACACATCCGAACAGCTCCCTAATTATATAATATTATTCCTATTTTTACTAGGTAATCTATTTTAGTTTTAACAATATGTGAGATAAATGTTAGTGGAATTTGTCCGTTTTTACTCTCAATAAATAATAGCATAGCAAAGACCAAGCCACTTTTAAAACAAAAAAAAAACGGAATCGAATCGGTTCAGCCGTTTAAGTGGCAAACAAACTAACGGGCCGCCTGATATTAAACGATCACCGTTGATACATTTTTTTAATAAATAATAGGCTTGCGTTTGACCACTATCTTGCGTGATGCGATGATGGGGTCTACGGCGGAGCACGCTTGCCTAGAAGGAACTGATTCACTCGTGATTTGAAGACACCCAGATTGTAACCATCGGGGAACACCGGGTATTCAGGCAGCGCATTCCACAGACTAGCAGTTCGTACAATAAATGTGGAATCAAAGCGCTTTATAATATCTGTAACGTTATTTTAAAGGAAGTGACGGTCAGGACTCTCAGACGCAGACTTAAAGAAATAAGACTCAAGCACAAGAATCTCGTCAGTCAAGGTTTTATCCTTAGAATAACTACTCAGAGAAGGTAAGTTTCCAAACAACGCCTTCTCAAAACGTAAGCTACAAATTCGCTTTGTAGCTTACGTTTCGATTAATATTTTAAACGATTTAAGCAAGAAAATTAATGGATTACCTGTGGAATGTCACACCATAACTCTTATGCTGCTTTTATGATTTGTTGTGGTACGATTTCACCGCGCAAATTGTCATAGTAAATTTTTTATATATTTTTTAGTGTCATATATGACACCATTTGAATGGCTTAAATTTTGCGAATGTACTTGGTTTCTTTGTGTAGTTATTCTGAGGTTTTATCATTGTAGTTTTATTTTCGAACTAGTTATGATAAAGTTGTAAATTTTCCGTTTAAAACTTGTCACACGGAAAACTTTGAAATACATGAGAAAAACAGGTTCAGAAACAACATTCTTTAGAATACGTAGGCGTATTTTTGTGTGACGCGATGTCGATTCCTTGTGACGTCATACCCCAGAATAGATAGAAGTTTTAGTGATGATAATTTACTAAACTATTTTGAGCTATTCTATTAATAATAAAAAAACGATTAGGGACTGCATCGTTTTGTTTAATGGTGTTCGAATTTTGAAAGATCATCATCATCATCATCATTTCAGCCGTAGGACGTCCACTTCTGGACATAGGCCTCCCCCATCGATCTCCAAAAGGGCCGGTTAGAAGCGGCCTGCATCCACCGTTTCCCTGCGGCCTCCGTTAGGTCGCCAGTCTATCTTGTGGGTGGACGTCCTACGCTGCGCTTACCGGTCCGTGGTCTCCATTCGAGAACCTTTCGGTCCCAAGTAAAGATAGTTAAGTAAGTTAGTGAAAGTTAGATAAGTAATAATAAGGAACTAGTAATATTAAAGTTGTGCTGCAGAATTTTCTTATTTTTACACATTTTCCGGGACAAAATACGAGCGTGGAACACGACGACGATGGCCCCAGATTTTGAGTCGCCTTGCATTAGTGCCGCTGAGCTTCGAACGTAGAGTGCCTATTTTAGTATAGAAATTGATTGTAGATATCTTAGATAATCACAAAGGTGGTAAATGTGATTTTCACACGTTTTGCTTATACCTATTACTCTCGTATGATTGAGCCGGATACTCAGACTAGATTGCACTGCATCCGGCGGTCTTCTTCAAGGAAAGTGCGCGTGCGACTCCGTTTCGCTTTGCACTGACTACAGTTGGAGTAACAGCCTTAATCTTTCGTGAGTAAACTCCCTTATAATATAAGCCACCGCCTGAAAGATCAGTCATAGATCAGTGGAAATCGCACACTGCGATGTGCGATCTTTCTTGCAAAATTTGGAATGAGCTACCTTCCGCGTTGTTTCCGAGAAGCTAGGAGTTCTTCTAAAGGTGAATTAAAAATCTTAATAGGTCGGCAACGTAGTTGTGATGCCTCTGGTGTTACAAGTATCCATAGGCGACGGTGACAGATTAGTATCAGGCGGCCTGTCAGCTTGTTTGCCACCTATGGCATAAAAAAGTTGCAGCGACCATAATGCAGTGATTTATAATTTTATATAGCCAATCGAATTTTTATAAAATTGTTTTTTTAAATAAAAATCTCGATATCTAATAATGTTACAGTGTACTGCAATTATCTAATATTATCAGAATTAAGCTTAGAGACCAGTTTTCTGACGCGACTCGGTCGTGATCTCTCAACGCCACGTCGATGTCAAGTACGTCACAGCGCCGGTACAAAGTGCGGGTTTTTATGTCTTCGTTCATCACGTTTACTTGTTCACGTGGATAGCTTGAGAGGATTTGAATATTATATGTGAAATTGTGAATTGTTAGCAAACGCTGGCGGATGGTTGAATTGATATTATATTGAAGCGTTTAGATGACGAACAAAGGTTATATGATTATTTACGGGTATAAAAAAATATGCCGATAAGCTGATAGAATAGGCTGCCTGGAAGTTCCCCAATAGATACTATTCGAATGTCTTCAAATGGCGAGAAAATTGTTTTCTAGGCAAGCATTATCGTGGACGGAGAAGCCGACTGACCGAGCCACTGCGTTATGGCTCTCCCGAGACAACCGTATTGTGTCTCGGGAGGAGCCATAACGCAGTACTGAGGGCTCCGGTGCGTTCCTCTGTTTTAATGGGTATAATCCCACATAACCTGGCTACACCCCAATGCAGCCGGGTATCTTTGGAAGAAAAAATACTTCACGGAATGTGGATGAAATTCAAGAAAAGGAATTCATCGCCAAATTTTTCTCCTTTACCTGTGGAAAGCTAAATGTAAATTGCAATCTGGGTGTCTTCAAATCACGAGTGAATCGTTTCTTCTAGGCAAGCGTGCTCCGACGTAGACCGCATCATCGCTTAACGTCAGGCGAAATGATGATCAAACGCAAGCCTATTATTTATAAAAAAATAACTGCTAAGTCGATAGAAAATCATTTACAGAGCTAAGTATACTTTCCGCCTTGAATTGTGAAATGAATGTTGGTACTCGTAGTTTTGTAAACAACGTAATAATGAAATTCCACAGAACAATTTAAAAACCTCTTTTTGAAAAATGATAACAGTGAAGTGAAATTCAAAAGGCCGTTATACAAACACTTGCACCACATCACATCTGTTGAGCACAAGTAGGTATTATGTCGGACACTTATTCGCCACCACTTCAATTGACACCGTTCTGGCATTCCATCTCGGCTTGTTACGTAACGTTACGTCACGATATTATGCTTCTTGCTCTGATTAGGCAGAGAACGTGATGCTAACGTACTTTGTAATTGTTCTGAAAGCATATTATTATATTAATAAGTATTATGTTATGGTATCATATCTCTTCTATGTCGGTTCTCTACATATTGCAAAACAAACTAGTAGATAGAATAGCCTGATTCTAAATGGTATAGTATTTTCTGTCGTTTCTATCATTCATTCATTTCCAAAGAGTGATCGTCCGCTGCTTAGAATAACTACACAAAGAAACCAAGTACATTCGCAAAATTTAAGCCATACAAATGTAGTCATATATGGCTCCAAAAAAAATATAAAATTTTACTATGACAATTTGCGCGGTGAAATCGTACCACAACAAATCAGAAAAGCAGCATAAGAGCTATGGTGTGACATTCCACAGGTAATCCATTAATTTTCTTGCTTAAATCGTTTAAAATACCAATCGAAACGTAAGCTACAAAGCTAATTTGTAGCTTACGTTTTGAGAAGGCGTTGTTTGGAAACTTACCTTCTCTGAGTAGTTATTCTAAGGTCCGCTGCTTGTTTTTTCATTGTTTGTTTATAAAGTTCTACGTTTGGCCACCAACTCGCCTGCTGGTAAGCGATGGTGTGACCGAAGATGAAACACGTTGATCTAGAAGAAATCTATTCACTCTGGCCTTGAAGATGCTTAGATTGCAGTTCTCAGGAAACAAGGAGGACGGCAGGGAGTTCCATTCTGGGGCAGTACGGATCATAAATGACGACCCAAATCGTTGATTACGAATCTTTGGAGTTGATTTTTTGCTGAGCATCGATCTCTTTCCTTTGCTCCTGGAGCCAGTTTTAGAATACGGCTTCGTAAAAACTGATTAAAAGGCACCTTTCGGACCGTGGGTGTTCTAATGGGAGATCTGACTTAAATAAAACAAGCCGATGCGCGATGGAAGACAACAGTGCGGTGTGGCCCACCACCCACGCCATTGTAGAGGAAAGGAACGGTAACATTCCGAGCATTTCCTGGGATTGTAGCCTCAGGCAACGTACTATGAAGGAACCGGAGCGTTTCTATGAAGATAATAGTGCCCTCCGTCTGGCACGGACGCAGGCCACCGAAGGGGTTTTAGTAAATGCAATTCAACCTAATATCCTGGCTGCACCACAACGAATGATGGCGCCGTTATCAAGCAGAATGGAAATGCCAAATAAATAACAGCATTCTGGTCACGCGCCACATTAACCAAGGGTGTTCTAACAGATTTAAAAATATAGCTCGATAGATTAAAACATTACATATAACTTAGAACACAATGTTAAAATATGTGATCTAATGTTAGATATGTACTGCCCGTTAAATAGAAAACTGAACGCAATTACATTTTAATAGTACAAGCATGCAAAACACTTTCCCATCAAGTTGAATTCATTAGTTCTGGTCCAGACCCAGATGGAATCTATGCACAACGAGTAAATGATATAAACAAAGATTTATCAACTAAAAGATACATAATTGTAGTACGATAAAAAAGCAAGTAAGTAAGCAGAGTGTGGACAATTTAGTAAGGTTGCAATTTATTGTAATCATCGTTGTAATGAGCATTATGTGTCATGGATATTTAAGTTCACTCTCCTTACCTACGGTTAGCACATACCACATACATTTAGGCAAAATGGACACCCGAGCACGTCAAGTTTTATGAAAACACAGCGTACAGTTTACTATGGCGCAATTTGGAATTTTTAGGTTTCCGTACCCAAAGGGTGTAAACGGGACCCTATTGCATAGCCTACGCTGTCTGTCGGTCTGTCCGTCTAATCGTCTGCCCGCCCGTCCTACTTTTTAACGGCTGTATCTTTCGAACCGTAATAGATAGCCAGTTGAAATGTTCACAAACTATCGCCTTCATCTTAATGTCATCTACATCAGCAGTATAATTTGTATTTAAATAACGTCTCGTTTCTGCGCCAGCCATAAGGAAAAATAAGCGCAAGATATGCAATGTGAATTGTTGACTTTGTTCCAGCGGCATGGTTTCCTAATGGCACATAATGGCTGTGACCTCAGCCGCCTTGACTTCACGCGATCTCGGCTCGAGTACACGTGCTTTTGTCACAGTAGATATTATACTGTGATATTGTAATACTCATATTGATAGCCCGTTGGTCCAGTTAGTAGTGAACCTAACTTGGGGGCGGGGGTTCGATTCCCAATTGAATTTTAGGGTAATACAATAGAGTAATAGAGTAGGTTATACTTTCTATAAACTATACCTTTATATAGCCGTTGGTCCAGTTGGTAGTGAACCTGCCTTCTGAGCTTGGGGGCGTGGGTTCGATTCCCACCTAGGACAAACATTTATGTGATGAACATTTGTGTTTGTTCTATATCTGGTTGTTAATATCTATTTAAGTATGTATTTAAAACTATATTTGTATGTATATCAGTCTCTGGCAGCCATATCACAAGCTTTGGTTAGTTTGGGGTCAGATGACCGTGTGTGCAAAGAATGTCCCGAATATTTATTTATTATTTATTTATTTATACGCTAATTCAGTAGCGACTTTAAACAACAGCCCGAATCGAGTGACGTAGGTCATGATCGCCCTTTCACCGCCCGTTACGATACTTCACGGTACGTTCAGAGTGACAGTCACGCGTGCCAAAGATTATAATATATTACGCACGACTCTCGCTCTGAGCGTACCGTGAAGTATCGTAACGGGCGGTGAAATGGTGCTTTTATAGATCGAACGGAGAGGCCTATGTCTAGCAGTGGACGTCTTATGCTTGAACTGATGACGATATAATGTATGGCGAGCGCCGCGCCATTTAGACTTGATGTGTGTGTGTGTGCGTATGAATGTTTGTTCAGCGTAAAAGTAGCGTACAAAATTATGACAATTTTATTTTTTTGATGAAAAACTGATGGTGAGTATCCCCATCAACATCAGTTTTACGATTTAGGAGGAGTTATACAGACAGACAGACAGACGCGGAAAGTGACTTTATTTTATACTAGCGACCCGCCCGCTCGGCTTCGTACGGGTGTAATTTACGTGCGAAGCCGGGGCGGGTCGCTAGTTATTTAAATAAACCTTCCTTGAGTAAATGTACGAGTATCTAACTGATGGTGAAAACCGCATTAAAACCCGTTCATAAATCAGACATACAGACAGACGCGGAAAGCGACTTCAATTTATTCTATGTAGAGAAGAGATAGAGACTATGTAGAGATATCAAGCAAGTCATGATCAAGTCCAAGTCAGGTGGAGTCCAAGTCTATGGTGGAAACTTTACAAGAGGCTTCTATGGAGTTTTGGAACTCAAAAATATACATTTCACTTCTTATTAATTGTTGTGTATGTTATCGAACTCACAATAATAATCCACCATTATTACACACTAGCGGTCCGCCCCGGCTTCGCACGGGTATAGATTATAGCCTATGTCACCCGGGGACAGTGTGGCTTTCCAACAGTGAATGTTTTTAAATTGGTTCTGTAGTTTCGGAGCCTATTCAATGCAAACAATCAAATCTTTCCTCTTTATAATATTAGTATAGATTAATACTTAAAACACACACAAGTTTTGACTAATAATATAATACAACGACATGATTTTGTTCCGTTAGTGCTAAAAACTGAATTTTTCAGGAATTATTATTACTTTTTATTTTCAAATCAAATCAAATCAAAATAATTTATTTGCTAGAATATAGGTACATGATAGGTCTTAATTTAAAATAAAGTCGCTCTATATCCAACCTCTAAGGTGTGCAAATTACAATATAATTATAGTAGGTACAGATTATTTTCACATAATACATTAACATTTTATCATTTATCTTTAAAATACTCATCTATGGTATAATATGCCTTGTCAATAAGAAACTTCTTTAATCTAAATTTAAAAATGTCATTATTGTCAGTCTCTTTTATAATTTCTGGTAACTTGTTATATATTTCTACTCTTTTTACAAAAACACTTTTACTAAACAAAGCTGTTTTGCATTTGGGCGCACTTAGTACATTTTTGTGTCGCCTAACCGTCAAAGTTTTATAGTCATCTATATGATTTCTTACAAGCATAGCCGATTCATAAATGAACATGGAAGGCAAAGTCAGCAGTCTCAGATTCTGGAAGTACGGCTTACACGAGTCTCTTGGCTTTAGCCTACATATTGCTCGAATACATTTTTTCTGTGCTTTAAATGCTGATTCTTTTTCGGTAGAGTTTCCCCAAACAAGAACTCCATATCTTAGGGTGGAGCCAACATATGCGTGATAGGCACTTAAAAGAGCTTTATCATTAGCTACCTTACGCAACATAAATAATGCATACGAAAACTGGTTCAACTTTGTACATATATATTTTGTACATTTTTTGTACATACATATATTTTATTTTATTCTACCTCGAAGGCTACGTAAAGTTTTGTTAATATCTGGCTATGAATCGTGAGGTTTTACCAATTAATGCTTACGGCTATAGGAATAAAATATGACCAACTCTTTCATTTTGAAAAGGCTCCAAAATCAGATAAGCTATAACTCTTTAAAAATAGATTGTTATTAACTATACATTTTTATTAAGCATTTAATATTCATTTATTAAAAACCAGATCGCGCGTTGATGTCTTTTCTTGGCGAAAGTAAACAATGACATTCATTTTAAATGTTTAATATGTAAATATGAAAAGTACATTGCAAATTACATATGCATACTCGTATGTATTTCAAAACGATAATTACTTATATTTATTATTTTGCTTTCCATGAAATGATTATAATAAACTGTCTGTATCTTTGTCTGATCCGATCTTGATGAAATTTAGCAAGGAAGTAGTCTGTATAATGCGAACATTGTGAACAGATATAATATATTTCATCCCGGAAAATAATATATAAAATCTGAAACTTTATGTGTTTAATCGCAACTGAACTATTAAACAATAATACTAGAATCAAATATGAACATTTAAAGTATAAAATTTAATAGTTCCATAGAAAATGCTCGTTATTTGTGCAAATGATTATTTATCTGCATACATAATGACGTGTCTACATAACAATCTATTGTAATTAATTTATAATGTAATTTGAACCATATTACGTACCACATAAGCACTACACTTCAAAGGTCAAACGTAAACATAGTTTAGCTTTAGACAATGGGTTGCCTAAGATCTGAGCAAAGATAAATTTTAGCTATTCTATAAGTTTTGAGAAGGTTAATCGAGTTTGTCAAAACAAGTTAAATACGAGTGCTAACTCCTTGGTTTTACCGACAGCTTTCCAGTTTTTACTATTTAAAGTAGCTCATAAAGATGAGATAACAATGTTATATAAAAAATCGCGTGAGGAGGTTTGTCGTAGTTTAAAAATATTATGTAGCCGTTTTTATGATGCACTACTTTCTCGCCAAATTTCATCAGTGCTATGTAAAGTGCTCTAACTCAAGTTTTTCAAGTCACCTCTTGAGACATGAGTTTTTAATTATTCGTATGACCTAAATAACAACACTTTCAATAAAACTTACAAGTAAAATAAATACTATCTTAAATTTAAATTTACGACTAAAAGTAATATAAAACTAAAATTAATCTAAAACTAAAAGTAATCTAAAACTAAAATTTATCTAAAACTAAAATTAATCTAAAACTAAAATTAATCTAAATCTAACTACTAATTAAATTTGAAATAACAAACTAAATATAAAAAATAAAAATAAATATTAATCAAATAACCCGCCCCTAACTATACCCGGTGCGAAGGTGCCCATAACGCTAGCAGCATTGCCACGCCCAATGTCTATGGCCAACCTTTGCACAAGGGACGAACCGGAGCGAGGGTCATTATTGTTCTCAATAGCAAAAATAACAACCGACTTCACGGAAAATTCAGTAAACGGGATTCAATTTCAATTTCCCAGACTTAGTGGAATATTTTCTTCAAATTTAAAAACTACTCTTAAGCCTGTTCAATCCTTTTTTTATTGAAATGGCGAAGATATGGGTGTTGTGTAGTTTTGTCTTAAACTCGTTGGTACCGACAAAAGTCTACCAAAAACTGAACGGGGCGAGGTAAACATGTATTGCACACACTGGCATAATATCCTTATTAGTTCTCTACAAACGCACACATCAATATTGAGCGGCACACAACTGCAAACGAGATGATCTAAAATGTCATCAGCTGGATGACCAAGCGGGGGTTTTTAGGGCTAGGGGGGCTAGGGGGGGAAGTGCTAAAAGAGAAACTGTAGGTATAACACTCACATAATTTTTTTCTTGTGTAGGTATAGAAATACAAGAAAAGAAAAAAAAGTACGTCGATTAATGGGTACATCCCGTTAGGTAAGTATCCCATTTGCTAAACCACTTGAGATACCTACAAAAAAGTTGCGTTTGGTAAACATTCCTCTTTCCATACAAGAAGTTTCGTTTGGTAAACTTTTCAAGAATTTCGTGTATTTTATCCCATTTGGTAAACTTTCTGTAGAAGTTAGTACAGTAATTTTTTGCTAGTATTTTTTTAACTCCACTGATTTACTACTTAACTTACTTTCTACTGATTAATTTACATTGTACAGCAGTTCAAATGTCACTTAGTTTTCTTCCCATATCGTGAAGTAACACTGCCAGTGTTTTTTTCTAAAATGACTCTTATATCTTTATGAATAACGTCCAATTTGCATTACAATTGATATAACATACTTTTCATTAAAGATCGAAAGTTTAATATGATCGGCTATTCACTATTGTAAAGGTTAGTTATGCCGGACAAAGAGTGACGTAACTAAGTGCAACGGCCTGTGCCCCAATCTTAAAACAATCGCTGCACAATGACGATTGCATAGGAACGTTGATCGCCTTTTTATGGTTCCGTACCCAAAGGGTAAAAACGGAACCCTATTACTAAGCCAAAGATATCTGTCTGTCTGTCTAGGTTGCCTACCTAATAATGGATGTATCTTTCGAAATGAAAATTTCAACTGGCTATCTATTACGGTTCCAAAAACACAGCCGTTTAAAGGTAGGACAGACAGACAAACATCGTAGGCTTAGTAATAGGGTCCCGTTTTTACCCTTTGGGTACGGAACCCTAAAAACTATCTGAAACATAAATTTATGACGAAAACTAATCTAATAAGCCGCTACCAGTGGGCAGCGTTCTCAAACTGCTGGCAGCATTCCACGTTGTATGGCAATGCTTAATATGTGGGCAAAATAAAGGCCAGTATTTTGGTTATGAGTTGCTTCGACCAGTCGCGCTGATAGGTCTTTTTTTACAGTTGTGTAAAGGTTTTGTTAGTTTTAAAAACATTACACATATAATTAAAAAAATATACTAGTTTTAAAAGTTGTTTATAATGATTTCTTAGCTTTTGCAATTATTACACAACGAAATTAAATACTTTTAACTGATTTTATCGCGTGCATTTTAGATTATGTTAATTCAAGACGTTTCGACTACAGAGTACATAGGGAGCTTTTTTAGGGTACCATATCCAAAGGGTAAAAACAGGACTCTACCTCAAACGGCCGTATCTTTCGAACCGTAATTTATAACCAGTTGGAATTTTCACAGAATATGTAATGTTACGGCGGATAAACAACATAAAGTCAAAAAGTAATTTAAAATAATTAGCTGGCCTAGCAACAAGGACAAAAAAAACGCCATAAGTGAAACCGCCATAAGTGTACCTCCTTAAAACAGGTAGCCGTAAGGCCCTGCACGTAGTCCGTTTGTCACTGAAAAGTATTCGATACACCAGGAATTAAAATATTGTAAAATACACGCTGCTCATATAATAATATGGTCGATGATTCATGAAGTGATTGCAAGTAGAATCAGGGCCTTAGTAACGGGTCAGTCAGCGGATTGCTTTCAAATAATGAATGGAAAAGTACACACTGGCTGTTGCGGTACTGTTATTTCTTCTGTATTGCGGTTTCAATGAACATTAAGGCTGTGTAAGAGTCTTCAGATGGCCTTTACTGTGACACTAATCTACGTACCATAGGTTAGCAATTAGCAATAAGTGTTTTAAAGAACCATAATAAAAGTGTTATAATTTGTACCTAACTATGTAGTTTTTATAAATTTTATTGAGGTAGTTTTTAGGGTTTCGTTACCAAGGGTAAAAACGCGACCCTATTACTAAGCCTACGATGTCTGTCTGTCTGTCCGTCCGTCTGTCTGGCCTACCTATAAACGGCCATATCTTTCGAACCGTAATAGATAACGAGTTGAAATTTACACAGAATATGTAATGTTACGGCGGATTAACTAACATATAATAAAAAAGTCAAAAAGTAAAAACGAAAGGGGGTCATACAACAAAAGGATTTTTTAAACTTATTTTTGTATTAGCTCTAATGTAAAAACGGTAATATTTACAAGCGTCCAAATTTGGCATGATTTTAGTACACACTCTAAAGTATAAAAACAAATAATAAATAATTAACAAGTGTGAGTCGGTGACAAATTTCTGTTCATTACCAAGATAACTAATAATTTCGTTATTTGGATGAACTTATAAATGCCATATTTTACTGTCTGTTTTTTTAATTTGATAATGATTGTATTTTGTGGTGATACGGAACTCTCAGTGCGCAAGCGCGACTCGCACTTGGCTGGTTTATTTGTTGCTACGCAGCTCTGTAGGTAATAAAATAAATGTAAATATAATAGTCTTTTGTTAGAATGTAACGAGCCGAAACTCAAATGCTAAGAATAAATTCATAAAAAGTCGCATCTTAGTTCATTGTACTAATATAAAATGTCAAATTTTCGCAATGCAAAGTCCATTGTGATCACGACCCTCCCGTGTGCGCTTGACCTTAACCACAGTCATTATCATCATCATCACACTAGATTCTTCACCATTCAAAGCTCATGGGTACCTGACCTCACTCACAGAGGTCGTTATTTGTCCAAGGTCCAAGTGAAGTCAACATTTATTTCGTGTAATTCACTGACAACTTGAAGCCGTAAAATTTACCTCTATTTGTTCGTAATATTTACTTGTTTGTTAGATTTTATGGTGATGGAGATCAGTGTAAAATAACAGTGAAGCAGGCGAATAAATAATGACACAGAATAGATCAAAATAAAGCCCGATGCCAACTAAGCGTAAACTCAGATATAGGCATAAATTACAGTTGAGAGGTTTTCCGCAATTTTTATTATAAAATTGTACGTACATTAGAATGTCATTTATCTTCCTTCACCATATTCATGGACCTTTTTAGGGTTCCGTACCCCAAAAGGAAAAAACGGAACCCTTATAGGATCACTTCATTGTCCGTCTGTCTGTCCGTCTGTCTGTCCGTCTGTCAAGACCCTTTTTCTCAAGAACGCGTAAAGGTATCAAGTTGAAATTTATACTAAATACTTGGGTCTACGGTTTCTTTCGGCTGTAAGAAAATAAAAGTTGTAAGTCAACGCAATCAAAAGATACGAACGTTTATGTCGCATATTTTGCGATTTCACAGGGAAATCAAAAGGGTAAGGGTAGGGTACTTCCCGTTAACCTAGAATCATGAGATTTGGCAAAAAGCTAGGTCTCATAGCACATATATAGGAATAAATCTGAAAGTTACAACATTTAAAAATTATTATTTTTCTATTACAAATTTACATTTTGTAGTTGGAATGTATCGTAGAACCTTATAGTCAACTACAAAGTTACGTTTCTTTTTCAATATTTTAACTTTAGTTTTTTTTTTTGGACTCTCGCTCTGAGCGTTCTGTCCAACGGAACCCTCAGAGCACGAGTCCTACTCGTACTTGTCCGGTTTTTTTTTCTTCTATCAGATCCGATGCACACTCTCCGAAATGTATTGGACAAAAACCGATAGACTAGCAACTTTGCGCCGATGGTAGTTTCAACGTCAGCATAAGTAAATTATGCATCGCGCAATTTTTTATGCATAAGCATAATTTGGTACATGATTGGGACGTCATAGTAATTCAAATCATTAATTACACAACACGTTATATAATTTTAAGTGTAACAAGCACTAACAGATGTTTCGTAACAGACCTTCCTACGGACTATAAAATTATACATACGGAGTGAGTAGGCAATCACTCATCGCTGGAATCGCAATGACAAGGTCAGAGAAAATGCAATCGCGACCTTGGTCTATCAGCTACCTTAGCATCACTTGACAGAATATGTACTATTACTTCGCCTTAACCCTATACCGACTAAATGGCAAGCAATATTACGTAAGAAATCGTTCTTAGGTTTTCGGATACATTTCCACGTTTTAATTGATTTAATTAATGATTTTTTAAGGTGTTTGGGTTTTCCCTCTTGCCATTTATCCATCGGACAGTCAGAGCGGGCATGAAATGGTGACACCATTTCATGGTTGATATTCCGTAAATCCAAACAAAGCACTTTGGTTCCACTTTTATTGTGCGAACCGCTAGACCGTAGAATGCGCTGCTTGAATAGTTGTTCAGTTAAGATATGGGTGTCTTCATTTCGCAAGTATCTTAGTTTTCTTTTTCCGCGCGCGATTAGGATATAAGGCGCAAACAGCGACATACAGCCTTTCGAACTATATGAAGAGCTCAGGCTTCTAAATTCCAATTAACTATATAGACTTTAACAACGACACAAAATAACTTATCCAGTACATTTTAGAAAATAATTTGGAAGAAGTATATCCAAATGTTTATACATAATAATCAGAATCATGCTTGCAGTTCCAGTCAGTAAAGCTTCTACTGAGAGAAGTTAAAATTGATTAAGACCCACAAAACTCTGCGTTATCAGTTCTATCAATTGATGCTGAAATATATCATAGTAGTATAATATATTTTTGAAATCTGCTTAGTGAGTTCTACTTAATATTGACCGTTTTAGCAAAGTTTCCTTACTAGTACCGCTGACGTTCTCTTGAATTTTTATGTCACTTCCACCATTAAAACGATTCAAATGTCCACACAACCTCACAAAACCTCACATGTCGAAATCCATTAATCTGTTAAGGCCAATAATCGTGTATATTTCAGTTGTAGGGCGTGCCAAAGAAACCATCATACATACATTTATTAGTTACTATATATATAGTAATACCCGCCGTCGCCTAATGCTCACCTACCATCTATTTCTGAGCAAAGGGGTATGCTGAACACCAGCCCTGCGTGACCCTTCGGGACCTCGCAGTACAGCGCTGAGCGTACCCCTATTGCCAAACATTGTATCTTATTGTGTTTCTTATAGTATATGTCCATTGTTTTTGTTTTTTGGCAATAAATATATTTTATTCTTATTATTCTATTCTTATTCTTATACATACATACACTCGAAAAACATCTTCCTCTGTTCGGTAAAAAACAGTGTGGCTAAAAGCCGAAAAGTTTGTCTGTTCTAATTTATGTTTGTTTGTATAATTTTAGTCATCATTTCATTAGCAATAATAGCTCTACTAATATAACTCATAATACATTGGTGTATCAGCTCATTAATAACTAAAAACTAAAACTTAAAATAAAATCTAAACAAACTACTAATAATCTACTAAGTGACGAAATTTATTCAATAAAAATTACAAGTAAAATAAAAACTATCTTAAATTTAAATTTATAATTAAAACTAAACCTAATCTAAAACTAAAATTAATCTAAAACTAATCTAACAAGCCGCTACCAGTGGACAGCGTTCCCAAAATGCTGGCAGCATTGCCACGTTGTATGGCAATGCTTAGTCTTTGGGCAATATAAAGGCCAGCATTTTGGTCACGAGTTGCTTCGACCAGTTGCCCTGACAGGTCTTCAATTTAACTAACTTTCAAACTGGGATTTGAAAGAGGCCTCGCAAAGCTGATGACGCTGCACTTAACTTACCTCTATGTCACCAACCTATGTTTGACCAATACCTATACTATGTATATTGTACTGTAAACATGTGTAAGTTTTACTATTGTTAAACAAAACAGTTTGGGCGGTAACCGTGTAGCAGCCCGCCTGCTCATTTGCATTATATTGGAAGCTATTGTAGTTGTTATATGTATGTAGAGTTAGTTTGAACCAAGCGTTTGTATGTATTGGAATACTAGCTGTTCCTGCGGTTAGATAAATAGATATATAGAAAACTCTATATTGTTCACACCAGAACCAATACATAATGTGAAATTACGATGTAACAACGAAAGAGCGGTCTTTCCTAACACAGGTTGTCAAAACTTAACAGGAGAGGCCAACCTGTATATTATAAAAATCAGTCAATATTCTTTAGAATATTGAATTGAAAAAAAAACATAAGACAAAAACAACTTAAAACTAATGAAACAACTAGCGGCCTTATCGCTAATAAGCGTTTTCTTCCAGGCAACCTTTTCACCCGCGTAGATATTTGTTCAGGTATAGCACATTTTTTTTCGGGGCAACATTTTTGGATCGCTCGTATTGTATTTCACTCGAAAATATCATGCTTTACCATGGGGTTCTTCAAAAGGCGAGTTAATAGAGTCCTAAAGGGTTGGCAATGCATTTATGATGCCTCTGGTGTTACAAGTATCCATAGCGACGGTTACTGCATGACAAGCTTTCTCCCGGGAATTTGCCGTAAATTTTCAAGTTCTCGATTAAAAAGTAGGTATATTTGTTAAGGCCGGTGGCTAGTGGCTGGCCCTAATGTCAGAGTTTTGAGGCCGTCTGAAGGCGACTGACATTGCTTAGCGGTTGTTGTTATAGCACAAACAAGTTAGATATTTCGGCTATTTCCGGGATAATATACATTTTGAGTCCTTGCTCATGTCCTTGTCAATTATTATGAAGTTTAATTTAACATTGTTTTAAACAATCACGGATGTTCGTTACAGTTATATGGTTATTACCGTGATAAGGTTGTGGATAGATTCCTCTAGATATCTTCCCGTGAACAAGGTGCATGGAACTGTGCTAAATATTGGGAGCTCCATCCCCAATTTATCACAGTAAATTTCCCGTTAATAATCATACAAATCTAAGATTGGTTAAGCTGGTTAGTCGTGACAAGGTGACAAATAGAGACAGTTACATTTGTTGTGAGATACATAATACCTAACTTTCCTTGTGGGTTTGAAAATATATAATAGATGAAATAAAGATTTACTATAAATTTTCGCTTTTCTTTCCGCCGGATTCATTCCGCAGTTTTCAGTCATTGTAACATGATCGAAACGTCGAGCGAGAGGTATCTATTTTTAACCAAGTAAAATAATCCTCCATAAGTCCCGATAAACTTGTAAAACATGCAGTTTTTTTTTTAAATAATTAATAGGCTTGCGTTTGACCACCATCACGCCTGATGTTAAGCGATGATGAATGATGGAACCGATTCACTCGTGATTTGAAAACACCCAGATTGTAACCATGTAAATATTGCGGTTTGTCTCTGAGGGATTCGCTAGAGAATCAGTCACTGGACATCTCAGCGTATTAGCAAGCTGAAAAAGCACTGAGCCGGTCATATTTGTCGCAGAACCGATAACAGTTGGGGTAGACATATTCTAGAGTGGCGAACACGAATCAGCAAACGTAGCGGACGCCATGAGAATTGAAGAAGTGACGACATACGTAAGGACATGGCTGGCAGCGGCTGGAAGAGAAATGCCGAAGATCAGAATAAGTGGCGGTCCTTGAGAAAAGCCTGTGGAGAAATACAGACTAATTATGGCGATGGTGAAACCGAAAGTCACCGACACAGCTGTTAAAATTTGCAAGTTGAATTAGCAATGGGCAGGCCACATCGCTCGGAGAACCGATAACCGATGGGGAAGAAAGGTTCTGAAGTGGATACCACGTCACAGGAAGACGCAGCGTAGGTTGTCAGCGCAGGCTGTCGTTCAGCGTGGAGGCTAAAGGGGGAGGCCTATGTTCAGCAGTGGACGTCTTCTGGCTGATGATGATGATGATGACGATGGTGATCAAATATTGAATACAAACTACAAGCGTGTAGAAATATCGCAAAATCAACAAAGAACTAGTATGTTAGGTATTGCAAATAATCTGCAGATTGGTCGCCGGCCCAGCTCGGCTTATTGTGCAATTTACATAACGAATGGTCTCCGAGAAAACTTCGTTCCTACTTAGAAATGTTTGTTTTATTCGTTACTGGCTGTTGCCGGCGACGTCGTACGCGTAGACTTTCCTATAAACACTGTTTTAAACTATCACGGTTGTTCACTAAAGTTATATGATTATTTATCGGATATTTACCGAGGTAAGGTTGGTGGAATGAGCTCCCGATCTTTCGACGCAGTTACATGCACCATGTTCACGGGAAGACTTTAGGAATCGGGAGCTCATTCTACAACCTTACCACGGTAAATATCCCGTAAATAATCATACAACTTTCCCATAAACATTCTACATTTTGACCCCTTTAATTCGGCCTTTTCTCAAAATCCTATCTTAGCGGATTTCTACATCCCATAAGGATCTATTTTCTATATTTCAGCTTCTAGCTCATATAGTTTTCAACTTTTCGTGATGAGTCTGATGAGATGAGATGCTTTTACAAATATTTTTAAACCTGTTTTGTGTTTTCTCTTCCAATGGTAAAATAGTTTTAGTTATGGGAAATATTTAAAAAGCTAGTTCACAACATAACACTCAAATGCGTTGTGTATATAATAATATAAAGTGTGTTTTTTATTACTTTTTTACACTGCATCAGAGCAACTGATCGACGAGAGGGCCGAAGAGTGACATAGGTTTTTTTCCTGATATAATATCCGGCTCCTAAGGAAAAGTTCGCGCGAGAGAAACCACGAGGTGCAGCCAGTTCATAATATGGCTATAGGCCAACATTTCTGGTGGGACCACTAATTCGCTAGCACACCGACCACACCCTCACGTGTTCGTTGCGCAATGTGATCGGATCCGACACGAGTTTGCCTTCAATTTACTATTTCTGCTTGAACCCAAAAATAAATGACCATGTGGTCAAAGACGTATCGTTAGTTTTGGGCATTTGAAGGCATCTCACTCACTCTACTACAAACTACCTCTCTCTTGTCTCTTGAAGGTTGATAAAAACCGAGACTTATGCCGCCAGCATACTGGGAACAGTGGGAATGCTGCCAAGTGGTAGTGGACCCGAGCATTTTGATTGTCTCTGGACCTTCAACGGTCTATGGGTAATACAACTGTTTTTTGTAAAACAGGCTTTGTAGTTTATGTATTTTGTATTTGTTAGCTCGAATATTGTAAAGGCAGTTGCCCGAAAAACAATTTTTTTAGTGCGACGCGTGACCATAAGGCTTGTTTCTGGCTCAACGCATAAACATTGCCATTCAGCGTGGTAAGCCTCCAGCATGCTGGGTACGCTGCCAATTGATAATGGGCCTGAGCATTTGGATTGTCTTTAGACCTTCAACGGTCTATGGGCAGTTTAACTGTTTTTGTAGTGTTAGCTTGTACTTCGTTAAGTTGATAAAGGCATAGGCATTACACTCATTATTGCTTACTCGCGAAAGAGTTAGAAAATTTTCATGTTGAGTTAATACTCAATAATAGATTGCATTTTATGAAATTCACACACTGATCTTAGATATAATGTTTAAGGTGGGTAACACATAAAGAGCAGCAGCAGTTCATAGGTACTTCACAAAGCTAGATTGAAATAATCGGGCAGTATTCTTCTGAACGTGGAGACACGTGTCTGCGGTCTCCACGATCGTCCGATATTCTTGCCAAATATTGCGACGTGGAAAGGTCAGGTTACGCAATCGGATGTCGGCGGCATAGTTACCCCGTTTCCGATATGGACAGCGCCTTTCGGAGCTCGTTTTCGGTCAAGTGCGATGCCGAAGGTATGCAGCCTCTTTTTATTGGTTGATATAAGTGGCAAATTACATTACTTCAATATTCTGTCGCTATAGACACCAGGGACTTACGGCTACCTGTTTTAAGCAATTCTGTTTAAGTGATGCGGAAATTTGCGCGACTGCAAACAGTACGCGCAGTTTCAGCGCTGTTTCGAGCCCGCGTTGAGGTAGCCCTTAAGGCCCTTAGTTAAACGTGTGGGCGCCTACTTTGGCTAAAAACTAAGAATAGGGTACTTGACTGTATTAAAAATATTATGCCAATTGACGCCATCCATAAACATGACATAATGAAAAAGCATATTTCATTGATTTTTTGATAAAAATATGCTTATAATTTGTAAAAAACGCGAATAAAATAACTGTATTTTCGACATTTGATCACGTGATCGAAAACGGTCTGTAACTGGCTTCATCCCTAGTGACGTCACACAAATCTAAACAAACAGATTTTGTATTGATATTTGCGAATTTAATGTTGTAAAGCTATTTTGAGAGCGATTTATCCAGAAATTTTCACCAAAAACATTCCGGAGGTTAAATGTGAGAAGAATGGAGAAACATTTTGTGCAAGCAGACAGCAGTAACTTACCCAAAATTAATGTTTTTATGGTTGCATATTTCTTTAATAATAATCCACGTCATTGTTTCTACGCTGCAGAACTCAAAACGTAAAAACTACAATGTCAGTATTAATTTTTAAATGTTCTCCAAGCAAAACATTCAATCAAGTTGTACAAAAAGTATGTTGTAGTAAGTGGATATAACTATTTTGTTAGGTTATGTCTTTACAATGTTTAAAAAGAAAGTAACAGTACATAAAATAGTGTTGCAATAAAAACACAAATTATAATAGAAATATATTTATAATATAATAGATATTAATATATTAAATTAAATATATTAATATATAAATATATTATAATAGAATTAGCTCCAATACTTTTGGGTTCTCTACGAGCTACTTAGTTCCAACCTTAGATTGGTTCCAACCACTTTTTTCGAGTTTTGGGGAGTTTTGGGTCCATTGGAACAGGAACAAATATTTTTTCGGGTGTCTTTATGGAAGTATTTGTACATTTTGGCACTACACAATATTTATAAACCATTACTTCTAATAAACCATTACTTCTATTAGAAATTAATTAATCATCAAACTTTTGCAGCCTGGCTGCAGTTGTTTTGTTTTGTGTGACGTCAATTAGTCACGTGATCGGAGCTATGACGCAGGTCTGCGTTTTGGCGCGATATTTTTTTATTCAAACTTTAACATCGATTTATATCGCAAATACGACTGATATCCAGAAAATATAAATGCAGTATACATTATTTTATATCAAACAATAATGTGCAATAGTTTCCCAAAAGTAGTCAAATACCCTATTGCCATTCAGCGGGGTTTGAGGTTAGTCTTTAACTTCGTTTTTCATATATTAATTTTGAGTATAATTTAGGTAAGTTCTCACATTGTGAGTATAATCAAAAGATGTGCATTCGGTCGCTTGCAAAAAATTTACGACATGTTCCTGTTAGACGTAGTTTTTTTTAATACTGAGTATACTATTGAAAAAGTTCTATTGGCCCTGTCTTTCCTTTCCAAATATACAAGTCAATGGGCATAGTCATTACTTGCACGGTGCACTTCCACTATCCCTTGTTATTATACATAGTCTGAACATAGTTCAATCAATCGATACCCAATCGAAGCATCTCACTGACGGAAGGCGAGAGAGCGATCATGACCTAGTTGCGCTTGCGCAATGACGTGACATAATCACGAAAGCGTTGCTTCACCGACTTAGTATCAGTTCTGGGAGCATTGCAATTATTTATACTGTTTAGTTATACTTAGACATGGCATGTTGAATTTAGCTTCGTGTTCTGGGGTACGTTATAAGATTATCTCATCATCATCAGCCAGAAGACGTCCACTGCTGAACATAGGCCTCCCCCTTTAACCTCCACACTGAACGACAGCCTGTCTTTTGCATCCACTGGGTGCCAGCGACTCTCACAATGTCGGCGGTCCATCTAGTGGGACGCCACGTCCACGCCTACGCTGCGTCTTCCGGATGGGCAGCGTTCTGGAAATTGCGTGACATCTTCTCGTCCAAGATACCACAGTGCCTAAAGATTATCTGTTTTCATCCAATTCACAACTTCCCCTTTCATTATTTTTATAGCAGAGAGCAAAACCACCAGCCATCAGTGGCCATCAGTAGCCATCAGTGGCTTCATCAACTGATATTTTGGTAATCGGAATCACTTAGTCTGGGCTTCAAGAATCCCAGTTCGGCTTTACCAGAAAAATTCGCAATAATTCTTGATAATGGTTAGAGGGCCTTCCTAAATGGTTGAGTTCAATCTCCCTTCACTGTCAGAGATGCAGCTGCGTAAGTCTGGACAGCCTCAATGCCGTTCAACTTTGGATAGAGTTAAAACGGAACTTCAAAGAATCACTTATAGTACATTCGTTATGAGCTTTCTGCAATAAATAAAACTTTATTTGTCTGAATTTTTTAATATACAGGTTTTTGGTCTGATTAACTGCAGTTGTTAGCAATTGTTTGACAGAAAATGGACAGTAGCACAGACCTATATTTAAGTAGACTTCACAAGTTGTTCAAACTGTACTAAAATAACTGAAAAACTAGCATGTCACAGTATTCGTGCCTGAAAGTGAAAATAAATTTGAACAAATCTTTATTCTGTCGGCCATCTCTATTTGCGATATTTTTACTACTCAGTATTGCACAAATACTTATTTTCGTTTCAAATTGGCACGTGTTGTCGCGGCACCGATTGAGCAGACTGATTTTAGCCGGACTCAATTATGACGATTAATCATAATAGGCATGATGACTAATATTTTTTATTACCTCATAAAAAAGCTGATCATAAATAGAGCCAACGAAAACAAAATTAAAATTAGTTCAAAAATAAATAAGATATAAGCATTTTAATTTAATTTAATTTCATGCTAGACAGAGAGCGCACTATACTGAGCCGTGACGTCACGGCTCAGGAGCGCCATACAAATGCTATACTAACACACGCTTTGCGAGAAAGGGATAGAACATCCCCTCTCTATCCCCACCTAAAACTTTAAATACTCATATCTCAGAGATTTATCAGCCAATTCAAATTATTTTTTCAGTATGTGTAATGTATTTACTTATATTCATCGCTAAGCCGGTTATTTGTAATAAATTAAACATTAGGAATCATGCCTATTGTATTGGAAATAATGACATGCAAGGTAGGTCGCCTTGTGGCGTCTACTTAGATATAGATCTGTGGACAGTAGGATAGTCAAGCGATGGCAGAGTACAAGGCGGGTAGAAAATACTACAAATAATGCAATCTATTTCTATTTCTTCAATGTTCGATGTGTCAGACATTATCGTCTTTTAGATACGTCACGCCAAGATTATTTAATTTATTGTGTCGTGTAGGTATGACACGTATTTTAGTGACGTTTTCTTTCGATGATGAGTTAATAATATTATTTTGTCTGTGTAGAAAATAAATGTGGGATCATGCGTAACATTTTGATGATTCTAAATAGATCCTCATTTAAGATGTAATTCGTAAACTGAAAATCGGTTCACAATGAGATTGGCAACTATCACAGTGGTGCTAGTATAGCTTGTACCCAAAGAATTTTGACCTTACGCTTTTGGGACCTTTTAATATTAATACAATATGATATTTAAAGAAATTTGTCAATTACAAATACAATTTTTTCAAGTGAAGTCTTCTTTAGCCACTTTGAGCGATTTTTGGTACTGGCAAAACTTACGTGTCGCGTCACCGACATGCTGTGACGATGATAATGTATGTAAACACATAGCTGTTGGCAGTCTCCATGACTGCCTATTTTTTATAGACTTCAAAAAAGGAGGAGGTTCTGAATACGACTATATTTTTATGTTTGTTATCCGATTAAAATTATTAAATTAATTATGAAATTATGAATATGAATTAATTATGAATTGATTTTGAAGGTCCATGTAAATATTATAGAAACTGGTTCAGGGCTTTTTGAGAAAAAATATACAGAAGACGTTTTGGTTTGTGGTTCCCTTCAGCAAAAGTTTTGATGAGGACTTTCAATATCTGTTTTAACTGTGGTTTTCTACTTTTTAGTTTGTACATGAAGGTATAATCTTGAAGTCGGTTTTGTGTTTTTTTTCCTAAAACTTAACTGTGGGCTGTGCCCAACAGTAGGAACATGAAAATCAGATATAATGACTGTAAAAAACTGTTCTTCAGACCAACCTCATTGGAGGAGATATCGGTGGACACAATGCCAACCTGCTCCTTTTGAATCTCTTTCAAAACTAGTCCCATCATCAGATCCAAACTTCATAGCTTTCTAAAACCACTTCATCTGAAATACGCCATGAACGAGATCCATCCATCTCAATGAACGTAAACTAACGCAATGTATTACATAAACTTATCTATTATGTGTATGTATGTCATGTAAACACCTCAGGAAGACCATTGTCTGTGTGAGAGAATCCGACAAAAGACTCTATAGTACCCACCTACTTACCCACGAAGTCGCGCGGAAGTTATACGAGGGAGCCACCAAAACAAAACTAAAAGCCATTCGTAGAAATTGTTTAGTTCCTTCATTTAGCCACCTCTGCAGATATAGTTGGTTGCAGTGGACGTGGAACTTTATACAATTTATACAACCATGTTGCAATAAGTTTCTATACATTTGTAGTGTTGTGGGAAACAAAATTAATGTGGCACAGTACGGTATTTTTTTTTTATGCGGATAAGTCCGCTTCTGAAACCCAACTCACCTGTTGGTAAGATGAAGCACGCAGACTTAGAAGATACCTATTCGCTCTGGCCTTGAAAAGGCCTAGATTATATATCTCAGGAAACATGGAAGCTGGCAGTTTGTTCCAATCCTTGGCCGTACGGATTAGAAACGTAGTATCTAAACGTTTGGTACGTATCCAAGGAAAATCCACAATGTATGGGTGGTAGTGGGCCGTTTTCCTATACAATTTGGCCGTTTATATTGGAAGTTTCATAGGTAAATCTCACGGTTTATAAGATGAAAGAAAAGGGAAGGCTAACTAAACTAAGGGAAGGGAAACTATCTCTATCCTGGTGGTACCGAGAAGAGGTAATTGTGCTTATCATTATGAAAAACTTAAACTATGACTTAATGAAATTGGGAAAAAAACTGTTATTCTACAGAATTTTAAATAGATAATTTGCGGCATGTTAGCTTGTTTGTCAACTTAGGCATAAAAAATACAATTACCTTAGAATAACTACACAAAGAAACCAAGTACATTCGCAAAATGTAAGCCATTCAAATGGTGTCATATATGGGTCCAAAAAAATAAAATATTTACTATGACAATTTGCGCGGTGAAATCGTACCACAACAAATCAGAAAAGCAGCATAAGAGTTATGGTGTGACATTCCACAGGTAATCCATTAATTTTCTTGCTTAAATCGTTTAAAATACCAATCGAATTCAAAGCGAATTTGTAGCTTACGTTTTGAGAAGGCGTTGTTTGGAAACCTACCTTCTATGAGTAGTTATTCTAAGACAATTACATTTTTTCTAGTTCTGTGTTGGTCGCATAGTAAAAATCGTATATTGTGTAAAATATGTTTTATTCAGATTTGTACTAAGATAAATAATATAACCACTTGAACGCGTATGTAGTCAAAATTCCCTTTTGCAAATTCAGCCACGTCGGTCGCGGGGGGGGGGGGGGCAGCTTGTGATTGGAGACTCGACGCGACTCGACGCTTGTGATTGGACAATCAAAAGTCATTCATTCAATTTGCGCCTAGGATTGGCCCGCTCGAAATAGTTTAAGTTGAGAATTTAGAACCTTTGGCTTACGGCGGGGTAAAGGATGTGCAGTCAAGTGTTTAGCAGACAAACAAGTGACGGGTTAGTAGTCACCAGCGCCGGTTTTAGCACTACCAGCGCCCTGGGCGAGACTTCTACGGTGAGTTTGCACCGAGTTTAGTCATCCACTACCCTGTATATTATCTCTTTGTTAATCAATAATCACTGTACGTGATAATGATGAAAATGTATTGTTGTCTGTTCGTATAAGTACGTATAGTATAGCTAATTCAGCATTTCTGCATACAATGAGGTACAGAATTACTCATTGTCTTCGGAAGAGCACGTTATGCTGTCTCAGTATCAACGTCAAATTCGATTAAAACTATTTCTTGGCTATTTATTTATTCTATTAGCTGACCCGAATAAAAAAAACCTGTTCAAATTTTAATTTTATACAAAGTCCCATAAAAAGCACTTTCAGTATTTCCCGAATTTTCTTTTATTTTTTATTAAACCAAATTTTAATTCTCACTAAGTATAACATATTTCATTATGATTTTCATACTATCGATTCACAATCTATATAGTCTTCTTCTTCTATCTTCTTCTTCTTCTTCTCTTCTTCTTCTTCTATCTTCTTCTAAAGAGGAAAGATTTGATTGTTTGTTTGTTTGTTTGCATTGAATAGGCTCCGAAACTACTGAACCGATTTGAAAAATTCTTTCAGTGTTGGGAAGCTACACTATCCCCGGTTGACATAGGCTATATATCTATACCTGTGCGACGCCGAGGCGGCCTACTAGTCAAAAATAAAAACAATTAGGTAAATAGGGCCTTAAGTACTTAGTAGGTATAAAAATAGACTTACTATGCAAGTGTAGGAAGCCAGTCAGCTCACCATTACGCAATTAGCGTCACAATCATGTCGCACTGACACGTGGTCCTTTCTCTTAGACAGTGCGACCGACTACGTCACGACGTATCCGTAAAAGTGGTCAATAGGAAAAACGAACATTTGCCAAGGGTCGCTGTCTGATATTTTGAGCGCTGGAAACGGCATTTTTTAATATAAAAAACAGTATACAACAAAATATTAAATTACAGAAGTATACAGAAAAATAAACTAGTTGAAATACCAGCATCGTTGACCACGGATTATTTAGGAACTAAGTAAGTGCAGGGCCGAGGATCGAACCGGGTGCCGTCAGATTGTAAAGCGCACATGCTAGCGCTTGGCCACCATCGCTCCTTGGGTTGTTTACTACCGTTATAATAATATGATTATTAACGGGATATTTTTAGGGGACGCGAAAATATCGGGAGCTTCATAAACAATCTTCGTGTAACTGCGCCCCCTTAAAATATCCTGTAATCATTATAATCTAAAAAAAAATAAAAAAAAAATTATCTTATAAGTTTCTGCAAGAATCATGCTATTCTTATAAATTAATGCAATGTTTGTTTTTGTTTAGGTATCTTACGCACAATAAGAGTAACGGATCAACGTGATATTTTGTGCATAGTATTTTTTTAATTTTTTTTCAGAGGAAGACCGACAGCTTTAAAAAATATAATAATCTTAATAGACAACAAACAAACATACATTATACATACATTATATTATTAAACATACATTATTTTATAACAAACGTCTTCTTAATATTTGTAATAGGTACATAAGTTGGAGGGCCGGAAAGTAACATAGGTATACATACACATACATACTAATACATATATTATATACAAGCGGTCCGCCCCGGCTCCGCACGGGTATAGTTATATAGCCTATTAAAATAGCCCAAATTAATAAGTGATAATGTAGCATTTAAATGGTGAAAGAATTTTTAAAATCGGCCCAGTACTTTTTGAGCCAATTCGTTACAAACATACATACAAATCTTTCCTCTTGATAATATTGTATAGATAGATACAATATGTTAAGCCTGGTAATATGTACGGTTCGTAAGGAAATGCCTACGCGGGAGAAACCACGGGGTGCAGCTAGATAAAAATAAATGCACTGTTTTAAACGTTCACATCAAATTAAAAAAAAGTAAAATTTTCCTTATTAACTACATTTGCACATAAACGTCTATTCTCAGCTTTATCTTTTATCGTCTGCAAACTGCAAACCTACACATTCCACTGTACATACCAACGTATCTGTGGACTAAGTGGAGCCACCGTCGCATTTTCTCAACAAAATTTACAGCCGTCTTGAAAATGTTTTAGTTCCGCCATTTGACCAACTAACACAAAAAGGTCGCATTGTACTGCAAACTAATCAGAATTCTCATCACGCTGCCCACGTTTTGACATCTTTTCGCCACAGAATAGACAAAGCATAGTCTTACTGGGTTCTAAAGGTTGTAATAAAAATCCTACATTCCAAAAGATATTAGAAATAAAAATTAGTTAGCAACTCTCCGCAATTTTAGCCTATATTAAAAAGTACTCTTTGATTTTAGCCGCTATCCTACAAGAACTGTTCTGTTCATGCATGTTCATGTTCATTCATTCAGGAACCATTCGTTCATGCAACTGTCCACATCAAACCGTTCATCCGTAATAAAAGTAACTATATTACAATATAAGCATCTCCTCTTCCAACCTTTCTTCGAAATCCATAAAGCCGTTACGGAGTAAGACAAGATTTTTAAAAATATTTGTAGTCAGCATGCTTGGTACGCGTCAACTGGGTTTGAGCTGTTAGATTATCTTTCGACCTTCAAAGGTCGTAATATTAGGTGGTTAATGTTAAAAATATTAGACAAATCATTACGTATTTAAGCATTATCTAGCTCCTCGTATATTAGCATTAAAGTTACAAGCAATAAAATAATTTAATGTTCTTTTGTAACGACATGAAACATCTCGTCCGGTAGAACAAAGCCGCAAGCGTCATTAAGGCTAACGTCATTAAGGTGATACAACCAAGGTTTTTGGCCTCTACCAACATTGTATGTTACTATATTATTTTTAACAATTTGAAGTAGGTATCTAGCATAGATTCAATCTTACTTTACTTCCTACTTCAATCTTTTACATTGTGAGATCCATCGAAAATGAGATGGTCCGATGATAAAAGCGCCTTCTTAGAAGATAGAACCTTCTTTTTAGGGCCCGTCTATATAAACAAAAAAAGATGTCTATGGTTGGAACTTGGAGTTTTGGCGCCAACGTGGATAAACATGTCGCATCATTGTATTATTTTCCTAAACTTGTGAAGATATTTTAGTGTTAATGTATCATGCCTTATAATGGTGGATTATTAGTTATTAAGTGTTCATGAATATGCTCGAGTGTGGCCAAGTGAATGAGTTAAAATAAAACGTGTATTTTTATGTCAAGTCCTGAACTTCATACATAGGAGCCTCTAGTAAAGTTTCCACTACTTTACTGGTGCATATACTTATACAGTAAAATCAGACAGACAGAATAACAGAGGCGGTGTGGCCTTAATGGCATTAGCCTGCTCAGCAACGGGCGAAAAAAAAAAATACATAATAGGGAAATGAAAATACGGATGAAGAATTTTTAGCCTGCCCAGTGGGCAAAAAAAGATAACAATACAATACAATACAATACAAAAACTCTTTATTAAAACACCACAAAACAAGGATAACATAAAAATATTAACACATATTTATTCTCACTGAGAAAAAACATTTTTTTTCTAGATAAAGCTGTGAGATAAAGATATTTTCTAAAGCGTTAGCGGTTATATTCTCTTTGGTTACTTCGTGTGAGTTTCAAGTTTTCAACGGTTATCGCAACGCGGATGTTAGTTTACCAATCTTGACCTTTTGTTCGTGTGAATATTAATTTACCTAAAGTGCGTAAATTTATGCGCGCAAAAAGTTTCAACGTAAAATTAGGATATAACAAAAATATTTTTGGTAAAAACAATTGTGAGCGTAGGTAGATGTAATTCTTCCTGGTAGCACTAAAAACATGACTGATTTGCATAGGGAGTCGATTAGAATGACAATTTTTTTGTGCAGTTTAGTGCCTATTATAAAAAGAAAATTTAGCTATTTTATGTCATGGTCTAAGTTTCGACCAACTTTGATCCACCAAAACTCGTTTGTTATTATACCAGTTCGAGTGTGTCGAACAAATAAGGGAAGCGGACCCAACTGAAAGTTTATAAATTAAAATATTTGACAAAGTGGGCAAATTCAATAAATGGGTTTCATTCTTTAATTTTCCACACTTATAGATGTGGAATATTTTTTTCAAATTTAATAGCATTACCCTCGAGATGTACCTTATTCATTACAAAGAATAATTAAGCGCCTTTGAGCACTTTGATTTCAACCTTTATTGTGCGAACTCCTTGACTGAGTAGTTACAATCTGGGTGTCTTCAAGTCACGAGTGAATCGGTTTCTTCTAGGCAAGCGTGCTCCATCATAGACAGCGCTTAACATCAGGCAAGGTGGTGATCAAACGCAAGCCTATTAATCAATTAAAAATAATCGGTTCAATCGGTCGGACGACTTTATTACGTAACAGCCTAAGATAACAGCCACAAAAATTAAATAAAAAAGATGAATTTGCGACTTCTTCTGAAAAGCTTTACTATTTCAATACCTGACACTGGCAAATGCACAAGTCGTGCGACGCCAAAATCCTCACAGGAAAAAAGTGTGATTTATTTTGGTTCTTATTTAAATAGTTGAAAACTTATTTGTATTCCTATCTTATTGAACTAGAATCTAGATCAAACTCAATCAAACTAGCACTACTTAATTTATATTTGTTTGAATGAAGCCCCGGTTCGCACGCAGTTTTAAAGTCGTATTTGCATTTTATTCTGTTTATTTCTGATACAAAAATAGAGCTATATCAATCCGAGGTGCCACGATTGATGTTCTTTATAAAGCAAATACGCGTTTTATAACGGTCAGGCGTTTAAGCCCGAAGGTAATAAATAATAATGAATTATTGTTATACTTAAAATTCGCCTCAAACTGTTGTAATAATTATGTTCTATTATATAAATTATAGTTTAGGATTTTAAAAAAAGGAAATTTTGTTCTCATGTCAGTGTAGATTATACATTTATGTAACTGAATAAAGTCTTCAACCAAAATTAAATGAATGGACGGGCCCAGAAAAAGCGCGTTTTTGAAGATTACAAAATGAGCGTCGGTGCTCACTTTGTTTCAGACGGTCTCTAGCCGTAGAAAGTGCGACACATGACTTTTATCTGACAAAATTATTCTTCGTGTGCTTTCCTGAAGTGTTTTTTTAAACACACATCAAACAAACTTTCCTAACACATCAAAAACCGCTATTATCTATTTTTTGTAACAAATGTACTGTACATGGTTATAATTAGGTATTGAAGTATATGTCCGACGGTTTTGACTCGTTTTTACTGAGCAAGTTTAATGGTTATGGCCCGTCCATATATTTTATTTTGGTAGAAGAAAAAAGCCAATTTAGCTGTAAATTAAAAAAAATAAAAGAATTTTACATTTTTGCACACACGGTCATCTGACCCCACTAGCTAGAAACTTTCCGAATGGGTTCAGAATACGGCTGCTGATCTTGCCAATAGTTGATCGCCATGTAAATCAATTCCACGAATGCAAAGATGCCACCTAATGTATTCCATCGACACTGAGTCATTGCCTCACCGGGTCAAGGTGGGACCTTCCGATTGCGTGACTCTCACTGCCTCCTCCAGCCTGGAAGTTGCCTCACTCGAGCCGAGGGACATACTAAACAGCTGAGCTACTTACACTCGTTACTCTAACTCTTGCGCAGACATCAGTCGCGACTTGTGAGTTTAATAGCTTCTTCAAAAGATAGATAGAAATATACAGATAGATTGAGCCTTTATTCTGTGATTAATTATCTTAACTTAAATATTATAATTACTGAGTGAAGTACAAACTATAGTAAAATAATAAGTAGATACTAGATAATATGATTTTTCAACAACCAGTTTGTTTGTCAGGTTGTTCTTCGACATAGATACGATGACATCGCGGACAATTAACGTTGAACACTATGACATAACGAACAAGCATAACATAACAAGCGACATAACGTCTAGATTGGAGCAATTGTGGCATTGTGAAGTAAATAATTGATACAATGTATGTACAATCACTCTCGGACGTTTTATTGGCTGTTTTCACTAAGAGATTGTGACTCTATAGGAATTGTATCTCGATAGCTCCGATCCTTCTAATTCGTACTTGCGTGGCGGTCAAATTGGGATGCGTACCTTTATATTATGCCACTCGTCCCAGCAGTGCAAGTACCGTTCTTTATCGATCGCTAAATTCGCTAAAATGTCATAGAATCGATCATAGGGAGTACTGACCAATTTGCATTTTATCGAATTTGACGATCTCATCTGTCAAATTTGACGGTCGATAAAGAACGGTACTTGCACTGCTGGTTTGACTTAATCTTGCTATGTAGTATGTATCCATGTTGAAGATATATGTAACAGTGTGTGTTTGTTTGTTACAGAGAGACTTCGCCCCCGTCGCCGCCGGGTGACGAGAAGGACTCCAAGATGAGCCAGCTACAGTTCTCGACGCCTTTCGACACTGCGGGTGCAACGGTCAGTACCTACCTACCGCCACACCACTCGCGTATCATCATCACCATTCACAACACTATCATATCAAAACTGTTGTTAAATGAAATTCAAATTTATTTATCTAATAATAATATCCAAAATATTACAAATCAATTAAGTTGATTTAAGCTAAGTATTTTAACTTTTAACTGTGGGCCGTAACTAGGCCGAGCCTGTATTTTGGGGTCCCTTGATTTCCCAGAAACATTTTAACATTCGTTCAACCCTGTTTAACAGATCGGCAGTGCAAGTACCGTTCTTTTATCGATCGTCAAATTGACAGTTGAGGTCGTCAAATTCGATAATATGCGATTTTTTCAGTACTCGCTGTGATCGATTCTATGGTGTTTTAGCGAATTTGCGATCGCTAAAAGAACGGTATTTGCACCCCAGTAGGCTTAGTCCCAGATTTGATAGTTTTCTAAAACTTTTTTCGTTTACGTATTGTTACATACATTGCTGGGCTAAAAGGTATTCGAAAACTTTTTTCGTATTAGAGTGAAGCAATCTATACCGCCGATTACTACCGATTTTAATTCCTCCACGTTTCCGATAGAGGCGCTTTACTAAAATGTATGAAACAATACGTAAACGAAAAAAGTTTTCGAAAACTATCAAATCTGGGGCTAAGCGTACTACCATTTATCTTTACATACATATACTAGAGTAAAAATAACAGATTGATTAAATTACATTATAGTAGATATTTGAAGAGGGAAAGGGAAGGGGGTGATGGGGAATATACCTCATTTTAAAAAGTCCCTAGTGAATGAATCTCTAGTGTATTTCCGCTTCAATGTCTTTTTTTAACCGACGAAAGAAGGAGGTTGTCAATTCGACCGTATGTTTTTTTTTGTATGTTTGTTACGCTTTTACTCCGCCAATTGTGAATTGATTTTGACTATTCTTTTTTTGTTTGGTTGGTCACAATTCAGAGGTTCCATATCATTTCCATATAAATTTTATCGAAATTGTTCAGCAGTTTTTGGAATAATCAACAAAAAACAAAAATATACTCGTATACACAGACGTTTTGGTTTGTGGTTCAACAATTCATGTGTAATGACAAGAATTATAAATTAATGTATATAATATACTATCGGTCCGCCCCATCTTCGCACGGGTATAGATTATAGCCTATGTCACCCGGGGATAGTGTGGCTTCTCAACAGTGAAAGAAATCTTCAAATCGGTTCAGTAGTTTCGGAGCCTATTCAATGCAAACAAACAAACAATCAAAATATAAAATAAATAACTAATTAAACCCTTATCCTTAGTGCAATTTGTGGACACGTGTTTTGCCTCAAGAGGCATCCTCAGGACGTGTTGACTCTTCGAGTGCTTTGCCGAGAATTTTGTTCTAGCAGACTCCTCAGTTTGCTCAGTCAATAAAAATAATACTCTAAGTAAGCTCAAAGTCGCACAACGAGCTATGGAGAGGGCTATGCTCGGGGTTTCTCTACGAGATCGAATCCGAAATGAGGAGATCCACAGACGAACGAAAGTCACCGACATAGCCCACCGGATTAGCAAGTTGAAGTGGCAGTAGGCAGGTCACATATCACGCAGAACAGATGGCCGATGGGGCCGAAAGGTTCTCAAATGGAGACCACGGACCGGTAAGCGCAGCGTAGGACGTCCACCCATGCACAAGATGGATAGACGACCTAAAAGAGACCGCAGGGAAACGCTGGATGCAGGCCGCTTCCAACCGGCCCTTTTGGAGATCGATGGGGGAGGCCTATGTCCAGCAGTGGACGTCCTACGGCTGAAATGATGATGAAGCAATAAAGATCACATTATAAACATACAGAAGTATTACAAGCCATCACTTGAGGAAGTACTTCAGACAATCAGCAAAGGCTTCCGCTAATTTCAGCTCATTGTTTACATGACTCTGTATTTACCACAGAGCTTTATCAGGGTAGGCTCCGCGAGCTCGGAAATCAGAAAAGTTTATTTTGTGACTATCTTTTATCTATTTATAAAAATCAAATGCCGCGCGTTGTCTCGTAAAAACTCGAAAATAGCTTGTCCGATTTTATTGTTTAGCTCTCTTCATTACTTGGACTTGGATTGGTTTAAAAATTAAGTAAAAATTTGCCGTGAAAATTGGTAAATTCGGGAAAACCTAAGTGTTTTTTTTTCCATGGAATTTGGCGTTTTTTCCATGGAATTTGGCGTTGGTTGGGTTAGCTAGTTAAATATAAAAAAAAAAAAAAATTAAAAACATGAATACAGGTACATTGTTATAAAAACCGGCCAGCTCAGTATGTTGCTACCGTGCCGACTTAGCAGCACTAGGTTTTCATACAAATTGACGTGTTAGCGGTATCTACAATAGTAAAAATCTTTGGTAGTTAGGGTCAAAGTGACAACTGTTAATACTCGATAGCCTTCGGTATTTATTTATGTTTATATTCAAGGAAAACAGCGTGTGAGTTATTTATTAATACTCTAGAGTTGTAGGATGAGTAATAATTTTGGTCTAAATGTATTGTATCCATTAATATACAAACACATAATAAAACCCATACACATTTATCTATACTAATATTATCTATACTAATATTATAAAGAGGAAAGATTTGATTGTTTGTTTGTTTGTTTGCATTGAATAGGCTCCGAAACAAATGAACCGATTTGAAAAATTCTTTCACTGTTGGGAAGCTACACTATCCCCGGGTAACATAGGCTATATTATATTTTCAAAAAAAAATTGGGATCCTTACTAAAACTCCAATAATGTAACCCAAGGTGTAAGAAAATAAGATTTTCAATTTTGACTTTGCGTGTTTGACATTTCTAAGACAGGACAACGTCTGTCAAGTCGAGTGAAGTCAGCTAGTTTTTTATAAATATTAGCCTTGCGTTTTTATCCGTTAGTATTTACAAATTGTTCTATGGATGGCTGTCGGATGTCGGATGTGTTTTGTTTAGAAAATACGATGGTGGCTCCCTTACTTATCTCTACAGAAAGTTGGTTGGTATGTGAACTGTTGGTACCACAAAAATTTACTAGATGTCACTGTACGGTCTTAAAACGCGCAAACGGTTTGTTTCGCATTTAGGTAAAGCATCTAAAGGCTCATAAACCCATTGGACAGACGGATGTGAATTGACACGTGATTATAGAATCCTTGTTATCATTCCGCCGTAACATATACATATTCTAGTTTTTGAAGGTCTTCTTACTTTAGTGAGATTGGCCATATTATAATTCAATAAAAAGTAAAATAATAGCAAAAAAAACCGAACCGGCCAAGTGTGAGGCGGGATCGCGCCCTGAGGGTTCCGTTATCCGCTCCGCTAGGAGTAATAATGTTCCTTGATTATCCGTACCACCACAAAACATATTAATTATCAATTAAAAAACGGACTTCAATATAAGTAAAATATGGCATTTCGATTCGGTGAAATGATAAGGTCGAAGCTCGAATGATAAGGGGGGTTAGACTAGACCCATTTTCTGTTAGCAGTGACAAATTTCTGTTCGTTACTAATTTATAACGGGTAATTTCGTCATTTGAACCCCCCTTGGGTTAGACAATGCCCACTTTCTGTTAGCGGCGGAAAGATGAAATTGTATGTATGTAACGTAAATTTAATACGTACCTATATTTAATTTATAACGAAATTATAATGTATGTATAAATTTGTCACCGACTCGCACTTGGACATTAGTATTTATTATTTAATAATAAAAAAAAAAAAAAAAAAAAAAAAAAACATGAGAGCTAATACAAAAATACGATAACCTTATCATTTCTTCCACCGAATCTGAATGCCACCATATTTACTAATATCGTTTTTTTTTTAATTGAAAATTATCGTTTTTTGTAGTGGTACTGCCGGAACCCAGTGCGCGAGCCCGACTCATATTTGGCTGGGGTATTAATTTATCAATTTAAAAACATACATGAAAATTAGTAAAATACGCAATTTCGTTTACTTGGATGACAAAAGTCCAGACCTGGTTCCAGAGAAGCCAGGATGCTGATGCAAATATACCATTTATTCATAATAAATATTCAGGACATTTTCACACACGGTGTCTGACCCCAAACTAAGCAAAGCTTGTGATATGGCTGCCAGATACTGATATACGTACATATATAGTTTTAAATACATACTTAAATAGACATTAACACCCAGATATAGAACAAACAGAAATGTTCATCACACAAATGTTTGTACACATCACACACACACATATAATATACTAGCTGTTGCCCGCGGCTTTGCTCGCGTAGTATTGAAATCTACTTTACTACCTCCCGTCTTTTTAGTTTCAGTCTCGCATCCATCCTGTAATCCACTCTACTCCTGTACCACCCTTTCCGCTCCAGTTCTGCATTCGCCCCTAAATCCACTCTACTACCGTTCGGCTCTTTCCGCTCCAGGCCCGAGTCCGTCCCGTAAAAATACTCTTCTTCCGTCCCATCCTTACCGCGCCACTACCAGTTGGCAGCGTACCCAGCACGCTGGCGGCATTGCACCACGCTTACGCGTTGAGCCAGAAACACGCCAGCATTTTGAATATATTTTTTTAAGATACATATTTATTGAACCTCTTGTCTATCACAAATAATTATATGATTTTTAGTAGTGATTTTCCACGACATTGTTACTAAGTACCAGTATTATAGATCTATTAATGGCTGTACTTTAAAATAACTAATTAAAACTAATGTATATATTTTTGTGCTGTTGGTCTTGAATAAAGAAAAAAAAAATAACTTAACAATTTCTTTTTCTTTACACAATCTGCAGAAAAAATAAAAAATAAACTTTTTTTTTTTTTGCTTTACAGTTTTTAGTACATAAAACCACCAAAAAAACACAGTTGGTTTGACATGGTGCTCACATTCACCGCGCACTCACAAAAAATAAAATAGGAAGTGGGTTAGAATGGGAATAGGTTACATATGTAATAATGCATTGTGTTGATTGTCCCGTCTAACGTCCCCAGATCTGGCAGAAGCGGCAGCAGGCGGTGTGCGTGCGGCACGCGTTCAAACACTACGGCTCCAACAAGCGACCCAACCATGTCCTCAGCAACCTCAACATGACCGTCGCTAAAGGCACCATGTGAGTACATTTAAGAAAGATAATTATTTACTTTTTGCTAGTCTGTCGGTTTTTTATCGGGTAAATTTCGGAGAGTGTGCATCAGATCTGCATAATTTAATTCCCTCCTGCCCATTTTTCTATCAGACTGCCAGGGCGGGCACGAAATATCGACATCGTTTTATGGTTGATATTCAGAAAACCCGTACGAAGCGCTTTGATTCCACATTTATTGTGCAAACTGCTAGTCTGTGAAATTCGCAGCCTGAATGGGTTTTCCCCGTCAGTTACAGTCTTGAAGTCGAGAGTGAATCGGTTTCTTCTAGGCAAGCGTAGCTCCATCGTAGACCGCATCGTCGCTTAACATCAGGCGAGACGGCGGCCAAGCAAGCCTATCTACTATAAAAAATAAACATAAAAATATGTTGGTGTGGTCATGTGTTAGGGTTTATCGATGTCTTCGACCTGCCACAAGGTACTCCACGTGCCATAAGTTACTGTCTGCCAAGTCTCAGACAGTAACTCCCGCTATGTGAGATACAAAAAATATGTCAGTTTTAATTTTTCTCTTATCAGCCTGGCGTTATCTGCATTCACTCTGTCAGTCGTGTCCTGGAAATAAAAGTACTACGTACAACGAACAACACTCCCATTTCTATATGTTTGACACAGTCATCTATACGCCGCATACTTCACAGAATCAGTTCTCAGTTTTGCAAGAAACATCTGACCTTCGGTGTATCAACGACAGGCTAACATCCGCCAGTTTATAAACCATCTAAATATAAAATCCACAATGAGATGTGGTAACAACATCATTAGGCGCCATCTTCATATTTAAGTTGACCTTCAAACTTCTTGCTGTCCATGTTGCGCTTATATATAAAGCCAGCTCAGTCAGATTTGGTATACCAAACTATTTCTCCAATACAGCATGTCCATTAGGTCATGCAACCTTAGTTTTATTGTTTTCGTAGCCAGCAGAGACGCGAATAGCTGGACAAGCATTACGGAACATGCTACTTCCTGTTCCTTAATGTGTCATGACATGCTTGGAAACTTTCTATATTCAAATACAGGTAAAAATGACCCTTCGTCCTAGACCAGTGGTTCCCAATTAGTGGTACATCAAGAAGTTGCATGAAGAGGTACGCGCGGCAATCTTTTGGCTAAGAGAAGTTCTATGAAAGACGTCACACGGTATGCAGTCTATTTTTAATCCGTCTGCAGTCTAACTGACTGCATACAGCGTGACGTCTTTCCGTCTTCCATAGAATTTCATACTTTACTGGACCTCACAAACTGAGTCTGCACCGGACCGGACTGCATTTGGTGTGCTTGAGTCGAGCTTGAGGGGTACGCCAGTTTGAGATCATTCTTGAAGTGGTACGCAGGAAAAACTAGCACAAAAACTAGCAGGGAACCACTGTTCTAAACCTTTCCTTAATGAGAACTCATGTGCTCGAAATCGCTTTTCACAAATTTCAACTGCATAGGACAATTGAGTGGATTTTGTCGAGAACTTTTCTAGTCCAAGTTTCCAGCCATCACTTGTCTGCAAAATGAGGGTTCATTACACAATCAATACAGTAAACACTGTACAATAAGGACATTGGATATCCTCCAAAGATTTATTCACGAGCAATTAAACAGTCAATAATTGCACCATAATCTACCCTGGTAGGAAGCCTGCCTCCAAGGGCGTAGGACAAAAGATTGTTAGCCTCTGACGAAGGCGATTGTCTTACAGTTAGTCATGTGTAATTTAGAGCCTTATTCGTAAGGTAAGTCATTGTGACAATAGTTTAGGTAGTCATAAGTCCAATAATTCGCCGAAGTCAGATAATAAAAATTAATAATAGCTTTCCTTTATTATTATAGGTGTTTCTAGAACAGTTCGAGGACAAAAAGTACAATGTCCTCAGAATTCATTAGATTAGACGTTCAAGGAAGTTGGACGTTCATGGGATTGATGTTTCAGGGAATAGGACGTAATGATCCTGAACAGTTCGATGTACATAGGGGCCGCATAACCTCTTGAGAGGAATTCAAAAACAAAGTTGAAAAAACAAAACCAAGACAAGCGTTCAGATACGGCATGATACGATACAAAATAATTATAAAAGAGTACTTTGGACCTGCGAAAGATTTGATATACGAAAACAACTAAAAAATAATCGCAAACGAATAGGTACTTGTTTTGCAGACAGCAAATTAGCAACGATGAAAAAGAAACAGAAATACAGTTATACCAAGATATGTGAAAATAAACATGGTGGCACGCATTAATTTACTATCGATTAAACTTCGCTGGGCTTTAAAGGACGCCACAGATTAAAATCATAACCGGTTATTTTTGAGATACAGGGCTTCATCACATTGAAATATACATATAAATTTATCTACACGTCAGTTTGATAAATTTGATGCAGTTCAAAGCCTTTTGAACATTGGAATTAGTGGTCATGAGTCATTGACATCACTAGGAATTTGCGGTTAGTATATTTATACTAATAATATAATGAGGAAAGATTTGATTGTTTGTTTGTTTGCATTGAATAAGCTCCGAAACTACTGAACCGATTTGAAAAATACTTTCACTGTTGGGAAGCCAGTAGTCACACTATCCTCGGGTGACATAGGCTATAATCTATACCCGTGCGAAGCCGGGGCGGTCCGCTAGTTAGTTATAAGTTATAACGGATCATTTCTGTGTCAATCTAACAAGTCACGATACTAAGAAACTTAGTGTTGTTCTAAATATTAAACGTGTAAATAATGGGAAATTCACACACATGCGTCATGCATCATGCGTAGGTACTTTAATGGCGACATTGATTTTATTTGGACAATACGTAACAATATAGTCAAAAACGTCATGGGCAAGAGGATAATAAACTTCTAAAAACTTCTTTCTTCCTCTTTTGTTTTTACTTTGTTACGTACTTTGTTGTTGTGTATATCTGTGGTTACCTGGCTCTTGACTGTCTTGAGATATCTAGTACTTTGTTACCTGTCTCTGATCATTAAGGTATTGACTGTCTTGAGATAACTAGTACTTTGTTACCTGGCTCTGATCATTAAGGTATTGACTGTCTTGAGATATCTAGTCTAGTAGGTATTCTATTTTTCGTTTCGTTTTTTGTTAAGTCAAAGTTTGGCCAACAACTCTCCTGATAATAAGCGATGGTGTGGTCGAGGATGGAGCAACTGGATATAGCAGAAATCCATTCCTTTAGCCTTAAAGATGTTTAGATTATAGTTCCCAGGAAACCACGGAGTTCCATTCTTGGGCAGTACGTCATAAACGTAGAAACAAACAGCTGCGTACGAATTTTTGGAATTAAGAAGAGGAAATGATGATGATGATGATGATGAAGAAGAGGAAAGGGTAATTGGGCAGTCTTACTTGCCCTGAAGTTAATCGGGAATATGGTCATGACGCTCTAGCGCATACTCGCCGAAATGTATCCGACAAGGTACTTTACGGCGGTGCTCGAGCCTTAGCATTCTTCATAGCACGCTGGTTTACCGACTCTAAAACTTCCAGCTGGTACTTGGCAGCTTCGTCAAGAAGGTGGAAACAGTATTTCAGACACTACTCAGACCTTTACTTCATACAAATTAAGCAACTTCCCCGGTGAGAAGCAGTAGGTTATGCATCAAAAAGGCGAGGAAAGTCAAAAAAATGACACCAGTGCAATTTAGTATTAGGCTCCAACTCCATATATTTGTCTGTCTCTGATCGTGGGCCAGTATGTAATTCTGGTTTTGTACATAATTGTTTTTCTATATGTTATTGTTGTTCTGTGTAAAATTGTTGTTCTAGTGTTTATTATTCGATTTGTATATATATTTTATTATATGTATTTGTATGCGCGCGCACGCACAGGTATTGAGCGTGACGTCACTTGCCGGGCCCAACAGAATACCAGCGCTGGTTGTGTACAACCAGCAACATGCTGAGTTGGGGCCGGTTTTTGTGATAATGTACGCACTCATATTTGGATAATTGTGTTGTCTTTAAATTTCATTATCACAAAATAAACATTTCTGTATTTCTGTATTTCTGTTTACTAGCCAATTTAGCTTTAAATTCGAGATAGGCTCCAAAGTTCAGCGTAGGAGCTAAGGTAAGTCCTAGTAGCTCTAGAATCTACATACAAACCATTGTCCACTGGGTTGTTTCGCATATGATAACCCGTGTTGTACTGAAGTACATATTGCTATTGCCTTCATACGTCATAACATTCCTTGTTTCGAACACATCAAACTAAAGGATCTATTGTTTTTCTCTTTTTGGATGTTTGAGGCCGTCTGTTTACAATAGCATATCTTATCTTCAAGGAAATAGAATTCATTATTGTATGTAGAGTAGCATGAGTAGCAAAATAGTATACGACACTTTATGACGTTGGTATAGTACCTTACCTTGTGAGTCCTTCGATTTTCATTACCATACCCTTTATAAAAGAATCCATCGTATTATCAAGGAAATAGAATACATTATTGAATGTAGAGTAAACAGATAGTTTGTGACAACTTATGAGGTTGGATGAGTACCTTATGCTTTTAAGGATCACATGATTTTTTCTTCAAGTGATTACATTAAGTAGACAATAAGTTATTGTGACATGGTCGTTATTTCGATGCGCAATTATAAAATTGTGACGCCATTAATTGAGCACTTTAAACAGACTGGTATTATCCATAAATTGTTTAAGCAACTACTTCATATTACAAAACTAAATAAACGAGATTGTTTGTACCTACTTGTGTTATATTTTAGAACTATTAGATCGATTTAGATGTCATTTTCTCAGAAGTAGATGTGACCCTTTCGTGGAAATAAACATATTATTAACATTATAAATATAAATCTGAAAGTGTGTTCTATTGTTTGTTTCTTTTTCGCGCAGCTACAAAGAAACGTGATATTTCGCATAGAGATAGTGCGATTGGATATTTTTCATCCCAAAAAAAAATACGGGCCTTGCGGAAATCATCCACGCAGGCGAAACTGCAGGGTGCAGTCAGTACTAGACAAGTCCTGTGGTTTTACCCGCTATAAACTGCAGGGTGCAGTCAGTACTAGACAAGTCCTGTGGTTTTACCCGCTATAAACTGCAGGGTGCAGTCAGTACTAGACAAGTCCTGTGGTTTTACCCGCTATAAACTGCAGGGTGCAGTCAGTACTAGACAAGTCCTGTGGTTTTACCCGCTATAAACTGCAGGGTGCAGTCAGTACTAGACAAGTCCTGTGGTTTTACCCGCTATAAACTACAGGGTGCAGTCAGTACTAGACAAGTCCTGTGGTTTTACCCGCTATAAACTGCAGGGTGCAGTCAGTACTAGACAAGTCCTGTGGTTTTACCCGCTATAAACTGCAGGGTGCAGTCAGTACTAGACAAGTCCTGTGGTTTTACCCGCTATAAACTGCAGGGTGCAGTCAGTACTAGACAAGGCCTGTGGTTTTACCCGCTATAAACTGCAGGGTGCAGTCAGTACTAGACAAGTCCTGTGGTTTTACCCGCTATAAGCTGCAGGGTGCAGTCAGTACTAGACAAGTCCTGTGGTTTTACCCGCTATAAACTGCAGGGTGCAGTCAGTACTAGACAAGTCCTGTGGTTTTACCCGCTATAAACTGTAGGGTGCAGTCAGTACTAGACAAGTCCTGTGGTTTTACCCGCTATAATTTTGCGTGCCAAAAACTATCCTATGTCGCACTCTGGGGCTCCAACTAGAACAAGAAAATGTCCCAAATATTTATTTTTTTATCTATAAAAAAACCTCATTTTTGCATTCAGAGCGTTGCGTTCATTCAGGCAGCGCATTCCACAGACTTGCAGTTCACACAATAAATGTGGAATCAAAGTGCTTCATACGGGTTTATAGACAATAGACAATATTTTATGGTTTTCGGAATATCAACAATAAAGTGGTGACAATTTTTCGTGCCCGCTCTGGCAGTCCGATAGAAAAATGGGCACGAGCGAATTATATCATGCAGTTCCGATGCACACTCTCCAAAATGTATCCGATAAAAACCGATAGACTAGAACTTTACGTCGATGCTCAAGACTAAGAATCTATGCCGAACTGAGGATCATGCTCCATCGTAGACCGCATCGTTTCTTAACGTTAGGCAAGGTGGCGATCAAATGCACGCTTATCAAACAATTTAAAAAGTCAAGTTTTGAAATAACTTGAACTTGAAATACTTGCGATCCCAGCACGTCTCTAGATGAAACAAAATAACAATAAATTATCAGGTAGTAGTTTTAAGAGACAATGAGGAAGTACTTATTTGTTTTTTATTCACATTTACTTGGTAATTCTGCATGTCGTTAACAACTAGGATTTTTCTACAAAATACTTCACTTATCGTCACTCGTCACTTATGGCGGGAAATTCAAATTTCAAACAGTTTTCTTGTCCTTGTAGCTAGGCCGGGTAATTATTGTAATCGATCAGGATGTTTGCGCAAATTGATTATTATTCTTTACAAAATCATGTAAAGCTATTTATCTCTAATGCCACATTATTACTTACATTAGTGAATAAACAAATTTTTGCTGTTTTAAACGGTTTATTGACAAATGTAAGTAATATGGTGCGTTACTGTTAAATAGTTGTACATTATAATGTAAAGAACAGCCAATAATTTGCGCAAATACTGTGTTATTTTAAAATAATTACCCGGCCTAGCTTACTAGGACTACTTACTACCACCTTAATTGACAAGTGAGGTACAGTAGGCACAGCGGATCTCTAGCGGAGAGGTGTCTCTAAAGTTGGCTGCAAGATCTGCGCAGTAGGGTTTTTGTGTCGCTTGGAATGTGCTACTTGCGCAATTCACAGAGCCTAACTTCAGACACAAAAATCCAAAAGTTATATGATTATTTACGGGATATTTACCGTCTTCCCGTGAACATGGTGCATGTAACTGCGCCGAAATATCGGGACCTCATTCCACAATCTTACCACGGTAAATACCTATCCTATAACATTAGTGAATAACCGTTATAGTTTAAAACAGTGTTTTACAGAAAGATCCGCTGTGCCTACTAAAGTTGGTATTTTCGTCATCTTCAATAAGAGCATTTCAGGGTCCTTTTTCTGGTAAACTTCGCTGGATGCGGATCTTTATAACCGACTATGGAATGTAGGACGTCCACTGCTGGACATAGGCCTCCCCGATCGATCTCCAAAAGGGCCGGTTGGAAGCGGCCTGCATCCAGCGTTTCCCTGCGGTCTCTTTTAGTTCGTCTGTCCATCTTGTGCATGGGTGGACGTCCTACGCTGCGCTTACCGGCCCGTGGTCTCCATTTGAGAACCTTTCGGCCCCATCGGCCATCTGTTCTGCGTGCTATGTGCCCTGCCCACTGCCATTCAACTTGCTAATCCGGTGGGCTATGTCGGTAGCTTTCGTTCGTCTGTGGATCTCCTCATTTCTGATTCGATCTCGCAGAGAAACCCCGAGCATAGCCCTCTCCATAGCTCGTTGTGCGACTTTGAGCTTGCTTACGAGGTCCATAGTGAGAGACCAGTTTTTGAAAAAAATTATTGTCTATTACCTACATTTAAATTATATTAACATTTATATTTGAGTTAAATAATTACTATAACATTGTAGGATGCGTAATTACAGGTTATTAGTGTAGGTACACGTAGTCTCGCACACAAGCACGGTTTTTAATTAACTTCATCACCAAGATTACGGAAGCAATTAAATCAAAATTCATCATCAATTAATTAATGATAACTAATTGGGAATATGGCCACAGATTAACTGATTACTTGTTATTTCTTGCCAACTTCCGGTTGGTAGAAAACTTAAGTTAGTGACCAGCTCTAGTGTCAGAGTTGTTCGGCTGACGTTCAGCCTCCGTCGTGGGTAAACGAATGTGGTTCAAGAATAAACAAATAATCGTTATTTTTAGGGTTCCGTACCCGACGGGTAAAAACGGGACCCTATTTCTAAGCCTACGGTGTCTGTCAGTGCCGGTCCTGGGGTAGAGTGACAGGAGCAGTCGCCAGGCACCAGATAGCAAGGGACGCTAAAATGACAAAAGCGAAATATTCGAGCAAATAATCACATTTTATTCGAGCAAATAATCACATTTTATTCGTGCAAATAATCACATTTTATTCGAACAAATAATCACATTTTATTCGAGCAAATAATCACATTTTATTCGAGCAAATAATCACATTTTATTCGAGCAAATAATCACATTTTATTCGAGCAAATAATCACATTTTATTCGAGCAAATAATCACATTTTATTCGAGCAAATAATCACATTTTATTCGAACAAATAATCACATTTTATTCGAGCAAATAATCACATTTTATTCGAACAAATAATCACATTTTATTGGCGCTTCGCGCCTCGGGAGCAGTCGCCGCGGCACACTTGCATTGTTTGTAGACAGCATAAAATTTTGATGTGGAAATAGTTAAAATTCTGGATTAGCACATGGACTACTTTTTATTCCGAAACAATAATCGATTCCTGTACGGTAGTTATCAGAAATGAAATGTGCCGAAAGAAAATCTCGCTCTACCTATATGTAAATTTAATAATTTTCTACCAGAGCAGAGCACGCGTGCACTCTAGAATTAAAAACAACTACGAAACAGTACAAAGATTAAGTTCTGACCACATAAAACTCATCTACCGACAAATTCTACCTAATTAACTTAAACGATTACCCGAAGATGTGGTAACATTGACCACACACCCTGACTTTATTCACACCAAAACACACTCTATGTTTCACGATATACAGTATAAAGATCAACAAAACATGTTATATTACCATTTACGGCAAAATAAACTTTATGAATAAGGTATTGAGTTGAGAATGTAGGTTTTGGTAGAGATTGTGTGTAGTGACGAAATTTTTGTGTCCTCGTTGCGTAGAGTAGGAGCGATCTACGTCTCCGTGGTTGCGGTAACTGAATTATTTTAATGGATTGTTAGGAAAAACTTGAGGTTAGACAATAAAAACAATGCAATTATTGTACCTAGTTGGGCCGTACTGTTTTATTTGTTATTTTGCATTTTCGCATTTTTTCGGGGGTCGGACCCGTGCTCCACCTGGGTTCTCCACCTGGGTGAAGCACGGGGTACTTACAAGTCCTCGTGCTCCAACTGATAATACAGTTAGTCAGTTAGTACAGTCATGCAATTCAGTTATATGTCACTTTAAGCAGACACTCACACTACTTAGCTAAAATATTATTAACCGTTTCCCAGTACATTTTGATAATAATATTAGAATAATTTTCTTATTCATGGTGTGAAGGGCTCAATGAGATTCAAATGATTTTTATTTGAAAATCAATTGTTTTTGTAGCTTGGGTTTGCAATCATCACAATATATGTATTCAATAAAAATTAGAAGTAAAATAAAAGCTATCTTAAATAAAAATTTATAACTAAAACTATTTTAACAAGCCACTACCAGTGGGCAGCATTCCCAAAATTCTGGCAGCATTGCCACGTTGTATGGTAATTTGCTGAATCGTAGTCCACTTTATAACACATCTACCTTAATGATTAACGGTTCTGCGATATGATCGGCCCTATTGATTACTATCACGTTACATGTATTTATTCACGAGGAGTATCAAATATCCAGAGCACTCTCAACAAATGGTGTAGTCAGAGCTAAAATCAGTGTTGCCCGGGCTCATAAGTACCCAAGTAATAAGTAATAAACAGTATTAGTGAGTAATTATAACAAGCTTTTACCCACCACTACAACGCCACGTTGTGTACACAAATATAATGAGTTTTTTTTTAACCCTCGATATATGAGTTGATTATCTTCAAACGGCTGTTAATCATAGCTAAGAACACTCTCGATCAAATCACCTTTCAAACATAAAAAAACTAAATCAGAATCTGTTCAGCCGTTTGCGAGCTACGATGCCACATATACAGACGCATAGATACACACGTTAAACTTTCAACAACCCTCTGTTTGCGCCGGGGGCTAAATACAAAGCTTACGATTTTTTTTAGTTTATTTTTTTTAGTTTGTCTCTCAGAGATATTTTTTTGAATCAGTATGATTGTTCCAGAGATTACCATCTGCAAACATCATCATCATAAGCCAGACAGACCAATCTCAAACATACTTCTTTGTAATATTAGTTGTATGACTTTAAACTGATGAATGTTATTTTGTGTCCAGATACGGGCTTCTCGGCGCGTCTGGGTGCGGTAAGACGACCTTGCTCTCCTGCATCGTGGGCCGGCGGAAACTGAACAGCGGCGAGATATGGGTGCTGGGGGGCAAGCCGGGGACGAAAGGTAAGCGAACAACCTCAATACCCAATAGTTTATTTCATTTATTATGAAATTCATAAGAAATTAAATGACAAGTCACATAATGACCATAATTGGGATGGCAACTGAAAACTGGGATGAAAACTGACTACCAGACCCTGCAGTAACCACCTGACCCTGGGTTACCACCGGACTCTGGTCCAGAAAGGAAGCTTGAAACCAGCCCGGCATTCATTCAATGCCCGGCTAGAGTTTCGCCCCTCAAATTTCCTTGAGGGTATTGTCTCCCCAGTGCCCAGCCTCGGCACTACGGTTTTTACCACGCCGCCGATTTTCCTATCTCTCCCTTACCTACGGGTAGAGGAAGATGAACTCCTGACTGACAAAAGTGCGGAGCGGATCAAAATATTCCATTATTGATTTGTTTTCTAATTACTCGTTTAGGCTATTAACATTTTGCAAGTAATGTCTTTTAGGGTTTTGGTGGCAAAAAAACAGTATTAGTATATTTGTACTGGTGGTTTATTATACCTACCTGCGTAGAAGACAGATTTCTGACACTTTCTTACTCTATTTCGTACTCCCGTAGAATATTAAATTTCTTCAGCATGTTTAAATCACAGCGTTTTTACTTCCGCAGCTCAAAAAGTAATTTTTTTAAATAGCTTGCAATCATTGGGAGAATCTGTGAATATTCGGGAAACTTATTTGCACACGCGGTCATCTGACTCCAAATTAAGCAAAGCTTGTACTATGGCTGCCTGAGACTGATATACATGCATATCCATCACACGAATATTTGCCCTAGGTGGGAATCGAACCCACGCCCCAAGCGCAGAAGGCAGGTTTACTACCAACTGGGCCACCAGGGTAGCCAACTTGCAAATTGTAGTTGGTTTGGTAGATATATTGGCTTGACGAGGGTAGTTAAATAGCTATGATCCATTTATCTTTGTCTAGGGTCTGGAGTCCCGGGCAAGCGAGTGGGCTACATGCCTCAAGAGATCGCTCTATACGGAGAGTTCACCATCAAGGAGACCATGATGTACTTCGGATGGATCTTCGGCATGGAGACCAGAGAGATCGCCGAACGACTGCGGTTCCTGCTGGACTTCCTGGATCTGCCGAGTGAGAACAGGATGGTGAAGAACCTCAGGTAAATTCTCCTACTTCTCTTTCTTTTATACATGAAAATACAGAAACGTTTATTTGGTGACACAAAAATACTAAAGTTATATGATTATTTACGGGATATTTACCGTGGTAAGGTTGTGGAATAAGCTCCCGATATTTCGGCGCAGTTACATGCACCACGGTAAATATCCCGTAAATAATCATATAACTTTAGTGAACAACCGTGATAGTTTAAAACAGTGTTTTACAAAAATACTTATTTAAAATATGAGTTCCTTGAATACAGAAGGCTTAAGACTAGGGCATACTGACCGATCCAAGTGTTGTTGTGTTTTAAGCCTTTACTGTCTTACTGCTGAGCAAAGACTTTCTTTAAATTTTCCGGTTTTTGCTGTCTTGTGCTGTCAGGAATCATAAAATAAACCCGCCAAGTGCGAGTCGGGCTCGCGCACTGAGATTCCGTACCACCACAAAATTCAATAGCGAAATTACGAGCTATAACTTGGTAATGAACAGAAACTTGTCACCGACTCGCACTTAGTCATTTTTTTATTATTTGTTATTATACTTTAGAATGTGTACTATAATCATGTAAAGTTGGACGCTTGTAGGTATTACCGTTTTTACGTTAGAGCTAATATAAAAATACGTTTGTTGTATGGTGGAGACCCTTCTTTGATTTTTACTTTTTGGATTTTTTATTATTTGTTAGTTAATTTGCCGTAACGTTACATATTCTGTAAAAATTTCAACTGTTTATCTATTACGGTTCGAAAGATATAGCTGTTAATAGGTAGGACAGACAGACGGATGGACAGACAGACAGACAGACATCGTAGGCTTAGTGATAGGGCCCCGTTTTTACCCTTTGGGTACGGAACCCTAAAAACATAGCGTATTTCAGATAGTTTAAAGATCAATTTCATTATAAACAAATGCAGACGGACATAACTTAAATGACTTCGTCACAAATGCGCAACTACAAAACTTCCACCTCTGATTTCATACTTGCAATACATAAGTGACAAAACAATGCAAAACAAATAACAAAACAATTGAATTGTCCACTAAATTAGCCGCCACAGCATGTCGACTAAACATAATGAATTTGTAGCGTGTCACGTTAGTTGAGTAAGCGTGACGAATCACGTCAGTCACGGCTTTGTTTCGAATGGCCGCACTAAGTGACAGGACGAATAATCATCGACTGATTCGTTATGGAAAAAGTTGGCAGGTTCCCAGGCCTGGTGAATGAACTTAATGTTCTTTTGTTGCTGTTTTTTGAGAATCTATAGGCCTTCGCGCTGCTTAAAAACTGTAGAGTCCTATGAAGTATCTTGGAGGATTCACTCTTTGACTATAGTAATACTCATCATCATCATCAGCAACGTATTTAATGCCTCTCGCGTAATGCGTGCGTCTACCTAGGACAAACAGTTCAACTATAGGCAGGTCCGACTTCAAGAAAGAGTTCAATCGACGAATTAAACTTGACCGGGCAGCGTTCGATAAACTTTGCAACGTCTTCTCGTCCAAAATACCTCAATGCCTTAAAACAAAAGTCTTCGAACAGTGTGAGTTGCCAGTGATGACATATGGCACTGAAACGTGGTTGCTCACTTATCACTATGGGCCTCATATACAAGCTCAAAGTCACACAACAGGCTATGCTCGGGGTTTCTCTACGAGATCGAATCAGAAATGAGGAGATCCGTAGACGAACGAAAGTTACCAACATAGCCCACCGGATTAGCAAGTTGAAGTGGCAGTGAGCAGGGCACATATCACGCAGAACAGATGGCCGATGGGGCCGAAAGGTTCTCGAATGGAGACCACGGGCCGGTAAGCGCAGAGTAGGAAGGACGTCCACCATAAGATGGACAAACGACACAAACCGCTGGATGCAGGCCGCTTCCAACCGGCCCAACCGGCCCTTTTGGAGATCAATGGGGGAGGCCTTTATCCAGCAGTGAACTTCCTATGACTGAAATGATGAAGATGATGTGTAATGCGTATTTAATGCATGAGATCGCTCTTAGCGATAAGGCGGCCGATTGTTGTACTGGTTTTTAAGCTGTTTTATCGTGTGTATGTAATTTGTGGTGTGAACAATAAAGGGTTGATCTATATATCTAATGTGAGTTCGGTGCTGGACGTAGGCCTCTAAAGAACGCCGAATGGGAAAAGTCACTTGCATCTAGCAGCCTTCGCAGTACGTCTCTACACCTGGCAGCAGGGCTCAGAACAAATACTGTCAAACCTCACCTCCATAACACATCCGCTGAAATTTTAGCAGAATTTTGTGTAAAAGTGGCTGTTTGAAGGAACTAGAACTTTCCAACCAAGCCTGTCAGTTTTATTCAGAAAATCGATAGTGGCTCCAATGAACTATACTAGAACATGGTCGTGTAACGTGTAATTTGGACCCAAAGCCCACGTTAGATATAGAGCCGTTGTTTCAATCGTATTCTCCTCGCAGAGAAAGTCGCGTGATGTAATATATTACAGATTGATAGACACCTCCATCACAATGTATATGAATATGTTATGATGTGATCGCGCAATCATGTCTTCTAGCTGAGATGGCCATTTAGATGTAAAGTGCAGTCACTTTGTAGTGCACGTGCATAGTCAACTAGTCTCAGCTTAGCAAACGAAGTTATTCGCCAGAGAATCAGTTTTTTTATTCTTCTTCTTCAGCCCTTGAGGGAGAAGTAGGTAAATCGGCTGCGAGGGATGATCCTCTCTGCCGAGGTTGGCCACTGGGGGCAACTGTCCCCAGGGGTGGAGGTGCGAGCGTCCAACTGGTACTGTCTGACCGGCGGCGCCTCAGCTTCCTCCGTGGACCAGGAAGGTCCTGTGGTCATATTTTTCTCACTTGGTCTTCACTGCTTCTGTAAGATCGACCCACTACCTTTCTGGAATTTTTATTTTTTCCGTTGGTTTCACCTACTAGCTTTTGACAGCGTCTTCCTTTTCTTTCTCGCTGTTCTCTTCCGGGCGAGCTAGGAGGAGGTCACGAGGTACCGCACGCCAGGTACGTACGTCAGGGGGGCGTGTGTGGTGTGGCTCTATTTTGTGTAGATGGGGGTGTGGTCCGACGAAATATTTTCTTAGAAATATCTACTTGCCAAATTTCAGCTTAGTAGGTTTAGTTTTCGAGATTTCGTGATGAATCAGTGAGTGAATGAGTAACTTGCTTTTATGTAGGTATATAGATAGATGTAGACGTGTAGCTGATGATGATATATAGATTAATACCTAACCAATTCTTAATTTGTTTTCCAACAGCGGCGGACAACAGCGGCGAGTGTCATTCGCCGTAGCCCTGATGCACGACCCGGAGCTCCTGATCCTCGACGAGCCCACAGTGGGCGTGGACCCGCTGCTCCGGCAGTCCATCTGGACGCACCTGGTCCGCATCACCTCCTCCGGTGACAAGACGGTCATCATCACCACGCATTACATAGAGGAGGCGCGCCAGGCGCATTGCGTAAGACTTATATTCTTACTTTATAATAACTCACATGCCTGTCATCATCATCCTCACTGAAAGAGAGTACCTACTTCTTGCCGAGGCAGGACTCGTAGGCACGCTACCTCCAGGGAAATTGTAGGGTGCGAGCATTTCAAGCGCCCTTGTGGTCCGATATGGTCCGAATACCTATATCTGGGTTTGGTAATACTTTTTTCTGTTTTTGGCTTATTGGACCTCATTGAGAATCGTGTCAAGAGACTCATCAGCGACGAATCCTTGGTTCAGACAAAGCTCCTTAGTCTTGAGCCTCGGCGTAGGATTGCTAGTCGGTATTTTATCGGATACATTTCGGAGTGTGCATCGGATCTGCACGATCTATATCCCTCCTGCCCATTTTTCTATCGCACTGCCAGAACGGGCACGTAAAATCGTCACCGCTTTATGGTTGATATTCCGTCCGAAGCGCTTTAGTTCCACATTTATTGTGCGAACTGCTAGTCTGTGGTACTTGCTGCCTGAATTGTTCCCTGGATTCTTTCAAATCGAGAGTGAATCGGTTTCTCCTAGGCAAGCGTGCTCCATCGTAGATCGAAAGTCGAGTTGGCAGCGCAAGCCTATTTTATATAATAAAACAAACTGTTTGAATAAAACTTGGTACCATGCAATTAAACAAACTTACTTGAGCTAGATTAAGCTTCACGACCGAAGCATTATTCTATTCATGCTTCTGTCGTGATGTCGCGAAGCTCAATCAATCCAACTTATGAGTATAAAATACCTGCACAGCCGGATTTCTTAAGTATACGTCACATGACCTTGTGCGGCCCATCATTACGTAAAGGTCATCGCCAAGGTAGGAAGTTTTTAAATAGACTCTGCCCCCGTCAAAAACAGAAGTATGACCTATGCAGGCCTAGTTTTGCCGTGCGGTAAATCCTGCGTAGAATACCTACAAACAAACACAACAAAACACGAATAAATTACTGGAAAAACAGTTGTCAATTTGATATATTTTAATTTGACACAGTAAAATGGTAACAAGTGATTTTTATTTCTCGTGTCATGTTATTCCGTCAAATTACAAGATATCGAAACCACAGAAAAGATTTTTGAGCTGCAACGAAAACCTCGAGTTCTGATTAATTTTGCTATGTTTTCACCCAACAGAGTCAACAAGCCACCAAATCTATCTAAACGGTTTGATTTCACCTTCAAATCTACAAATAAACAACAGAATATTCCACACTTAGATTCCACGTCAATCATTAAAATTTCAATTAGTCGACCGATAATGGTACTTATCAATTAAATTCATAATACGATCAAAGCAAGGTTCCTTCGCACAAAGTGTTTCTAATTTATTATCTTTGTCTCTCTCTCTCTCTCTCTCTCTCTCTCTCTCTCTCTAATTATGTATAGATAAATAGGGATAAAAGATACCGAAGGCTAATCCTAATTGCTATAATCAGTGGTACCACATAATGTAACCACTAAAGAGTTCCAAAGGATTTCAAGGGAAAAAAGCTTATTAATGCTCATAAAACCCAAGCTAGAGGTCTACGCAACGTTTTCCGTTGTTAGCGTGGGACGCTGCCAATGACTTGATACTCTATAAGTCTATAGACATATTTTATTCGCGAAACAAACAAGTTTATTTTTATACGACCCGGCAACGGTAATTGCGCACACATCAGAACAAAAAAAACTGTTAAATAACATATCCACATTCATTGTTATTCAGATACATACTCAATGATACTTCATATAAGGGATTCAAGCAAATATTTATTAAACCCTCCGTGATTCCCTTTTATACGAAAAATCCACCCCCCATGGACAGGCCCAGTAGAAGCGCCTTTTTGAAGATAACAAAATGAGCGCCGGCTCTCATTTCGTTTCAGTCGGTCTCTAGCCGTAGGAAGTGCGTAGTATTTAGTATATTCTCTTTGAGAAGTGCAACACGTGTCTATTGTTACATTTGTTACGTGATAACGAAACATCTGACAAAATTATGCATTCATATGCTTTCCCGAAGTGTAAATACACAAATAAAACCGGGATCTATTTTTTGTAACAAATATACTGTAACATTTTTATAATTAGGTGTTGAAATATATGTCCGACGGTTTTGACTCGTTTTTACTGAGCAATTTCAATGGTTAGGGCCCGTCTATTCATTTTATTTTTGTCGGAGCTCCCCATCCCATTTTAATCTTGTATTTCTGATAGCGTCACCCACCTAAGTACTCCTAGAGACCTTAAACCATCCCTGAACTCAGAGGAATCCATAATAGTCACCTCACTTATCAAAATCAGTAGATGCACTAAAAACTTACAAACCATGCTCGTTCAACGATTGAATCAGGCGCTGAGTTCAGGTTTGGATAAGGTAAATTTTTCTTTTTATGTAATTAATATTTTATTTCAGGTTAGGCTAAAATAGCATCACAAATATAGTTGAAGCGATGTAGATACGGAATTACTCTAAAGATTCGTCAGAAAAACAGTTATGCACGTTAAATACATTATATTCGTTTTTGCTTTGTGTCTTCGGGTGCTTGTGTTTTAGATACTGATCGCTAATTGGTCTGCTCAATCCACGACTTCGATACTTGCGTGCCATTGGTTGGCTTGGTTGGCTTAGAATTTTTATGCCAATGTGTCGACTGAAATTGTCGGTTGTGCGGTATCTGTAATCTAAGGAGTCGTTGGACGCTGCGTTGCTGTAGCGTTTATGATGAATCATTTTGCTAAAAGTAATTTTCGAAACGTGGACTCGTGACGCACAGTAGTCAAAAAAGAAATGATTTTGCAGCTGTCTGCAATATTGTACGTGTACATTTGTAGGTATTTATGAAATTCATTCATTGATGGGAAGGCTTGCAAGATTTTTTATCTTATCTTGCAGTAAAAATAAGGTATTTTTAGCGACTGACGCACGAGTTTTGCTCACGAGAATAGGTACCTACTCGTTACTTGTTTCCTACAGCGGTTTTAAAATTATCAAATTTGCATTCGGTATAAGTATACACATCTATATGTAATTAGGTATGTATAGATAAAATAATTTAATGCATAATGACGATGATACATTTACTAATTTTGATTTTGATAGTTCTATTTCACTAAACGCTAAAAATATGGCTGACTTTTTCATCACGGTGTTTTAAACACACACATGGTTTGCACCATTCAAGTTTTTTTTTTGAATCCCTAACTGCTTTTATAATACCATTGTATAAAGCTGAGTAAAAACATTTCAATTTTGTGTATTGGCATCCACCTATAAACTTACGTTCAAAAAACCCTAGCATAAGTTTCATTTCCTTTTTAAAATGTTTTTAAAATTTTCTACATCTGTTAAAGCTGCCATAACCATAGTAGGTATTATAAATGTTTTATGAATAGTCTAATCTAATTGATAATATTTAAGTATCTTCCAATAACAACATAATACCCAATATTATATTTACGCGGATGTAAATTTAAAGTACCTTACTTAAGGACAAAGTTGAGGTACAGGTATGCAGAACAGCAGAAGGCAAGTATACAGAAGGACATTTCTGGTTCCGTATACTTAACTTAAACAATTTCCATACATTACCTATAACCGGTATATCCAGTCGAAGTAGAGTTGAAAACTAAACGAGGCCTTCTCATTAGGGTCCATGACTTCATTTGAATATTTATTGCCACGAAATTATTTGAAGTTTTAACCTGACCTAATACCAGTATCCCGTGGTTTCCCGCCATTTTTCAGAATCCGTAAATTAGTATGGAATAACATGTTCTTGCTCGTGACTTCGTACGCGTAGATTTTCATATAAACTTTCGGCCTTCTTTTGCCTAAATACGTCCCTTTCGCAAAATACTTTCTTAGCGGACCTCTACACTCCTAAAACAATCTACCTGCTAAATTCATAGCTTAATTCTAGCTTCATAGTCTTTTGAGATTTGTGATGAGTCAGTCAGTCAGTGTTCTGTTTATATATAATATATAACTAGCTGTTGCCCGCAACTTTGTACGCGTAGCCTTTCATATAAACTTTCAACTCCCCATTTGCCTCTCTTAATTCGGCCCTTTCGCAAAATTCTTTCTTAGCGAATCTCTACACTTTATAAGGAATCTACCTGCCAAATTTTAGCTTCGTAGGTCAAATAGTTTTAGAGATTTCGTGATGAGTGAGTGAGTGAGTGAGTGAGTGAGTAGATGAATTTCGCTTTTATATAATTATATAGATAGATTAGTAGAGTTAGTTACATCCAACAACACGCTTGTATCACCATCCGATAATGTAGTATACGCCTAACAAAAGTTATATGATTATTTACGGGATATTTACCGTGGTAAGGTTGCGTTAAATATCCCGTAAATAATCATATAACTTTAGTGAACAACCGTGATAGTTTAAAACAGTGTTTTACGCCTAACAATTCGCAGAAGGCGATGACCACCCGAAGCCCACGTGGAAGTAGTTAAATTGACTCCAGTCAGTTCCAAGTGGGCCGATACAGGCAACCCTAGCTAGGGGATACAGTGAGAGAGCACAGTATTGTAGAGCTTCTGCGCAGACCATGTCCTACTGTCGTGTCTGTGCTGCTGTCCTCCCCCGCCCGTCTCCCACATTCTTGACATTAAAAAACCTATAACACCGGCTTGCACTCACGATGATGTTTTATCAGTTGAGACGATCGACCGGTTTCGGAGCCATTAAAGCTCCTTCATCAAGGAATACGCGCGAGTCTGGATCGTAAGTGTAAGCGCATAATCGTGAGGTCGTTGTTATAGTACCTACCTAATTTATAATGAATCCTCACGCAAGTTTTGATGAAGTGATTGACCTGTTTATGGCCTCCCCAGCGGAATCATCGTGTTGAATCATCGACAGGATGATGATGAAAAACAATCCTGCATCACTCTCACCAACACACAGTCTTTCGCATTTTATAATATTAATAATGCGATGTTAATAGGAGACATGACCAGAAAATATGGCGCACTGCAGAGACAACCAATTTCCGCCATAGGTCATCGATGCGGACTTTCCATCCTTACGTCGTGAACTTTGGTAAAGTCCGCACGCAGCGTTTCCAAAATTCCTTCCTAATACCAAAGATTATACAAAGATTATATACTAGAGAGCTAATACGAACTGCACAGGAATGGAATGCGCTTCCTGCCTCGGTGTTCGCTGTAAGGTACAACCTGGGTCTCTTCAAGACAAGAGTGAATAGGCACCTCATGGGCAAGCGAGCTCCATCTTAGACTGCATCGTCACTTACCATCAGGTGAGTTGTGGTCAAACGCTAGCTCATATCATTATAAAAAAAAAGATAGCATTACATAAATATACTCTGCAGTCGATGGAAAATGGTTGATCTTGATGAATGTGATGCTGTGGATACGTTTGGTTAGACTATTGTCATCGTCGGCTCTCACACTGCAGGTCACAAGCATCTTCCATCTTACGTCAGTCTTGCTTATTCTGAGCAAACCTTGGTTGATTAGTCACTCTAAAGTCTATCATACACACATTATCAGCCAGTAAACGACCACTGCTGAACAAAGTCATTCCTCTTAGAGAAGGGTGTTGCCATAACCGCCACGCTTGGCAGGTGGCTTGGGGATCGCAGCACGGTCACCGTGAACGAATAAGACGCTGCTGCCCATCCTTCGTTGGTTCTGGTCGCTATTTAGGACATACCCAAAGTCTATACGGAGCTAATCACGCCAAATGATGTTCTATATTGTTTAAATTCCAGATCGGTCTGATGCGTAGCGGGCGGCTGCTGGCCGAGGAGTCTCCGCAGGCGCTGCTCACCATGTACAGCTGCATCTCGCTCGAAGACGTGTTCCTCAAACTCTCCAGGAGGCAGGGTGAGTCAGCTCTTCTCCTATATACGATGGATTAGGATTCATTTGTTGGAGGACTAAGGAAGTGAACAACTAAAGAGCGGGTATGCTCTTTAGTTTTTCGGGTATGCTATACTGGGGATAGAGTTTGTTTTTAACTGATTTCAAAAAAAGAGCAGGTTCTTAATTTTTCTACTTTTTAGTTTAAGATTGTACATGTGCATATTGTGCATATGTATAGTATTGAAATTGTTTTTTTCTTCTTCTAAAAGTTAACTTTATATTTCACCTTTTCATTTCATAATGCTAGCGACAAGCGACGTATTCTCTTGAATCCCTCTTCTGATGCCAGAAACACGCTATAATTGGTATTTTCTATTGGTTACTTCCCAAATAATCATTGTTATGTTGATATTTCCTAAAAAAGCACCTGCTGTGATAATAATTATCTGCTAGTAACAATTTTTAGGCAAATAACGTCAATCAAGCTTTGGTATCAATGACCGAGCGCCCTAAGCACGCCTAAATCATTATACCTAAATGATTAAATTTGAAACCAGTTTGTGATTCTTCAACTGACATTAACTTAATAAATGTTTTTACGGAATTTATAAATGTGTTTTTGACGATTGCTGATTAATTATTTAATTGCTGCAAATGTATTTATTTATTGATAAGATTAATTTCCTTAAAAGGACTTTCCAGAAATTTACTAATAATTTGATGAGTAATTACTTCGACTAAAATAAAACGAATGGACGGGCCCTAACCATTGAAATTGCTCAGTAAAAACGAGTCAAAACCGTCGGACATATACTTCAACACCTAATTATAAAAATGTACTTACAGTATATTTGTTACAAAAAATAGATCCCGGTATTATTTGTGTATTTACACTTCGGGAAAGCATTTGAATGCATAATTTTGCCAGATGTTTCGTTATCACGTAACAATAGACACGTGTAGCACTTCCTACGGCTAGAGACAGACTGAAACGAAATGAGAGCCGGCGCTCATTTTGTTATCTTCAAAAATGCGGTTCTACTGGGCCTGTCCATTCATTTTATTTTGGTCGAAGAGTAATAAATAATACTTGGATTATTATTCTGTTTTTATCCGAAAACCTAATAATACATACAAGTTTCGTTATTAGAATCTTAGCTTCAGTTCCTAATTTTTACGCATCTTTGACTCATCAAAACTTAAACGATACTTCAGACCAAACAGTATTTTTTTTAAATATATAATAGGCTTGCATTTGACCTCCATTTATATTTGGCTACATTTTGATTCGTACACCCTTTGTTATGCCACCGCCGCAGTACAATCAAAAAAAGTATCGATCAGTTATTGAAGGAACGCTGCAAATTATACCTACGTACGTGGCAATTTTAAGTGGTGAATTTCTAACTTGTAAACTTAACTAGAAACAGGTACATATTAGTACAAGCTAGAATTTAAATCCAGAAGACTATTTAATAACTATCAACACCTATCTATTAACTAAACACAAAACTTAAAAAACCGGCCAAGTGCGAGTCGGGCTCGCGCACTGGGGGGACCTTACCACCAGAAAATTCAATAACGACGAAATTACCAGTCATAATTTGGTAATGAATAGTAACTTGTCACCGACTCGCACTTGGCCATTGTTATACTTTAAGGTGTGCACTATAATCATGCCAAGTTTGACGCTTGTACGTATTACCGTTTTTACATTAGACCTATTACAAAAATACGTAAAAAATACGTTTGTTGTATGGTGACCCCCCTTTCGTTTTTACTTTTCGACTTTTTTATTTATTTATTTTTATTTTTATTTTTTAGTTAATCCGCCGTAACAATACATTTTCTGTGAAAATTACAACTGGCTATCGATTACGGTTCGAGAGATACAGCCGTTTAAAGGTAGGACAGACATACAGACAGACGGACGGACGAACAGACAATGTAGGCTTAGAAATAGGGTCCCGTTTTTACCCTTTGGGTACGGAACCCTAAAACGGAACCCTAAAAACTAAACTACCTAATTGAAGATAAATAAATAAATAAATAAATATTTTTGGGACATTTTTGCACACACGGTCATCTGACCCCAAACTAAGCAAAGCTTGTGATATGGCTGCCAGAGACTGATATACATACATATATAGTTTTAAATACATACTTAAATAGATATTAACAACCAGATATAGAACAAACACAAATGTTCATCACACAAATGTTTGTCCTACGTGGGAATCGAACCCACGCCCTCAGGCTCAGAAGGTAGGTTCACTACCAACTGGACCAACGGGCTATCAAATCGTTTCAGCGAGGCAAAACGACTAGCATTTTGGGCACCTTGTCTGAAATTAGAGATCGCTTGAGCTATCTAATAGGCCTTTATAAACGAACTTCCATTCCCTAGCTTTGATTATGTAAAACTAGTAGGAAAACAAAAAATAAGACATACTTATTGGCAGATCAAAAACTAATCTGCATAATTATCTAAAAATAAACCAATTGAAAACTGTTGCACTGTTTTTTATGTTTCCTCGCTCAATATGTTGTTTTGCCAGTACGTTGTTTCGACTTTATGCAAAACAACTGAACTGATGTTGTTTAAACAAAAAATTTAGGAAGTGGCGATGCTTACAAAAACATTCCTTCAATGACGTTCAAGATCATTAGTTCGTTTTTTCGTAGACAGTTATTATTTGTAATATTTTACGTAGATATAAGAAATGAGTGTTGAAGAAAAGTAGTCAAGGCTCGCAGGGACAAGCTAATATTCATAGTTGTCTAAATAATGCCTGGGGCCTTACGGACAACTGCTATTCAATTAAATTAAATTCAAATTCATTTATTTCGACCACTTTGATCATATAAAAAACATAAAATTTAAAATAAATAAAATAAAGCTAAACTTAATTAATACACACCCTTCACAATTTGCTTGTTAGTCAGCACATGTACCATTGAGCAATGGTTCATGTACCGACAGTCAAACCTATTCGCAAATACGTTTAGGATGGTGCGGCACCAAACTAACGTTAAATCCGCTCAGTTGGAAAACCACGCTACCGGAAACCGTATCTGGGCGCGTTAAGGTTCACGTTTACGTGATTTTCTATCTGAGCGGATTTAACGTTAGTTTGGTGCCGCAATAGCAGTTGTACGTAATGCTCTACATTTATAAATGATTTTTCAATTCCTATTTTATGAAATAGAAAACTTGTTATTTTGCTTTTCAGTTACCAGTTCAGTTCAGCTATTAAATTTATACAATGCAGTCGGGTTATATTTTTATGTAATTTAATTTATTCCCTCAATATATTTTTTGTGGACGCCGTCTTGAATATTTGTACCCTATGTCACTCCCACTATTAAAACAATTTAAATGACACCTTACATATCGAAATCTTACGCCATTTGGGCTGTAGGGCGTGCCAAAGAAACCATCATACATACACTCGAAAAACATAAGATTATTAACGGGACATTTACCGTGGTAAGGTTGTGGAATGAGCTCCCGATATTTCGGCGCAGTTACATGCACCATGTTCACGGGAAGACTGAAGAATGCGGGTGGTTGGTCGAACAGTTAAAAAGTTAGGTGCAGACATAACGATCTACCCTCTTTCTTAGTATTTTGCTACGGATATCACTGGAACTCGAACTCGAACCGAAGTCCCGACAAAGCACACTCACTGTATCACTGCGTATAGTATCCCGGTAAATATCCCGTAAATAATCATATAACTTTAGTGAACAACCGTGATAGTTTAAAACAGTATTTTTAACCCTCCTTCTTGCGCAGTCGGATAAAAGCATTGGAGTGCAGTCGAGTGCTCCGTGAAAGAACAAACCATCTAAATCACAATAAAAATATTAAGTATGATGATTAAAATAGAACAATGTAACTATCTTCCCTTATAAAACAGATTGTTGTGAAGATAAGGTCTTGTCCAAATCAGATTGTAGAGATAGGCTCTCGTCGCGTGCGCGCCATTTCGCAAGCTGCACAATGCAAGGCTGCGCAGACGCCGGAGGGCACATAATGGCGGCTTGAAGCGCCTTGACACCACTCATTAAGACGAGAGGAACTTTTTGACGGTTTAAAAATAACTGGAACACAAAAAATCTAAGAAATTACGCTTTTCCGTTCTTATACAGGGTGTACTAAGCCGAAAGGTAAACTTTTACTAAAGGCGCTTGTAGACGATGCATAGTACAAGACAAGTAGCAAGTCTTGGGTTAATAGGTTATTACTGGGCAAAAGTGCTCCATCTTCGACCGCATCATCGCTTTCTATCAGGCGAGATCGTGGTCAAACGTTAGCCGAGTCCGATGTAAAAAAAAAACAAGTAGAAGTTGTAAGTAGCTACTACGCATCGTCTGTAAACTTTTTGCGTATTGCAAGTGGCAGTGGAAGTACTATTAAGCACTTCCACTAAGCAAAACGTTGCAGACGATGCGTAGTAGCTACTTACAACTTCCACTTGCTATACCTGTACTACGCACGACGTAACTAAACTAACACTACGAAGTAACTCTAAAATCGCGAAAAAAATATCAGCCGTTCCAAACACTTTTTCTAAGGAGCAACTGTTTTTTTGGCGATATCAGTGTTGGTCCCATTGTAAAATTTGTACATAATTATGGGTATTACGGACCGGAAGGAGTGAGATTTCCACACGTGAAATCGCAGTAAAACTTGTATTTTAGATAGCCCGTTGGTCCAGTTGGTAGTGAATTTGCCTTCTAAGCTTGGGGGCGTGGGTTCGATTCCCATCTAGGATAAACATTTGTGTTTGTTCTATATCTGGTTGTTAATATCTATTTAAGTATGTATTTAAAACTATATATGTATGTATGTATATCAGTCTCTGGCAGCCATATCACAAGCTTTGCTTAGTTTGGGGTCAGATGACAGTGTGTGAAAAAAAAAAGCCCCGAATATTTATTTATTTATTTATTATTATTATTATTTTTAAAGCTATCAACGCACATATAATGACAATTCCATGATGTTGGGTCGCCTGATGGTAAGTGATCACCGTCGCCTATAGATACCTGTAACATGGGCACATAGTTTGCCGACCTTTAAATACTCTATATTAACAACCGTTTCGAAGAACCCCATGTCATAGTTACTGGGAAATTTCGCAGGATAACTCATTCCACATATTATAAATAAATAAATATAAATAAATATTCGGGACAAATTTGCACACACGGTCATCTGACCCCAAACTAAGCAAAGCTTGTGATATGGCTGCCAGAGACTGATATACATACATATATAGTTTTAAATACATACTTAAATAGATATTAACACCCAGATATAGAACAAACACAAATGTTCATCACATGAATGTTTGTCCTAGGTGGGAATCGAACCCACGCCCTCAGGCTCAGAAGGCAGGTTCACTACCAACTGGACCAACGGGCTATCGGGCTATATATTGTAGGTACAATAGACTATTATTTTTAATATATGGGACATCTATTAAATAGAGATCATGGATAAGTAGCTACAAGACGTTTGAGATAATAATTAAAACAGTTTTATTAAAAACTTTAAATATGTATCCAGTATTTAACTCTATGATAAATAAATATTACTTGATATTACTCACCACAATTATAATTATTTACCATAATAATTTACATAATAATAGTTTAACTAAACACATTAAACCTTCAATTAAAGGTTTTCCTGTAACTAGTAACCCGAACTCATTCCGTCTCGTAACTTGATAACGAACGATTATAATAATTGTTGCATTATTACACTTTGGTACAGTCAGCCACACATTCAGTGCTTATCACATTCGACTGACAATCGTGAAACTCCACTGTACCTGCAATATGTGGAATGAGCTATCCTGCGAAATTTCCCAGTAACAATAACATGGGGTTCTTCAAATGCTAAAGGTAGGCAACGTATCTATGTGCCCCTGATCTAACAGGTAACCATAGGCAACGGTGATCGCCTACCATCAGGTGACCCGTTAGCTTGTTTGCCGCTTAATGACATACCAACAACTAAAAAAGCCTAATCTCTAGAGCCTGGCTCTTACAGGGTTACGCAGAAAGTTACACCCTTTATATAGTTCAGGCGTGATGGTGGTCAAACGCAAGTCTATTATTTATAAAAAAAAAATAAAAAAATGAATCTGCCTTAAACTCGAGCTAGTACCGAAAAGTCTGCCAAAAAATTCCTTATTACTTCTACAAACGCACACTTCAATATTAAGCGGCACACAACTACAAACGATATGCTCAAAATGAAATTAAATGAACGACCAGGGGGTAAGTGCCAAAGGGGAAACTGTAGGTATAACGCTTCCATTTTTTATTCTTAGATATGTATAGACATACAAGAAAAGAAAAAAAAACTGTAAATTAGACGTATTTTCTTTTCTTTTCGTAGGGTAGAGGTTCGATCTGGAGCCGGGGTCTTAGACTACTGCTTCGGTATCCTCTGCCTGTCGTAAAAGCCGATTAAAAGGGGGCCTTTGGGCTTGTGGATGGTCAGATTTGGGGATCTGACCGCCCATTCAGCAAGCCCAGGGAAGACAACGGCGCGGTGTGGCCCGCGCTGTTGTAAAAGAAAGGAACGGAAATCCCCTGAGCATTTCCCGGGACCGTTGCTTCAGGCAGTGTACTAGAGGGATACCGGTGCGTTCCTATGGAGATCCCTCCGTACCCTCCGTCTTAGCACAGAGGTCCCCCCCCCCACCCCCCCGTCAAAAAAAGTCAAAAAAAAGTTGTGAATTGCTATCGATGATGACTATTTATCTAGCCGCTAGTAGTCAAAAATATGTTGATATTTAATAGTCTTGAAGCATATTAGGTTATTTCCACCGCTGACTGTATATTGAAGATGAAACCATCGCAGTAAACCTGCCTCATAATTATGTGTTCGCTGGCCTCAGGTCGAGGTGATGCTTCGTTACAGCCACAGAATGTTACATAGTTTATTGCGGAAAAATACGGAACATTACTATAAAATCCGCTCGTAGTAATTTTTAAGACAAAAACGAATCGTAAATTCGTATCACTAACATTATAAATGCAAAAGTAACTCTACTATCCACAGAAAAGAATTAAATTTTTTGTTTAAATTAGTACGCTTTCATTTTTGTAAGAAACTAGTTGTAGCCAGTTGCACCCATATAAACGAAACGTCAGTCATTCAAAATGAGACAAAATGATGCGAACAAAGAACTTTAAGACCTAACCCAAAAAGGTAACGTCCAAGTTCTTTAGACGCGGAGTTCGACGCGTTGACATAAATAAGAATGTTCAATCAAGGTTCTGTCATAATGCCTAGCGACAGATTTTCCTTCTCATTTCCGTTCTATTTACTTGTATTTTCTGTGCTACTATCTATATATTCTATTGTCTCTCTCTCCTTGTCCTTCTGTCTCTCAGTATGCCTCTTTATCTCTCTGTCGGTCTCTCTGAATCTCTAACACTCCTTCTTCACACGTCCTTTTCTCTCTCTCTCTCTCTCATTGCAAGCCTATATCTGTCCCATTTATCCCTCCGTCTCTCTTCTGTTTGACATTTTAACGGCTTAACCGATCCTAATTAAGTTTAGTAAGGAAATAGTGTGCATCAAGAATACGGATATATGATACTTTTTTGTCCCGGAAAAGACGGGAAAACTAGAACATCGCGTTACGGAAAGAGAACAGCCGTAGCATTGAAAGAGTACTACAAGAAGGTTCTTAATAATGTACGTACTTATTTATTATTTCCAAGCACTATAAAAAATGCTTAATTGCGTTCTAAAAGGTTACATGATTTTCTGGTTACCTCGTATAATAAAGTGACGAACGAATTTGCCCAAATAGGCTTTACGAGGCGGCTCAAGGGCTCGATATTGTACCTATATGTATAGGTACAATATTTTTTTGTTTAATTGTAATTTTTGTAAATCTATTTATTTTACGGTACAGTAAGGAGGTACCTGTGTGACTGTTAACCTTCGACCAAAATAAAAGCTGTTAATTGGTAAAATTATAAATTCATCATAATCATATATAAGACGTCCACTGCTGAACATAGGAGCCTAGAACTCCACACTACGATATAGCTTCGTGGTAAGAGTAAAAAAAAATCTATGAAAAATTAAATATTTAAATTAAAAAAATATGAAGAAACGTTCTTTTTAAATCTGGGAAGAAAACAGATAAATACATTAATAAAAAAAATCCCCTTAGTATTTACCCAACAGTATTGTATTATATTGCGACCAACTTGTAGGGTTGGTCAATTGCAGGAACTACAAATTTTCTGCAGATCACTGTCAGTTTTGTTTTAAAAATACGGTGGTCGCTCCCTCACTTATCTCTACAGAAAAGTTGGTTGGTGTGTAAACTGTTGGTACCACAAAAATTTACTAGATGTCGCTGTACGATCTTAAAACGCGCAAACGGTTTGTTCCGCATTTTGGTAAAAAACATAATAGGCTTGTAATCGCGTTTGACAGACGGACGTGAATGGACAGGCGATTTTAGAATCACTGTTATCATTCCGCCATAACATATTCTATAATAGTTTTTGAAAGGTCTTCTTGCTTTGGTGAGATTGGCCTTCTAAATAAATAAACAATAATGATATAATACTCCGCCAGATATAGCGCTCCGAGAAAAAGTGTCACATCAATGTCATGGATACACGTACACGTGCATAAGCAAGAGCCCCCTCCTCGCGTCGTGCTCCTCATGTCTGAGGGTCGTGCGTGACCCCCACCGCCCATCAGTCTCTCCTTTATGATTTTACGCCATCTTCCCCTATCCTCGGCGACATGAAGCGCATCGTATACAAAAGTAGAAAAATACAGTTAAAGTTGAGATTGAAAGTCTCCATTTTTTTTTTTTTGCTGAAGTGACTTATAAAAGGCCTACGTTAAGGGGGAGGCCTATGTTCAGCAGTGGACGTCTTCTGACTGATGATGATGATGATAACTTATAAAACTTATGTCAATTTACTCATTGAACCTAATAAAAATTACAAGTAAAATAAAAACTATCTAAAATTTAAATTTATAACTAAAATTAATCTAAAACTATTCTAACAATCCACTATCAGTGGGCAGCGTTCCCAAAATGCTAGCAGCATTGCCATGTTGTATGATAGTTTTTATATTACTTGTACTTAAAAAACAAACAGTCGAATTGATAACTTCCTCCTGAAGTCGGTTAAAAAATTGTATAGCCCTGAAGTCGGTTTTTGTTTTTTAATAAAAAACTCAAGTTTAAAGTTTATTTATTTCATTGATACAAAAGCCACTAAATTTAATACTTAAAAATACTAAGCTAGCTACTTATTATTTTCATTATAGTACCTAGGTATATACACAATATTCGGCTTAACTATTTAATAATTTAACTTGTTGTTTAGCATTTCAATGAATAATCAAAAATGTAAAACTCCAGGTCAAGCGAACCAAGCAGTGGAACTGAACGTGACCGGCGGCGCCCTGGGGCTGAACAAGATGTCGAAGCGCGAAGAGGCTCCTTACGCGGCCGAGGACGAGCAAGTGAAGGGGCTCAACTTCCACCAGAGCAAGGAGGTGCTCATCGTGGACAACAACGGCGTCGGACCCAACGGCGACGTGAGTACTCACTATATACAATACTAGCTGTTGCCCGCGACTTTGTACGCGTAGACTTCATATAAACTTTCAGTCCCCATATGCCCCCCTTAATTCGGCCCTTACGCAAAATCCTTACTTAGCGGACCTCTACATCTCGTAAGGAATCTACATGCCAAATTTGAGTTTCATAAGTCAAGTAGTTTTCGAGATTTCGTGATGAGTCAGTGGGTGAGCGAATGAGTAGATGAGTTCCGCTTTTATATTATACTAGCGGTCCGCCCCAGCTTCGCACGGGTATAGATTATAGCTTATGTCACCCGGGGATAGTGTAGCTTCCCAACAGTGAAAGAATTTTTCAAATCGGTTCAGTAGTTTCGGAGCCTATACAATGCAAACAAACAAACAAACAAACAATCAAACAATCAAATCTTTCCTCTTTATAATATTAGTATAGATTTACTAGCCGTTACCCGCGACTTTGTACGCGTAGATTTTCACCTAAACTTTCAACACCCTTTTGGACCCTCTAATTCGGCTCTCTCGCAAAAAATATATTTGTGGACATCTAAACCCTATTAGGAACCTAGGTACTTGCCAAATTACAGATTGGTAGTTGCATAACTTTCAGCACAACATGCACAGTCCAATTCCACCTCCTTAATCCTTCCTTTTTGTAGAAATATTCAAACAGTTTGTTTTAAAACTTTTAGCCTAAATAACTACCAAATTTTATCTCCCTAACATCAAAAACATAGGTTTTTGAAATAAATTTTGAACCTCCATTTGCCACCCTGCGACCCGTATGCAAATCATTTTAAACGCACCTCTACACTATACCCGATAAAGAATCAACTTGCCAAATTTCAGCTTCGTAGTTACAAAATGCAAGCCCCATTTTTACCTCCAAGCCAGTACAGGGTTACGCATTTACACAAGGTCACTGTACTCCTCATGGTGAACAACTTTTACTAAAAGACCAACCCTGAAATAGCGAAAAAAAGTTCAGTGGTCCTATCGTAAAAGTTGTACATAATAATGAGTACAATGACCTCCTTTCGGTTTAGTGACGGGTAAATGCGTAACCCTGTACTGGCGCAAGAAGCGCCTTTGAAATTATAATAGTTCCTCTTCACTCCCACTGAATAAGCTTGTTTGATAATTTTTTACACGTTTTAATATTGTTTTTGGTGTTCGGTTCTATTTAAAGCATAAAGTCAGCATTTTGACAAATAAAAAAATATGTCGGGTAGCCTTTAGTTGTCGTACAGAACAATAGGAAAAAAAGCCCTTTTGACCCCAAACACAACAAACTTGGGAGACAGAAGGAATAACCCTCTAGAATGCAGATTCTTTCTTCCAGTGGCCTCATGGAATCCCTTCACCCAACGCCACATGCTTGAGTCACAACAGAAGCGTCCAGCAGAATTTCTTATCACTGTAAATGTTTTTTTATCTGGTTCCAGCTTCCCGGCAAGATAAGCAGCGCCGTGACTCCGGAGTGTGACGACTGCGGCAGCTGTTTCAACGTGAGTTTATACATGACTCATATTATGATTTAGTACCGTGGTAGTGGCCGTGGTATTCTATTTGGGAGACCGCTAGACTTGAAAGCGAGGTCGCGGGTTCAAACCCGAGCCCGTACCAATGAGCTCTTTGGAGTTTATGTACGGATTTTCATACCACTGGCTTTTCGGTGGAAAAACATCGTGAGGAAACCTGCATACGTACGGAAAAGGAATTCAATGGCGTATATGAATCCACCAACCCGCAACAGGGCCAGCGTGGTGGATATGGCCCAATCAACCCTTTCGGGGGTAGGCTAAAAGTCCAGCAGTGGACTGTTAAAAGGCTGATTATGATGATGATTTAGTACAGAAAAATAACAAAATTACAATAAAATATAACCTAAACAATAATAGCAATACCCCTATCTAAGGGGGAGGGCTTTGTTCAGAAGTATACTTTTACTGGCTGATGATTGTGATAACCTATAACACGCAGGGATAGTGTAGCTTTCTATTAGTAAAAGAACTTTTAGAATCGGAGCAGTCATTCCAGAGTTTAGTGCGTACGAACACACAAGATCAAAAAACACAAACCATATCACAATATCAACCAACGCCCACCCTCCCCCGTCCCTCACCTTTCCTTCCCCTGAATAAATATTGAAATTATTGGAAAACCTATAATAACTTATTTTTTCCGTTAACAGTTTACTACCCGAGGCAAGATCAAGGCTCTAATCCAGAAGAACTTCCTCCGGATGTGGCGTAACATCGGCGTGATGCTCTTCATCTTCGTACTTCCGGTGATGCAGGTCATTCTGTTCTGTCTGGCGATAGGACGAGACCCCAGCGGACTCAAACTGGTAAGTAGACGAGTAGACTACAGTAGACTAGTAGACTACAATAGACTAGTAGATTACAGTAGACTACAATAGACTAGTAGATTACAGTAGACTAGTAGACTACAGTAGACTAGTAGACTACAATAGACTAGTAACTACAGTCAACCAATAACCTACTAGCTAGATTAGCTAATTATGGTATTACTGATCTACTGATCAATAGCCAACATACGGTGGACCATCAGTAATTTGGGTTGGTGGACCAGTTAACTGGATTTGTTAGATCACTGAACCAGTAGACAAGACTACTAGATCAATAGCTCAGAAACAGTTTGGTGGCCAAACGCGCAATAAAAAAAAACCTAAACCAGTCCAGTAGACTAGACTAACAGACCCCAAGGAAAAACTATTTTCAGCATATTCGTATCTTTGTTGACCTTTCACTCTATTTAGTCCCAATCTCCCAAAAACTCTGCTGTTTAAAAACATGGAACAGTAGGTATTTAAACGTGAAATTATCGCCATAAAACCTTGGTGAAAAAATTTGATGGCAAATTTTACCACTTAGCACCATTTCACATAAAAAGTGTAATTTGCAGGCGATAGTAAACGACGACGTGCGCCTATCGGACGGGGAATGCTTATTCAACTCGTCGTGCAGCATGAGGAACCTCTCGTGCCGGTACCTGTACCACCTGCGGAACCACACCGTGAAGGAGTACTACGCGGACCTCACGTCAGCGCTGGACGCTGTCCGCGCGGGGGAGGCGTGGGGCGCTCTCTACTTCAACGAGAACTACACGGACTCGCTAGTAGCGAGACTGGCGCTAGGTACGTTCATACAGTTTCTGCTTTAACGAGAACTCATCGCACGGACGATGCACAGTATACCGGTCGTGCTAACAACCCTCATGCCGTAGTTGAAGAAAGTAGGAGTAAACTTCTGTCTGAAGTCGAGACCTCTCTTGAGCAGGTCTCGGTCTGGGGTGAACTGAACCTGGTTCAGTTTAACCCAACAAAGACACAAGTTTGCGCGTTCACCGCTAAAAAAGCCCCATTTTTTATAGCTCCTCATTTTCAAAACACTCCCCTCGAGGTTTCCAGAAAGCATTGGAATCCTTGGAGTCGATATTTCTACGAATGTACAGTTCCGCGGTCACATCGCAAGTAAGGCCAAGCTCGCATCTAAGAAACTTGGTGTGCTCAACAAGGCGAAGCGGTACTTCACGTCGAGACAAAGACTCTTGCTTTACAAAGCGCAAGTCGGACCTCACATGGAGTACTGCTCCCATCTATGGAACGGAGCACCCAAGTATCAGTTGACCCACTCGATGCATTACAGCGTAGAGCTGTCAGAGTTGTCAACGATCCCTTCCCGATCACTGAACACCTTGAGCCGCTCAGCATGCGCAGAGACGTCGGGTCTCTTTGTATCTTCTATCGCATTTACAACGGGGAGTGTTCTGAAGAACTGTTTGATCTGATGCCGGCGTCGCGGTTTTACCATCGCACTAGCCGCCACCGCCTGAAGGCTCATCCACACATCATAGATCAGTGGAAATCGCACACTGTGCGATTCACACGATCCTTTTTGCCTCATACCTGCAAAATGTGGAATGAGCTACCTTCTACGGTGTTTCCGAGAAGTTATAACATGGGGTTCTTCAAAAGGCGAGTTAATAGAGTTCTAAAGGGTCGGCAACGTATTTGTGATGCCTCTGGTGTTACAAGTATCCATAGGCGACGGTGACTGCTTACCATCAGGCAGCCCTTCTGCTTGTTTGCCACCTGTGGCATTAAAAAATCGACGGGGAGGCCTATTTCCAGCCGTGGACGTCCTATGGCTGAAATGCCGATGATTAAAAATTAATTAATATTTTTCGTGTTGTGTTTTGTCTCATGTACCCTAATATCTTCGATACCTTCGATAGCGGACACGGCTGACAACGAAACCATCACCTCGTCGGAGGTGCAAGTGTGGCTCGACATGTCCAACCAGCAGATCGGTCTCATGCTGAACCGAGACATACAGTTCTCCTACCGGGACTTCGCTAAGGTAACATTATACAAAAATAACATTTGGTCATTATGATAATTTTATTTATAAAAGTATCATAAAAATAAGGAGTTCACCGAAAGTCACCGACATAGCCCACCGGGTTAGCAAGCCGGGTTAGCAGTGGGCAGGGCACATAGCACGCAGAACAGACGGCCGATGGGGCCGAAAGGTGCTCGAATGGAGACCACGGACTGGTGAGCGCACCGTAGGACGTCCACCCACAAGATAGACAGACGACCTAAAAGAGACCGCAGGGAAACGCTGGATGCAGGCCGCTTCCAACCGCCGCTTTTGGATATCGATGGGGGGAAGGCCTATGTCCAGCAGATGATGACCATGATTATTCTACTTGTATTAAGTATTTTTTGTCCTTTGTATGTAATTTGTGGCGTGAAGTACCTAGTTTTCTATACCTACATCCGTCTACTCCAGGACCTGCTAGAGACGTGCAACTACAACCCGAAGCTCGGCGACATCCCCATCGACTTCATGGACCCGATCTACGGCAGCAAGAACCCTTCCTTCACGGACTTCGTGGCGCCCGGAGTTATACTTACGTGAGTTGTTATAAACAGTTTATAATAAACCGAACCCCGACTGTTATCTTTTTTTTGTTAAAATTTTCATGACCGTGGATTCAACGTCCTTTAGTCGTAATATTAAACAGTTCACATAGTATTAATAGCGTCAAACAAGTCATAGTCACAGTCAGAGTCAAGCTAAGTAAGTCATGGTCAAGTCAAACTCATGCCCCTGTAAAGCAGTGGAGACTTTACAAGAGGCTCCTATGGAATTTTGGAAACAACACGAAAAGACACGTTTCACATCGTTATATCACTTCCCCACACTCGAGCACGTTTACGAGCACTTAATGAATAATAATTCACCATTTAGTACACATTAACACTCAGTTTAACGCTACATAGTATACAATTTCATATTTCCGCAGGCGTTAACGCTAACAGAAAATGGGTCTTGTCTAACCCCTCTGATGTTTGTGCCAGGCTGTGGTTAGTTACACCTCTTACTAGATGGCGTTAGAGTCGAGTTAGCTCGCGGTGGCGGCATGTTTCGTTTTCTTGATATATACAGTAGGTAATTCATGTTATAAAGAACCGATAATCGTTATTTCTTGTTTTTTGAATTCCGGCGCAGTTTTACAACTGTTATACGGAATAATATGGTTGCCAAACTATCAACAACATACCAAAAATGTATGTGCTAATTCTAACTCAGAAAACTTAACGTTATAACTACAGTTTCCCCTTTAGCAGTTACAGCTCCCCCTCCCCCCCCCCCCCCCCCTTGATCGTCCATTTGATGATTTTTGAGCTTATCGTTTGTAGTTGTGTGCCGCTCAATATTGAAGTGTGCGTTTGCAGAACTAGTAAGAATATGTCAGTGTGTGCAATTCGTGTTTACTTCGCCCTTCAGTTTTTAAGGCAGATCCAAACTATGAAACTATTATTAATCCCACAGACCTCTAATTTCTGTAGCGACCCGCCCCGGCTACGCACGATGTAATTTACGTGCGAGACCGGGGCGGGTCGCTAGTTATATATATATATAAACCTTCCGTAAAAAATATCTAACTGATGGTGAAAACCGCATCAAAATCCGTTGCGTGGTTTAGGAGGAGTTAGCGGCCATACAGACAGACAGACGGGGAAAGCGACTTTAATTTATACTATGTAGAGATAACGAATAGGCAACTTTTTCTCTCGCAAAAATGTACGGTTCCTGTAGGACAGCTGATGAAACCAGTCACTTATAATTGTCTCATACTGCTACTTTAAATTCCAGGATCGTGTTCTTTTTGGCGGTGGCTCTGACGTCTTCAGCCCTTATCGTGGAGCGGATGGAGGGTCTCCTGGACCGGTCGTGGGTCGCCGGCGTGTCCCCCGGGGAGATCCTGTTCTCGCACGTGATCACGCAGTTCGTGGTGATGTGCGGCCAGACCGCTCTGGTGCTCATCTTCATGATATCCGTCTTCGGAGTCAAGAACAACGGGAACATCATATTTGTCGTAATGCTTACGTTGCTGCAAGGTGGGTCACGTTCCTTTTTAACCCCTGACGCAAACAGAGCGTTGTTATAAGTTGAACGTGTGTATCTGTGTCTCTCACCTCATGGTGATATGGGTGGTATGGGCCTCATAAGCAAGCTCAAAGTCGCACAACGAGCTATGGAGAGGGCTATGCTCGGGGTTTCTCTACGAGATCGAATCAGAAATGAGGAGATCCACAGACGAACGAAAGTCACCGACATAGCCCACCGGATTAGCAAATTGAAATGGCAGTGGGCAGGGCACGTATCACGCAGAACAGATGGCCGATGGGGCCGAAAGGTTATCGGATGGAGACCACGGACCGGTAAGCGCAGCGTAGGACGTCCACCCACGACCTAAAAGAGACCGCAGGGAAACGCTGGATGCAGGCCGCTTACAGCCGGCCTTTTTGGAGATGGATGGGGGAGGCCTATGTCCAGCAGTGGACGTCCTATGGCTGAAATGATGATGATGATCTGTGTATGTGGCATTAGCTCACAAACGGCTGAACCAATGAACTAAAAGGTGACTTGATCGAGACTGTTCTCAGCTATGATTTAAGAAAATATGTTCAACTTTGAAGAATATCATGAGCTCGACTTCAAAAAAGGATTTTCAAATAAGGGGGGGCTCTCAATTCGGATGTATTTTTTTTGTTACCTCATAACTCCGTTATTTATGAACTGATTTGGAAAATTCTTTATTTGAAAGCATAAAAGTACTTTTCGATTAGTCCTATAAAAATTTCGTCAAAATCGGGTTAGTAATTTGGCTTTTAAACCAAAATAACTGTGTCACAAGACAATATTATGTCATCTGAGGAGCCGAAATTGCATATTTTACAAATTTAATGAGGTCGGTTTTTAAATTGGTAATTATTCATAGATAAATATGGTAGCCTATGAAAGCTCTTCTTGGTTTGCCGTGTCTTCTTTTAGTTTTAATGAATTTGTGATGCTCTAGCAATGTTCTATTCTAATTTCCCTAATTTTCCAGGTCTCTGCGGGATGTGCTTCGGTTTCGTCATATCAGCCGCGTGTGAGCTCGAACGAAACGCGATCCAACTGGCCCTGGGGTCATTCTACCCTACCTTACTCCTCAGCGGGGTCATCTGGCCCATCGAAGGAATGCCCTGGATTCTCCGCTACGTCTCTCTTTGCCTACCCCTGACTTTAGCCACGAACTCCTTAAGATCTATATTAACCAGAGGCTGGCCCATCACTGACCCTGAAGTGTACATGGGTTTCTTGTCGACACTTGGGTGGATTGCCCTCTTTTTAGTCGTCACTTTAACTATACTAAAGTTTAAGAGGAATTAGGATACCGCCATTTTTAAGTCTTTGGTTGCATGCGAATTATTATTGAGATTTAACACGACTGCTTAACGCTAAAGTTGAACTGTTGTGACATTTCAAATCTTCAAAGCAATCAGGTAAAGAAGTTTTAAATAATTGGGCCGTGCCTGATTGTATATTTTTTGTTTCTAATTTATTTTATTTTTCGGTCAAAAATCACCCGTCGTGATTGGTTTTTTTCTTTTTACAGTACGTAATTCTGGTTTTATGTTTGTGTTAAGAAACTGGGGTTAAAGCATATCATAACATTGTGTAAACTTGATATCATGAACTGAAAAACGAATGCAACATGTTTTGTGTGCAACAAATATTAATTTGTTTGAAATAACTGCCAGTAAAATTACGCCAGTATAAAGTTTTTTTATTGCATAAAAATTAAAATTCATCGAACATGCTTGAAATTGAGGTCCATTGACCTTATCAGCTGACTCTGTGGCTGTACTAAACATAGATTGATGAAACGTTAAAATAATAACAATTACAAAGTTGCAGTCGTTTTTCAGTAATTGATGATTAAAGAAATATGATTTAGACAAAAATCTTTGCTCAATCCATAATAAATCTGAATAGTGTATTTGTAGCTAATGTCGAATCCAAATAAACAATCTACGAATTACTTCAACAGGGTTAAGAAAGCCCTACCAATGATACCAAGTCTGTTCTCTCTTACTAAACGAAACATGACAGTAAAAACATTATAGTCTTTGTTCATTAAACTGTAATCAACACGGAACATATAATTTTCAAGTTGTCAAATGAAACCTCACAAAACTTTGAAAGACTACATGTGTTAGCCAGTTGTGGTCATTGACCTTATCAGCTGATCACTTTTCTATCCAGATTTCTGTTGAAGGGTGTTGTGAAAAATAGAGCGATTTTTTAAAATGACAATTTAATCTGTAATACAACAAACTGGAATCAATAAATCTATCGAAGTTTGAATCCGTAGATTGGTTAATGGGTTTGGTTTATTGACTGTAAGTCAGTGTAAATAGTAGTCTATATTTATACTGTAGGGTACGGTAGGGGCATGTTAGCAATAATGACTGGTCAAACGCTTTGTTTTATATTTACTGGGTTTGTATGCATTTTTGTACTAGATTATTAGGGATTTTCCATAGTTTTGTTTTACAAATTTTGTAACAATAATTTTATTTAGAACGATACCTATGCAACTTTTGTGTATTACCAACAAAACAAAACTCAAGAACATGAAAAGCTATTAGCAAAATGATCTAAATGTCATTTTGTACACTTTTTTAATTTAAGATTTTTTGCATATGGCAGCTCAGGTATGAGAACCTAGCAACAATTTCTTTTTTTAATAAAAAAAATAGCGGCAAACGAGCGTGCAGTCCGCCTGATGGCACACTTAAACTGATATCGGAATAAATTATAGTCTAAGCTAATATTTTGATGTTTACAAACCCAAAATTATGCATCGGTAGTGGACTTAACATAAGAGTATTATTTTAAAGCCTGTTTCAACAGCACCTTATAAAAACATACCTACTTATAAGTATAAATACTTATCACCTTAAGTTGGGAACAATTACTTGTACACCTATACACTATACATGGGCTTACACTTTTAAAACAACAAACAGAGTTTTGTAGGACATTTTAAAATTCCGCTTTACTAAGCCGGAAATAGCACTTAGAACTTAGTTGAATAAACTAACTAATTTCCGTAAGAACTAAGTTCTTGATATTACTCATAATAGTTATATTTAAAAAAACAAAAAATGGTCTGTGAAACGGGCGTACTTTAACAAGAAATACCTGAAAAAATGAGTTACCATAGAGTAAGATGGTGCCATAACAATATGGTTTGTTCAGGCAAAAATTACAAAAAATCCATAAACAATTTTTTGCGTATTGCAACACTGGCTTGTTTTTGAAATCAGCGCCATCTTGTGCCGTAAGAAAACTTGTCGGTCATAAAAGCTGTTATTGTCGATGGTCCATGTAATACGTAAGTAAATGTACAGTAAGTTAGAATTTGTATGGAATTAGGGTAGGTAGAGTAAGATTACGTATTTAGTAGATTTTTATGAATGCGGTGGTGTACGATTTATCGATTATTCGAGTTATTCGAGTCCAGTTGGCACAGTTAAATTGAATTTGTAATTTTGTACCGGATTCATTTAAAAATCTATAATTATATTATAGTTTAGAAGTGTCAGACTGTGATTATTTTTGCTAACATTGACATTTTTTTGTAATGACAATTATACAGTAAACTTGTACCAAATAAATATGGCTTTTATTAAACGAACCTTTTTTTGGGTATCTACTTGGTATTTATAACTAGGATATAACAAATGGCACGTCAAAACACAAAACACAAACGTGCACCAAAATGTCTCATCTCATCAATCACACTTTTATCATCATTATCAGCCTTTCATGTTCCCACTGTTGGGACGCTTCGGCATGCCGAAGAATGCCGATGGATGCCGAAGGATCCTGTGGGATCCCACGTGACGAAAGGTAGATTCAACCTTATTTCAATTACTTAGCACTCGCATTCCTTTAACGACATTAGGGTATCTATGCGTCTCACGTGATGCAGCGGCGTGACGCGGCATCCCATGGAATGTCGCGACGTGCCGATGGATCCATGGGAATGACGCGATGTGCCGCGGCATCCCATGGAATGTCGCGACGTGCCGATGGATCCATGCGAATGACTCGACGTGCCGCGGCATCACATGGAATGTCGCGACGTGCGGATGGATCCATGCGAATGACACGACGTGCCGCGGCATCACATGGAATGTCGCAACGTGCCGATGTATCCATGGGAATGACGCGATGTGCCGCGGCATCCCATGGAATGTCGCGACGTGCCGATGGATCCATGCGAATGACACGACGTGCCGCGGCATCACATGGAATGTCGCAACGTGCCGATGGATCCATGCGAATGACACGACGTGCCGCGGCATCACATGGAATGTCGCAACGTGCCGATGTATCCATGGGAATGACGCGATGTGCCGCGGCATCCCATGGAATGTCGCGACGTGCCGATGGATCCATGCGAATGACACGACGTGCCGCGGCATCACATGGAATGTCGCGACGTGCCGATGGATCCATGCGAATGACACGACGTGCCGCGGCATCACATGGAATGTCGCGACGTGCCGATGGATCCATGGGAATGACACGATGTGCCGCGGCATCACGTGGTACGTTTTGGCCTATTCGTGTTGAAGTAGGGGAATTTCAGTGATTAAATCATTTAAATATGGTTGAAAATAAGTTGTCAACACAAAACATTTTTGCGACGCCGTACCATGCCTACTGCTCGCAGTCTGTAAGCGCACATGCTAGCTCGGTCACCATCACAAAGTGTGTTTGTTTGTTCTTATTTCACGCAGCGACAGAACAACGGATCGATGTCAAAGGTCAGAGACTAACATAGGATACTTTTTATGGATAATGTACGTTTAGTAAGACAATATCCACGCGGATGAAACCGTAGAGCACGGCTAGTACTGGATCATAGTATAATAATATACTCCGCCAGGTATAGCAATCCGAGAACAAATGTCCACGTGGGCGTCCCGCAATGATGTCATGATGTCAATTTACAACAGGTTCGAGAGAGATGACGATACACCACGTAACAGCTGATTGAATAAAGTGGCAACTGGACAGTGACGTCATTGCGGGACCACTCCCAGATTGCTAGACCTTGTTTTCTTAGATCATGTGCTGAATAAAATAAAACAGGTTAACATAAACTTGGTTTATTTTCATAATTAAATCAATTAAAATAACTTACTGACTTATGTCACATTTGTCACGATTTTTTCGTCAAAATCTCACTTAGCGCCTTCTTCTGCTTCAGCCCCTTGTTAGGTTTGTGCTTCTGTAATACAATGAAGGAAAATCATTTAAATCAATCAATATTAAAATATTGTCCGAGACAAGCGAAGGTGTTGAAGAGTACGAGAACAGTCGATGTTGGCAAGTCATTGGCATTATATGATATTGGATATAGGCATGTGTCCTCACATTTAATTTATTACAAATAACCGGCTTAGCGAGGAATACAACTAAATACATTACACATACTGAAAAAATAATTTAAATTGGCCGATAAATCTCTGAGATATGAGCGTTTAAAGTTTTAGGTGGGGATAGGGAGGGGATGCTCTATCCCTTTCTCGCAAAGCGTGTGTTAGTATAGCATTAGTATGGCGCTCCTGAGCCGTGACGTCACGGCTCAGTATAGTGCGCTCTCTGTCTAGCATGAAATTTAAATGCTTATATCTTATTTATTTTTGAACTAATTTTAATTTTGTTTTTGTTGATGTGCTCTATTTATGATCAGCTTTTTTATGAGGTAATAAAAAAATATTAGTCATCATGCCTATTATCAAAATTCTTGTCTGCCCCCTCCTTTTTTTCCCACGAAGGGGGGGGGGGCGGCAAACAAGAATAAAAATTCCAGTCTGTCCCGAATTTGAATCCGGGGACATACAGAAATTAATCACTGTTTTAAACTATCACGGTTGTTCACTAAAGTTATATGATTATTTACGGGATATTTACCGTGGTAAGGTTGTGGAATGAGCTCCCGATAATCGAAATATCGGGAGCTCATTCCACAACCTTACCACGGTAAATATCCCGTAAATAATCATATAACTTTACAGAAATTAATGTGCCTGTGTATGTCAGTAATTTAACGAAATCTGTTCTCCAAAATTTCCAGAACTTACTAACATGCTTATAATACAGGGTTACACATATAGACTGTACTAAGCTGAAAGGTGGTCATTGTACTCATCATTATGAACAACTTTTACTACTGCAGGCCTAGCACGGGCCGTGAACAAATTGTCTTTCAACCGTTTTTATCCTGCGAGAAAAAGACAAACGTATCCATATTCTAGCTTTGTCGCGTCTAGGCGTGGATAAAAACTGTGGAAAGACAATTTATCCACAGCCCATGCTAGGCCTGCAGGACCAACACTGAAATCGCGTAAAAAAATCAGCTGTTCCATACAACATTTTGTCAAATGAGACCGTTTTCTATGGAACAGCTGATATTTTTTTCGCCATTTCTGTGTTGGTCCCACTGTAAAAGTTGTTCATAATGATGAAGTACAATGACCTCCTTTCGGCTTAGTAGTCTATATGCGTAACCCTACTTAGACTTTACATACCTTCTTCTTCTCAGCAGTCATGCCGACAAACTCCTTCCTCGGTTTCTTCTCCTTGATGGGTTGGTTAACATTCTTCTGCATCTTGTTCGGTGGACCTTCACTCGAGCCATCCTGGAAATTAATAACAATTAATGTTAATAAAGAAAACAAATATAAAATTTCTTTTTAAAACCTATCATCATCATCATCATCAGCCAGAAGACGTCAACTGCTGAACATAGGCCTCCCCCTTTAACCTCCACACTGAACGACAGCCTGCCTTTTGCATCCACTGGATGCCAGTGACTCTTACTATGTCGTCGGTCCATCTAGTGGGAGGCCTACCTACGCTGCGTCTTCCGGCTCGTGGTCTCCACTCGAGAACCTTTCTTCCCCATCGATTATCGGTTCTCCGAGCGATGTGGCCTGCCTATTGCCACTTCAACTTGCAAATTTTAACAACTATGTCGGTGACTTTGGTTCTTTGGCGAATATCCACGTTTCGTATTCTATCGCGCAAAGAAACTCCGAGCATAGCTCTCTCCATTGCCCGCTGTGTGACTCTGAGTTTTTCCAAAAGGCCAACAGTTAAGGACCACGTCTCAGTACCATATGTTAGCACTGGCAACACACACTGGTCAAAGACTCTTGTCTTTAGGCACTGTGGTATCTTTATTTTATTTAGGGAAAAATAGGTAACTTTCGCTCGACGTTTCGACCATGTGCTCAAATGTGTAATGTTATTCACCCAATGGTGTGTATCAATTAATTTGCTTTATCTCGATGTTTTCATCAATTTTCCTCAACGAAAAGTTTACATTACGAGGCCAGACATTTAAATATTTAAGCAGGAAATCTTATCCTGGACTGCAGTAAGTAATAAATAAACTAACAATCTTACCTGTTGTTTTCTCTTATTCATCAACCTCCTCGCAGCTCCCTCATCTCTACCCTGTCCTTGATTACCCCATTTCCCCCCATCCTGTCCCTGACCACCCCACTTTCCCCCACCTTGTCCCTGATTACCCCACTTTCCTGCATGGCCCTGATTACCTCTGTTCCCCCGATCCTGACCCTGACCTCCCCACTTTCCCCCACCCTGTGCCTGATTTCTCCACTGTCCTGTCTGTCCCTGATTGTTCCACTTTCCTGTCTGTCCCTGATTACCCCTGTTTCCACCCCTTTGTTGCTGTCCTTGGCTACGCGACTTCCCCCCGCTTGGTTTACTTCCACCAGGTCTCTGTACTGTGCACCGCTTCACTCGTATTATCCGGTTCTTGATGGTGAGGTCCTCTTCAGATAATGCCAGAGCCAATTCTACGCCATCTTTGGACGCGAAGTTTACGTAGCCAAAACCTGGAATTAAATGAATTACGAATGAAAACTCGCGCGAGTACTAGGCAAGAGTGCAAGGAGCTACAGCACGTTTTGCTTAGTGCAAGTAGTATAAGTGCTTAGTAGTACTCGTTCTGGTCCTTGCGCAAGTGAATCTTCGATTCCCCACGCTACACCTTCCGCACCCCCGCCTGTCGCGCGCCACGCCCACTGCGCATTGTTCAAACACCAGCGCGAGTACGCGACTTGTGCGCGTCGCACGCAAGTGGCTTTTTACGTTCGAAAGCTTGCGCGAGCAAGCTACTGCGCATGGTCTGCAACGAGCTTGAGTGTCAAAGACCATTTTCTATGGAACAGATGATATTATTTTTTTCGCAATGTTAGGCTTGTTCCCATAGTAAAAGGGATACCTACTCCTACTATTGCTTTTTTTTTGCAATAGATAGTGGAACTTTTCAATGGCTATTAGGAAACCCCAAGAGTTTCAGCTCTCATTGGTTTCCTCACGATGTTTTTCTTCACCGTTGTTGAGTGATTTCATTGAAACTGCACATAATTTACTATAGCACTACATAAGTCATTGGTGCACGGCCGAGGATGGAAATGGGTGCCAACAGATTGTAAAGCACACATGATACCGCTCGGCCACTACAGCTCAACACAATACAATATAATTTATAAAACCGTACTTACCTTTCCCTGCATTAGTTTTCTTGTCCCTAATAATCCTAACAGAGGTGATCTCCCCGCAGTTTTCGAACTTGCTCCGTAATGTATCATCTTCTACAGCAAAGGGCAGGTTCCCCACAAACACTGCACAGTGAGGGTCATGCTCCGCTCCGGTGCTGTCGCTGCGGGACACTCGGAGGTGGTTGCCGTTGACGACGGTGTTGTTTTCTGCTAAGGCCTGGAAAAAAAAGGTTAAATTTGGTTTATTACATAAAATAATACACAATAAGTTCTTATTCTTATTTGAGATGGGGGAACTGCACTGACGTCCCGCTTGGGGTGTATTATGCATTTCCCCCTACCAGCACCTACCAGAGCCGACCCAACTCCTTGAAGTATCGGAGCGAGGCTCTGGGGCGCTGGCACAATACACAATAAGTTATTTCAGTCAATTTTGCCAAAATTCAGCATTCTCTCATAATTCAGTATTTTTAAGTACAGTAGTAAAATGCTGGAATTTCATTTTTCTTAAGTCACAAGTGATCAGGTAGGATGAGCAAGTGACTTGACTAAGGGTTAGGCATCATTTATGGGTATAAGAGGATCAGCATGGGATGGTGTATGGCGCATCAAGCAGATCAAATGATCAAATGAATAGCCGCATGATGAAATGCAGTGGTCATGCAGGAGCATTGCTATTGCTAACGGCAGTGGCTGCTGCTTATCAGCTGTTACATACATTTCGTGACATTTTTGTGTGCGAATGACAGTTTTCTATTGAATGGCTGTTTTTTTGTCATGATTTCAGGTTGGTCCTTTAGTAAAACTTGTTCATAATAATAAGTACAAAGAGCTTTTTTTCTCTTAGTAGACCTTTTCCGTTTATTCCTGTATGTTTCATATTTTTTTAAGGCAGAGATAATCCTGATGATATTATTAATTATTTATATATATTTTTTTTTTATTATTTTAAACTACTTAGATACCTTATTAACTGATGCTGGGTCTGCATATTTCACGTACACGTTTACTGTGGTCCGTTCTGGGTGCAGTTCATTCTTAATGATGGCAAGTTTCGGCGTCACTCGCGCGTCTTTTACTGGTATCGTACGGATCCTGAAAGGAATGAGCAAAAAAACTGACAATTCATCAAACCACAAGCTGCAGACAAACGATGTACTTAAGTATACACTTAAATATCCATGGGTAAAGGCATTATTCATGAAAATGTATGGGAATTTTTTTTCAACTGCATCATCGCTTAAGGCGAAGGTGGTGGTTAAAAATGCAAGCCTATACTTTTGCTTATTTTTTTTGTTGTATTAATCAATAAAATTGCATAATACTAATGACTTTACATTTTACTTTAGATTGTCTTTAAGTTTGTATGTTTTGTTTAGTTGGAAATTGAAAAGCTATTATCACTGGACTATGTGGTATAGACTATAATAGCCGATTAATTTTAGTTGTTGTTTTCTTACCTGATTGTATCTATTTGTCCGTATTTACCAAAAATCTTCTTAACCTCCTTCTTACATTTACTGCTAAATAGCACATTTCCTACGAAAAGAGTTCTTTTTATTTCCGCTTCAGTCATTACTACTTCTTTTTCCTTCTGCTGATTGATACTCTCCTTCTTTTTGCTGCTAGGTTCTGGCTCTTCCTCATCAGAACTTTCTTCTGGTTGATTTTCAGTTGTCAGTATTTTTTCATTCTCCTGTTCATTTTCCGATTCTATTTCATCGTCAGAATCGTGTTCCGAATCAGAATCTTTTTCAGTTATTGCATTTGGATTGGGAATATTTCTTGATTTAACTTCATCATCTTCATCTTCTACTTCACTCTCTGATTCCTTAGCCTCGTCCATTTTTTCTGTTTCTTGTGGTTCATCTTCTGTTATTGATTTATTCGGTTTATTTTTACGGTTTTTCTTCTTTTTATTCGGATTTTGCGGTTCTGTTGCATTTTGGGTATTTTCTTTATTTTCTATTGGTGTGTTAGTTTCGACATTTAGAGGCTTTTTGTTTTTCTTCTTGCGTTTTTTACTTTTCTTATTTTCTTGATTGTTAGGTTGTGTTGTGCCTTCAGTGGAGTTTATTTTACTTGCTTCAGAATTTTCGCGTTGTTTAGGGCTGTGTGTGAGAGCTGCCTCTTTATCTTCTGCTTGAATTTCATCAGTTAATTTACGCTTTTTTTTCTTCGAATTTTTAATGTTACTCTTAGTAATAGTAGAAATTTCTACAACTTCTGATTTTGCATTATCACTATTGACACCAACACTAGCGTTTTCAGTAACGTTTGATTCAGAATTACCTCTCTTTTTCTTTTTAGGCTTTTCAACTTGAGAATTATCTAAAATTTTAGGCTTCTTCTTCGGTGAAAATTCGCCTGACTTGCCTACCTCATTACTAGGTGACTTTGATATAGACGACTTCTTTTTGCCCATATCTTCTGCGTCTAAATCTTCTTTCAGATGCTTTTTTACTTTTTCTGCCTTTGGGCTACCTAGGGAAGAGTTACCTTCTGTAGCGTCCAGATCAGGGTTCTGGAAGATTCTTTTTGGAGACTTCTTGACAATTGCTTTCTTCTTTTGTTGCGTTGGAGACAGGAATATTGAGCGATCTTCCACAAATTCACTTTTTGGAGTAACGTTAGGCGACGCCTGGTGTTTGGTTGGAGTTAACGCTCTGCGCGCTATTTTAGGCCGACTTGGCGTTACGTTACCAGATATCAAAGCTGCCACGCTGCCAATAACGTAATCCATTGTGTTTTATTTCAATTTTCATTAATTAAATCTCATGCGGTAAATTGAGATAGCACATGGTGATTTGCTTTATAATTTTAATTTTGTTTTGACACTTTAAACTTCAAACGTGATAAGTGACACTCAAACTCAATGCTGGCGTGTTTCTGGCTCAACGCATTAGCATTGCCATTCAACGTGGTAATGCCGCCAGCATGTTGGGTACGCTGCCAACTGGTAGTGGGCTTGAGCATTTGGATTGTCTTTAGACCTTCAACGGTCTATGGGCAGTCTAACTGTATTTGTAGTGTTAGTTTTAGCTTGTATTTTGTTTAGTTATTAAAGGCACTTGCCCGACTATACCTCAAACTCAATTATGTCAACTTAAATGACAACCAAAGCATGTGTTCAATCCAGTGAGCCAGGTAGCCCTATGGAAACGGCATGCCCACAAAAATACATGACTAATCACAACTGAGTTAACATGGCTACCATTACTTGGACAGCTTAATATATAACACACGTATGGATTTGGTTGACCTCAACCGCCGTCTGACCAACGGGAGAGAAAGAGAGGGAAATGTGATATTCTCATTTTTTCTCTCTCGTTGGTTGGACGGCGGTCCGTCAACCAAATCCATACGTGTGTTAACACTATAAGAGCGGAGGGCCTGAGGGGTTAACCAGGCAGTATAGTCCTACGCTCGTAAACGGGGCAGTTTAAATTTTAACCGGTTTAATTTTTCACATCGTGGGGTCTCTAAACGGGTGTTTTAACGTTTATCTAGTATAAGTTTTAGTCTGGATAAGTGCCGTAAACGCACCCCTGTGTATATACCCAAAGACTACTATATATATATATATATATATATATACACAGATCTGTTGTGTATATCTGTGTATATATATGTATATACCCCACAGAATATTTACCAGTAACTCTAACTAACTCTTAGATGGATGTATTTTTTTTTATTGTATAATTCTTTTGACTAATTCTAATTCCTATATTTATGATTAATTAATTAATCTAAATATAATTTAACAATGAATAACTACTCCATTGTAATAGGAATCAACCTGTAATTATAGATGTAATGTTTTAATGAATAATAATAAAAATAAATAATAATAGTATGATTTTTTTAAATATTCAATTGACGACTCGGTCGACTCGATTTCGGTATTATTTAATGACGACGCCCGCGCTGCCCGGCCCGCGCTGCCACCAGTTTGTTTACGAGTAGAGAACAACTGGATGTCTCCATACTACTACGTACTAGCTCACTGGACATTTCTGACAAATCATTACTGACACTGACTTACTCCGATCTAAGTTGCCATATCGGGAGCTTACAAATAATAGGGTACTTGACTGTATTAAAAATATTATGCCAATTGACGCCATCCATAAACATGACATAATGAAAAAGCATATTTCATTGATTTTTTGATAAAAATATGCTTATTTTTTATAAAAAACCCGAATAAAATAACTGTATTTTCGACATTTGATCACGTGATCGAAAACGGTCTGTAACTGGCTTCATCCCTAGTGACGTCACACAAATCTAAACAAACAGATTTTGTATTGATATTTGCGAATTTAATGTTGTAAAGCTATTTTGAGAGCGATTTATCCAGAAATTTTCACCAAAAACATTCCGGAGGTTAAATGTGAGAAGAATGGAGAAACATTTTGTGCAAGCAGACAGCAGTAACTTACCCAAAATTAATGTTTTTATGGTTGCATATTTCTTTAATAATAATCCACGTCATTGTTTCTACGCTGCAGAACTCAAAACGTAAAAACTACAATGTCAGTATTAATTTTTAATTGTTCTCCAAGCAAAACATTCAATCAAGTTGTACAAAAAGTATGTTGTAGTAAGTGGATATAACTATTTTGTTAGGTTATGTCGAGCTTTACAATGTTTAAAAAGAAAGTAACAGTACATAAAATAGTGATGCAATAAAAACACAAATTATAATAGAAATATATAGACTCAAATATGTACCTCAAAATGATCTTCGCACATAGAAACACTTGAATTAGCTCCAATACTTTTGGGTTCTCTACGAGCTACTTAGTTCCAACCTTAGATTGGTTCCAACCACTTTTTTCGAGTTTTGGGGAGTTTTGGGTGCATTGGAACAGGAACAAATAGATTTTCCAGTGTCTTTATGGAAGTATTTGTACATTTTGGCACTACACAATATTTATAAACCATTACTTCTATTAGAAATTAATTAATCATCAAACTTTTGCAGCCTGGCTGCAGTTGTTTTGTTTTGTGTGACGTCAATTAGTCACGTGATCGGAGCTATGACGCAGGTCTGCGTTTTGGCGCGATATTTTTTTATTCAGAATCAGAATCAGAATCAGAAATCATTTAATTGTAAAAACTGTGTACAAAAGATGGTAAAAACATTGTAGTATCAACAGTCTGCCCTTTGCGAGCGTACAATAACTTAAAGCTAGTAGGTATTATGCTAACTTAAAATAACTGGTTTATAAAGTTATTATTCTAATCATAATAATAAATAAATAAATAAATATTCGGGACATTCCCGCACACACGCTCATCTGACCCCAAACTAAGCAAATAAAAATTGTAATAAAATTGTAATTATAATATTAACAATAAAAATTTAATTAGCCACCAAAATATTCCTTTAAATTGTAATATCCTTTGGAAACAAGCCATGATTTTAATTTTGTTTTGAATTTGTTATCGCATAACATTTTCATATCAGTAGGTAACTTATTATAAATCTTGAGTGCCATTACATATGGACTATTATGGTACATACTATTGTTAATTTGTGGCATGAAAATATTATATTTTTGTTTAGTTCGTAAAATATCAGTACGACTCGATTTTGTTTTAAAAAAATAGTTTTCGTTATTTTTTACAAATATGCAGATTTCATAAATATAAATGCAAGTGAGTGTCAGGATATTATTATTTTTAAATATGTCACGCAAACTGTCCAAATTTTCAAGTTTAAATATAATTCTTATACATCTTTTTTGTAAAATGAAGGTTGATTCAAGTTCAACGGAAGCCCCCCAGAATATCACACCGTAACTTAACTGAGGGTAAACATAACCATAATAGGCGTTTAATGCAATTTTTTTAGACGATATGTTTCTTAGTATAGACAAAACGTAACAGTATTGAGCTAATCTATTATTTACTTTACTAATATGTGATTTCCAATTCAAGTGTGTGTCTATGCAGACACCAAGGAAATTAGTTTCTTCTACTGTATTAATATTACTGTCTCTATATGAGATGTTAAGTTTTAGTGGCTGTTGTTTATAATTTCTAAATTGAATTAGTTTTGTTTTATCAACGTTTAATTTTAAGTTTAAATTTTCTAACCATGTACCTACTGTATTTAGTGTATTATTTATTTCTATTTCATATTCATGTTTGCTATTATTGCGGTTGGGTATATATATGGTTGCGTCGTCTGCGAACATTATACATAAGTGTTTTGCAATTTGGGGTAACTCGTTAACGTAAGGTAAAAATAATATTGGCCCTAGAATACTTCCCTGTGGTACGCCTGTAGTCATGATTTCAGGATTTGAAGCCACTTGTTCTATTGTCTTGGTAGATTTATTATAGACATCCAATACTACTGATTGGGTTCTATTATGTAGATACGACTCTATGAGTTTTAGGGCATTACCTCTTATACCCACATTTTCTAATTTATTTAATAGTGTATCATGTACTACGCAATCAAAAGCTTTGGATAAGTCCAAAAAAATAGCAATACCTGGTTTCTTTAGGTTAATGTCCTCACTTAATTGCTTTAACATTTTAAATACTGCCGAAGAAGTGTTTTTTCCCTTTTGAAAACCATATTGATTAGTATTTATTGTGTTGTTCTGGTTAAAAAACGATGCAAGTCTATCATAGATAACTTTTTCAAATATTTTTGAAAAACAAGGGAGTAGTGCTATTGGCCTGTAGTTGTTTGCATCATGTTTTGAACCTTTCTTATGGATTGGTTTAATTATAGCTACTTTGAGGTATTCTGGGAAAATACCGGTTTCTAATGATAAGTTTATGATGTGTACAAGGGGTTCTAGCGTAATAAATAAACTTTGTTTGATTACTTGCATCGATATTTTATCATATCCAGTAGTCTTTTTGCTTTTTAAACTGTTGACAATCTTTTTTATTTCTGTATGGTCTACTGGTGCTAGAAAAATAGACTTACAGTTCAGCTGATTATGAGAACGATTTGTGTCTTTTGAGGTAAGGTTGTCGTTGATATTTGAGTTTGTAAAGTGTTTGATCAGTATGTTTGATATGCAAGTAGAGTCAACAATTTTTTCATTGTTTATATTTAGGGTATCGATAGTTGTTCGTATTGTATTTGTTGGAGCTGTGTATTGCTTTATTAGCCCCCAAGTAGCTTTCGTTTTATTTGTACTTCTATTTATATATCTTATGTTTGCTATCTTTTTTGAGTGTTTTATTATTTTCTTAAGCGTATGTGAATATCTTTTGTAATTATTTATGTATGTTTCATCATTTGTAAAAATAGTATTCAAGTACATTTTTCTCTTTTTTTTACTTGCTAAAATAATACCTCTGGTTTTCCAGTTAGGTTTTTTCTTGTAAGACATTTTTATTTTTTCTATAGGAATACACAAATCGAATATTAAATTGAACATTTCCATAAAAATATTAAAAGCCGTATTTGGATTATTTTGCTCGTATATATCAGAAAAATTTAGTTGAGATAGATATTTCAAAAAAATTACTATGTATTTATCAACATTTCTTCTTTCTACATACCAATATTTTTCATTATAGCTTAAGCTTGTTTTGACTTCTAGTTTTAAGGCAGTGTGATCTGAAATCCCTACATCTAATATTTCAGCTTTATATTTTTTTAAATTGGTTAGAATATTGTCTAAGCATGTTTGACTATGAGATGTATATCTAGTAGGGTTAGTAAATGTTGGATGTATTTTAAATGATTTCAAAGTTGTCAAAAATTGTTCTGACCTTCTGTTCTTTTCTAAAATATTTATATTGTAATCTCCAAGAATGAAAACTTTTTTTGTGTTTTATCTATTTCTCATTAGTTTAATTAGTAACGTTTCAAGCGTATTTATGAAAAGATTAAAATTACCAGTAGGTGCTCTATATAAACATATAATTATAAAGTTAAGTTCTGGTATTAGGATACCGCAACTTTCGAAGTGAGTTTCGATGGCCATATCAGAAACCCAATCTAATTTTGAATATTGTATATTACATTTTACATAAATGGCAACACCACCCTGTTTTTTATATTTTCGTGAATAGTGGGTAGCTTTTGTGTAGCCATCTAGTTGAAGAATATCAGCTTGTTCGTCACGAAGGTGTGTTTCAGAGAAACAGCAAATGTGAAATTTATGATCAAGGTTTAAAATTTCTAGCTTGTCTATCTTGGATTTAAGGCTTCGGACATTCAAGTGCATAATGCTAAAAGAATTTTCTTGTTCACAAGACAAGGAGATTTTAGGATTTTCGGAGACGTTTGTTGAGTTAGTCTCGAAAAAGCCGATTGCACATTGTATTTTTTGTTATAGATTTTTTGAAATAAAATGGTATTGTACCGCGTTTAGAGTTTTCATAATTTTTGTGTAGATTGTCAGTTTGATTGGAAGATATAATTTTTCCATTGTGTTTTTTAAAATAGTATGGTATTGTCCCTGGCTTAACGGCTGTGGTAATATTGATCTTGTTTATTGGTTTCGGACCGGTTGTTACATTTTGATTTCTTTTGTTTGTTTTTGTAATGTTTTTACCTAGAAAATTTTCTCTGTAATCGTGGGCGTTAATCACGTTGTTGATGTGATTACAAAGTATTTTACAACTGTGTGGTATTTGTCTGTTTTGTTTAGGAAATACATGTAAGTAGTGACATTTCTCGAAATTATTAGAGATTGTTTTTAGATTCAGATTAAGGGTACCCTCGTTTAAGTACGAATTGTGTACAACATTTGTTAATATCACATTCGGTTTGTCAAATCGTTTTAAAAATGCAGATATTTCAATGAGTAGTTTCGTGGGGTTGGAGTCATTTGATCCTAGTGATATGATTAACCAATCATCTTCGCAAAGATGTTGTTCGTTTAGTTTGGCATTTTTAAATATAACGTCTGATGGTGCATTCGGATAGTTGTAGGTGATGACTCCGTATTCTTTGGTATTTACGTATTTATCTCGTAGTTGGATAAGGGTGGAAGATGCATTTTTGCAGCTTTGATCTCCAATGAAGATTATGTTTGGTTTTTTCACCTTTTTATTTTCTGGTTTCGGCGATTCCTTCTGTCTGTTCTTAATTTTGTGCTTAAGGTTGAATTCGCTTTTTTTTGTTTTCTTAATATCAGTTTTGTTTCCTGTTTCAGTCGCTTTTGTGATAATATTTAGGTAATCTGTAATGTCTTTGTTTTCTGCTGAGCATTGGGCTTCTGTACCTGGTATGTTCTTTTTGCTATTATCCTTTTCAATGACTTTTTTGGCAGATGTAGAAGATATCTTGTTTGTCATTTTCTTTCTTTTCGATACTTCTTTAAAGTCTTCTTCAACTTCTGTTGGTATAGGAGTAGAGGTTTCTCTGAGCTCGTAGAAACTGTTGTTGCGTAGGTGAGAGTCATTGATATCATACTGGCTTCCTTTCAGGGTGTCAATTTCTGATAGTAAAGTATTTATTTGTTCTTTGGCTTTAGCGAGTTGCTCTGTCATTTCTCTGAGTTCGCGTTGAAGTTCAAGGTTTTTTTTATTTATGTTCTCATTCTGTGTTTTTTCGGATAGTAGTGTAGTATCTGGGATGATAGTGGATTCTGCGTTACTTAAGGTTTGATTGAAGAGGCAGGTGCTGTCGTCGCTGTCGCTGGATAATGAAATATTTTCTAATGTTGTCGCTTTTTCTCGAGGTTTTCTTACAGTAATAAAATTATCTTCGCTGTGGTAAGGTATACCAACAGGAGTATTGGTGTTATCTTTTTTTGGTTTTTTTGTCAAGCATGTTATACATTCCCATGCAAGCTTATGGTCAGGTGTCATTCTTAGGAATCGTACCTCCGATACATTGGCACATATCAAATCGTAGGTAACTTCGCATCGAGCACATTTTACATACTCTCTATTTGTTATTTTATTCGGACAGCCTCCGCAATTGAGAATTGGATTTGGTGGTCTCTCCATCATGCATTGAAGTAATAATAAGCTCAGTTTTAAAAAATACCATTTATTAGAGACGATCAGCGAGTGCAGTAGAAGCTCGCGAGAAGAAGGTCATAAGCGCCGTGGAGTCAAGGTACTGTTTCTCCAGTATCTGAAATCCAAGTTGTTACATCGGACGAAAACATTTCTTGTCTATGAAATTCATAATATCCTTAAGAGTCCTCTATCGGGGAGTAGTGTAATTATTACATGAGTATGCGGATATCGTAAATAGGTAGATGTAGTTATGAATACAAAGATGTCGCTAGTAGGTAGTCGTCGATTCACGAAATAAAATTGAAGAATAATGAAGAATATAAAATATCAGTTGTTCATCCAGTCTAATAATTTTCGAATAATAACTTAGGTTATTTTAGGTATAGTTTATTAAGTGTAATACTTTTCACTTTTCTCAAAAGTTTTTGGCTGCTTGTCGACAACTCAGAGTTCGGCGATAAATTCAAACTTTAACATCGATTTATATCGCAAATACGACTGATATCCAGAAAATATAAATGCAGTATACATTATTTTATATCAAACAATAATGTGCAATAGTTTCCCAAAAGTAGTCAAATACCCTATTAAGGCTGATAAGGGTATTTTTGTTCACTGGCAAACATTCAGTGATGTCACCATAAAGAATATACCCAATTTTCTTGGATATAAACTTGTGAAGTTGACAAAAAATATCCACAAATTATTTAACTAATTAATTCAAAATAAAGTCAAAAACATCAATAGTTCTAAACAAACTGAGATTTATTTTACTCAGTGCTTTGCCAGTTATCAGATCAAATACTGATAAAGTTTATTTGAATGTATAATTCTGTTGGCAGTGTAAAGAAAACTTTGATTGTAATAATAACAAAGAACATAATATTTTTTTTAACTTATTTACGGCTCCATTGCTTGTTGGGGCAATAACAGTGAGGAAGGAGATAGTGAGATTGTCAAAAAACGAGGTAATCCTGTGAGACAGGTGCCTTTCTTAGTTCCTGCCTACTGGCAACACACACTGTTCCGGAAAAACTATGTGCCTAACGACGCTATTGTGATAATTTTGCAAGTTTTGTTTGGGTTTACCACTAGATTCCGGTAATAATAACGTCCTGTGTTATCGTTTTGTGTGTGGAGATTATTTATCATCTGAAAACGTAAGTATATTTTGGGCTTTGTTTCGAAATTCCTGAGAAATCAAACAATACCTCGACGCGCCATTTGCCGCGCCGCCTGCCCGCCATTATTTTCAATTAAATATAATTACTTATACCAGCTAGATACTGGAATCTGTAAAAATAATGCTAAGTAATATTATTATCGAGTGTTTAAACCGCTCATTAGGTGTTTGGTAAATACTTAGGTTATGAATTATAAATACTTAGCAACAGAATTCTGTTGCTGAACTTAGATCAAGTTACATCGAAAAATCCGCACACATCGCATTTTAGCTTTTCAGGCTTTTCATATATTGAGCGACATTCCAGTAGAGCGCTTACTGTATAAAAAATATTGAAACTAGACCTAAGTGAGTAAATCAGTAAAACAAGGAAGTGTAAAACGTATATTTTTTGCGACTACTCTGACCTTAGACTCATTAGATTCGCGCGGAGTCGGCTTAGAACCTGTTTAAAAAACTTTGTATTGTTCCTAATATAAACGTATTCCTAATAATATCTAGTAGCTCACAATATTTTCCATACAATCTGTTTGGTTTCTCGGACACCTTACTGGGTATTTGGAATCAGTGTATTTGTACACACTGTAATGTGTTGAACTGTTCATTACCTAGAAATTAGTCAACTGATATTGACAATAGACAATAGACAATAGACAAATTTTTATTTATGGAAGAAAAAATCATAATATATACATTTTTGAGAACACACATTACAAATGATTCCCTCCACAAACCGGTTCCAACTCAGCATATTGCTGGTTGCGAACAACCAGCGCTGGTCTTCCGTTGGAGCCACCGGTGACATCACCCACGGCCAACACCGAACAGTACACGAGAAATTAAATAATAACAAAAATAATATAGCAACAACAACACATAACAAAAACATGCAAACTAACATTTAAATAAATAAACTTAGCAGTAATATAAACAAACCATAAATAAATACATAATACTATAAGGTGATTTGACTAAGACAACGTTTTAAACAAACTAATAAATTAGGTATATGCGAGTAACCTAGGCAACACTACCTCAATAAAAATTAACTACGTAACTAATAAAATAAAATAAAGAAATTTACACATTTACTCTGACATTAAATAAAAATAACAAAGGTAAGTCCCCACAAAAAAGGTTCCCTATATAGCACTGGTGTCTGTTAATAAAAGTTCTTCGCTTTTTTGATGCTCAAAAAGAAATCTTTTAAGCTTAAGCTTAAATGAATGTAAACTATGCAGGTTCCTTATTGGCGGCGGAATGTTGTTCCAACACTTGGTGGCAGCGTATCTGAAACTTCCTCTGAACGCGGCGGAGCTGTGACGCTCCGTCACGAGCTGAGTCGAGCATTGCCGACACTCTAGGGACATTCGACTCGCTCTCCACGACAACTTATCGTACAGATAAGTCGGTTCCCTATGTTTTATTACCCCGAACAAAAGACATGCCAAATGAAGCTTACGGCGATGCTTCATTTTCAACAATTGGTGCTTGTTGCATATTGTCCTTTGTTCCTTTAAGCAATTGATTACTTTTAAGTAAAGGGTGGCAGAACAACACAACATTGTGCTAGTTAGTTTCAATAATTTTTATACCAACTTGTAATTTGCCCCGAAGCTTGTGACCCCTTTATCTTCACAACCCCTTGTATGATGTTGCACATAATATATTTAGCTTGTAAATTGCATTGCTACTTAACACAAAATTTCATCGAGATCAGATAAACAATGTTATGCAAGTTATTGTTGAACAAACATACACAGAAACACCGATTTGGTCCTATAGGCTTGAAGACCTTCACTTCGTTTTACCAACTTGGTAAATACCTTACCAATACCAAATCCGTGGATATACCTACCTACCATCTTTTCAGCATTTTGTTGACAAAAATAATAATAATGAAATTTACAGAATCTAAAAAGTGTTTCTAAAATTGACTGAGGTAAATGTTAACTCTCTAAGTTTTGAAACATTTACTAAAGTTTCTTTTAAACCAAAAACTTTGTCAATCTCCATTCACCTACTGAGAGGCCAAACACACAACTGATAACCCTTATCAGCCACACCTGTAGTAACCTTGTTATCACCGGGTGATTCTGATGTGGTCGAGATTCAATCTTCACTTTCACACAATCAAGATTATCCCTGTCTCTGTCTTTTTCATTAGGCATAAACTGTGAGACTACGAAAGCTTGAGTTTTTCACTTCTATTCATCATTATCATTATCTCTGTTTACAGCATTAAAGCGACTGCTAGCTAGTCGGTGTTGGGTTGCCTCTGTTAGGTGCTAGTAGGAAATGCACAATACATCCTCAAAAGAATGTCAGTGCAAGACTTATCACTGCAATTTTTTAACTTACTGCCCACTGTAGGGCTAAGGTTTCTCCCATTTCCATCAATAAATCCCTGCCCTCTAGCCGGACTATTGAAGTTAATATTGAATAATCACCCCCATTTACTAATATAAATGTTTTTCTGGGGGAATGTCAATGCGGTTGAATCCGCATGGCACAGGTATCTCATCATCATCATTTCAGCTACCTATAGGACGTCCACTGCTGGACATATGGCTCCCCATTGATTTCCAAAAGGGCTGGTCGGAAGCGGCCTGCATACAGCGTTTCCCTGCGGTCTCTTTTAGTTGGTCTGTCCATCTTGTGGGTGTACGTCCTACACTTACTACTCCTGCTCTTACCGGTCCGTGGTCCATTCGAAAACTTTTCGGCCCCATCGGCCATCTGTTCTATCTATACAAATAAAAGATAAATGTTGTTTGTTAGTAAGCGCATCACTTGAGAATAGCTGGAGCGACTTAGGTAACTTTTTGATTTAAATGTTTTTAATAGTCCGAATAAGGTTTTTAGAGAAAGAAAAAGTAGCCAGGGAAAACTGAAAGTGCTTTATTCTATAGGATATTTGTACGAACTCAAGACCATTACTCAAACAAATTAATTGAAATTTGGACAGGAAGATGTCTGTCAGGTCAGGTATACAATTTTGGGAGGCCTATACCCAGCAGTGGGATAAAAAATACAGTTACATATACAGATAAGCTGAAGACCAGTTGGAACTGTTGTATGCAGGCGTGGCGGTTACCATCAGGTGAGCGACTTGCTTGTCTCGTCAATCAATTGCATTGAAAAGATTTAAAAAAAGTCAGAATCGAGGCCCTGTTCGAAGTAATCTCATGTTTACACATGATAATAGGCGCACATTGTGGTGATGTTTGCATTTAAAATTGACAGCGAGGTGGTAAGTCGTCTATAATATTGTTGAGGCCTGGCAAATAACTTGCTGGAATAAATATCTATAAATGCAAACGGTATTTGATGAATAACTACTACCTATTAAATTTTTAAATTCATAGTAATGATGTTTACAATAGTCATCATCACCATTTCAGCCATAGGACGTCCACTGCTGGACATAGGCCTCCCCCATCGATCTCCAAAAGGGCCGGTAGGAAGCGGGCGGCATCCAGCGTTTCCCTGCGGTCTCTTTTAGGTCATCTGTCCATCTTTTGGGTGGACGTCCTACGCTGCGCTTACAGGTCCGTGGTCTCCATTCCAGAATCTTTCGGCCCCATCGGCCATCTGTTCTGCGTGATATGTGCCCTGCCCACTGCCACTTCAACTTGCTAATCCGGTGGGCTATGTCAGTGACTTTCGTTCGTCTACGGATCTCCTCATTTCTGATTTGATCTCATAGAGAAACCTCGAGCATAGCCCTCTCCATAGCTCGTTGTGCGACTTTGAGCTTGCTTATGAGGCCCATAGTGAGAGACGACGTTTCAGTGCCGTATGCCATCACTGGTAACACACTGGTCGAAGACTTTCGTCTTAAGGCACTGAGGTATTGTGGATGAGAAGACGTTGCGAAGTTTACCGAACGCTGCCCAGCCGAGTTGAATTCGCCGATTGACCTCTTTCTTGAAGTTGGACCTACCTAGTTCAACTGTTTGTCCTAGGTGGTTTACAATATTGGGTCATAGTAAATTTTCTAATTCAAAATGGATCATACTTAGTTGATTTAAAAAGAACCTGGACTTACTGTTAATGAGGTAAGTGAGGTTTCTGGGTTCATGAAGTACAGCTTGCACCTTTGGAATGGTTCAGCCAAATACCAGCTTGGGATGTTGGGCTTAACTATCGGGGAACACCCATTCAGTTAGCGAATTCCACAGACTAGCAGTTCGCACAATAAATGTGGCATCAAAACGCTTCATATGGGTTCTCGGAATATCAACCATAAAGCAGTGTCGGTTTTTCGTGCCCGCTCGCAGCCCGATAGAAAAATGGGCAGGAGGGAATTAAATCATGCAGATCTGATGCACACTCTCTGAAATGAATCCGATAAAAAACCGATTGACTAACAACTTTGCGCCGATGCTCCAGACTAAGAACCTTTGTCTGAACTAAGGATTCGTTGCTAATGAGCTCATGCTGATCTGCTTTTAATGGTTGATATTCTGAAAACCCATTTTAGTCGATTCCACTTCTACAGTGTGAACCGCTAGACTGTGGAATAAGCTGATAAATAGGTGTTCCTAATTTGTTACAATCTCGGTGTTTTTAAAGTTGCAAGTGAATCAGTTTCTTCTAGGCAAGCGTGCTCCATCGTAGACCGCACCATGGTTTAACAACAGGCGAGGCTGTGGTCACAAGACTTATTATACAATGATATAAAAAACTGGTATACAAGTTATAAAAGTAGTACACTCTAAAGTAACTGAGCTCCAGTAATCTGAGCGGAGAGCCTGCACGCGTCACTGAGTTCTCACGCCTCAGCGGTCGCGATACGAAGGGAATATCCTGTGGTGCCCTACCTACCTCGTATTCACTTTATTGCTTTATCATGGACTTGTTTTGTATGTGTTGAATAGCTTACTGCTCATGTAATTACATACATCTATCTACGATTATCCGTTTATAGTAAATTAGTTGCGCCCTCTGGTTTCGCTCGTGTGTGCATTCTTTTCAAGAACTGGACATTTATCTGTGATAGAAACTAAGTCATTCACCCATCCTCCAGTTAATGAATGCAAAAAATAAAGTCGATACATCAAAAAAATAATAATTATAGAAACTAAACAATTTAAGCCTATGGGGTTCTTCAAAAGGGCTGTTAATAGAGTCTTTAATTAATGGTTGCCAACGTATCTGTGATGCCCCTGGTGTTACAGGTATCCATAGGCGACGATGATCGCTTACCATCAGGCGCAACGTTAGCATATTGCATTCAACATGGGGTTCTTGTTACAAGTATCCATAGGCGACGGTGACTGCTTACCATCGAGCGGCCCGTCTGCTTGTTTGCCACCTATAGCGCAAACAATATTAAAAAAAAGAAACCGGTTTAATCGAATTTGAGTAATTTCCGTGTAATAAAATCAAAAATAGTTTAAGAATAAATAAGCATTTAAATCTAAAAATAGAGATGCCAAAGCCACAAAAACATTTACGAGAGGCGCCTTTATATTTCATACACACATTTACAGTAGCTTTCATAAATTATGCAAAATCTAACTCATTGTAATTCAACAAAGATCTTTAGTTTGACAACGACAACCTAAGATTTCTCTGTCACTCAGGTAACCTAGGTTTCTCTGAGGAGGGTCAACAATATACGCACATTTAACTTGCAAATCTTTGCCTTTTGTGTTGGTAAATATCTTATACATGTGACTACTTAAATATTATGTAAATACTCTTAAAGAGGGCAAGTAAATTGCTATTAGTTGGAGGCTTGAGAGGCTTGAACTTGGGTGTTGAAGGTTTAACTAATGGGCAGGCCGTTATAAGACTGGTTCAGCAGCTCATCTCCAACTATGTCCTCCTGTAGGGCCGAGTTAATCATACTATTAAATTGGTTTTGGAGAAATTGTAATTAAATAAACGCGTAACAGCGTAGGACGTCCACCCGCAAGATGGACAGACGACCTAAAAGAGACCGCAGGGAAACGCTGGATGCAGGCCGCTTCCAACCGGCCCTTTTGGAGATCGATGGGGGAGGCCTATGTCCAGCAGTGGACGTCATATGGCTGAAATGTTGACGATGATGGATTTAAAAAAAATAAAAAAATATATACGGCAGCGCCGGTCCTGGGGTAGAGAAAGAGTAGCGGTCGCTCTAGGCATCAGATAGCAAGGGACGCCAAAATCTAATAAGCGAAAAAAAAACCGACCAAAAAATAAAATTTTGATGGCGCCTCAGGGCGGGGGCGGCTTGCCTGGCGGCGGAGCACACTTGCATTGTTTGTAACCAGCATAAAACTTTAAATGTGGAATTAGTTTACATCCTGGATTAGCACATGGAATACTTTTTATCCCGGAATCAATACTTGTACGATAGTTTTCAGAAATGAAATACGCCGAAAGACAATCTCGCTACCCTGATTGGGGCCGTCGTTGTTATTCGAGATGGGGGTGATAAAGTTCTGCACGACGTTCTGCTTGGGGTGTATTGTGCAATCCAAGTTTCAACCCAAATCCTTGAAGTATCGCAGCGAGGCTCTGGGGCGCTGGCACAGTTCCTTCAGTGGTGTAGATGAAAGTGTAAATAATCATGATAAAAAGTAGCGCAGGGGTGTCCAACTAAATTTTGTGGCGGGCCGGATTTATTAACTAACTATGGCGGGCCAAGAGATGTTTCGTAACTGAGCAAATCAAGACTAATATAGTAAGTGAAATGCTAGAAAGGGTATAATTATAACCTTTTGGCGGAATTCACAGCAGGTTTCACTTGTAACTGCATGCACAAGCACACTGATATAAATGATATAGATATGAATCTCCGTTCTTTACAAAATAACGTCTAAAAAAAGTTAAAAGTTACCCAACTTTTGACTCATTCGCGGGCCAGGATAGGAACCTTGGCGGGCCGCATTGTGGCCCGCGGGCCGTATGTTGGACACCCCTGGTCTAGCGTGTAGCTAGAGTCTAGCTATAAATGAAGAAGATGATGATGCCTCATTCAACCCTGTAGCGATTCTAGTTTCTTCTGTGGCTTCACAAAGGCACAGCACTAGTAGAGCATGTGCTGAAACTGTAGAGTCTACAGTTTCATTGTCCTTCATGCAGCCACGACACCATAGCTACTATCACGACGCAGTGGACTGTCCGTGGCTTCATGTTTATACGAGTGACTATTCAAGTTGCAATGACCGGATAACGTGTGACGTAATTTATGGATGCCCCCAGTTTATGCAAGCCATGCGTAATATGCGTATGCAATTCTTACAGTACAATACACGCCCTATTGGATGTGTACCTAGCCCATATGCGGGATTGGTCTGGCTGTTGACTGTTGACATTTCCTACTATGTTATAACATAATAATATATATAGTCATATCTTGATACATATACATTATACAAAACATTTGTGTTATGCATTCATATTCATAGATGATAATATGGAAAAATATATATTTAGATTTTCTCAAACTAGAGTAGAAGTCGTTCACCTTGGCATCTTATGGAATGTAGTTTATGCAACCTCTCTAGAAGACAAAAAATCTTTTTACCCGACTGCCCCAATAAGGAGGGTAATGTTTTTCGGGCGTATGTATGTGTGTTTGTATTTTTAGGGTACCGTACCCAAAGGGTGTAAACGGGACCCCATTACTAAGCCTACACTGTCTGTCTGTACGTCTGTCTGTCCCCTTCAAACCGTAATACATAACCAGTTGTAATTGTCACAGAATATGTAATTTTAGGCCGAATTAACTTAGAAATATTAATAAGTCAAAAAGTAAAAGCTATAAAGTCCCACAGCATTGACCAATTCTGTTCACCACCAAATTAGCAACGTCGGGCGAGGTCGGTACTTGGATATGGACTGCCTAAGCGTGATTTTGACTACTTTTTGTATTTTTTGGTTGTACGGAAACCTCAGTGCGCTAGTCCGACTTAAACTTGGCCGGTTTTTATCACAGATTCAATATTTCGTGCGGCAAGCTTTTTTTGTATCAAATCAACATTTGAAAAGTACTAAAACTTTACAAGCCAAAGCAAATTTTAAAAATGCCTCTATGTGAGATTAGTACGATTACCAGTCATCATAGAGTATCAAGACAATAGATTGCTGTACAATAGTTTGGTTCTACGATTTTTGGGCGGGTGCCACAGAGGTCGATGCACTCTACAATGAATGCTGAGTCCAGCGAGAGTAATGATTTTGATGTTTTTTTTTTTTTTTAAATCAGTAGTTTAAATTATATTGATGATTTAGTTTTGAACTAAACATACAATCCAAGGCAGTTAAATATCAGTTGTTCAATAGAAAACGGTGATTGATACTTGACAAAATTTATCACAGCTGATTTTTTCGCGATTTCAGGTTTGGTCCGATAGTAAAAGTTGTTCATGATGATAGTACAATGACCGCCTTTCGGCTCAGTACCTACAGTTTATATGCGTAACCCTGTTGAAGGTAGTGGGCGTCAAATTTCCTAAGCAAGCACCTCACTGGCATCCTGTCCAATCTGTCCATACCTATTAGCCAGCCTACATAGCGACAGGTCGTCGCATAACTTTTTGCCCACTTGGCCTCGATCGTGTTCAAGGCTAAAGTTACGTGGCGCGCTTCCTATATTTGTTCAATAGAATATGTTGTAGTAGTTAGGTAGTATCGGTCAACATAGGCCTCGATTCATGAACACGTGTTGAGCGCAAAATTCACGAAAAACGTGACCCGACTTTCCTTTAGTTTCGTTACGCGTAGATCCTAAACAGGAATAAAATTATTAAATTTAAAAACTTTTTAAAAACAAGCTTTTTTTCATATTCTTCTCAGCAAACCCTTTCATTTGATACCCATATCATGGGGGACCTATTCACTCTGGCCTTGAAAAGGCCCAGATTATATCTCAGGCAACAAGGAAGCGGGCAGTTTGTTCCAATCCTTGGCCGTACGGATAGAAACGTAGTATCGAAACGTTTGGTACGTATCCAAGGAAAATCCACAATGCATGGGTGGTAGTGGGCCGTTTAAATAAAAGCTTGTAAAAATGAACAGCACCACACAAAAACACGTGTTGTTTACAAGAAACAACACAAAAAATACACTATGAGGCACATCTGTAGACTGACTGTCAACACTGTGACTTTTTCTTGATTTCTCGTCTCACGTACTGTGTCACTTGTCTAATAACATCTGGGTTTAGTCAAAATAGATCTTGGGACAGGCTGTCGACCTGACTCTGAGCCCCTGTATTTCATCTTTAATCTAGCAGCACCGCGCGGTTTCACTCGTATGTCTTAAGGCGCGGTCTGATCATGATTTCAAATAATTTTTTTACTCGCTCACGCCATGATTTGCTATCTAAAACGGCTTTGTTTAAAGTCTAAAATAGTATATCATCATATTTGATGATGATGATGACTTTGTGCATGATATTATTTTGAGGGTTTTATTTAATTAAAAAATAATAAATAAGGAACTATTTATCATTAGTTTTTTTTTTCCATTTATTTTTTATTTAAAAAAGAAAAGTATACAAATAGGATATAAAAGCATTTAAAAACCACTAAGGTTTATTAGTAATGCCATAATTATGGAGTTTTAGTCTACGCCGATTTACTATATAGAAATGTTTTAATAATTATCTAAGTATGTTAAACTTATAATGTCAGCTCTTTTCCACCCATTGATGGACCCAAATGGTCTCTTTGACACACTTTTCTTCTTACCATTCCTGCGCTGATCCATAGCTTATTCTAATGTAACATCTGTACAAATATTGAACCACGTGTGTCGTGGCTATGTCGTGGGCATCTAACCCATACATTTCCTCCTCAAACTGTAGCTCAGGAACTAGAAAATTAAACCAACAATGTTCATAGAAGGTTTACTTCCTCATACTATGGAGAACATAGAAAAGAGAAGTAAATAGAACGGAAATGAGAAGGAAAATCTGTTATCTGTTATGATTTAACCTTGATTGAACATTCTTATTTAGGTCAACGCGTCGACATCCGCGTCACAGTTGCTAACTGATTTCGAATGACTGACGTTTCGATTATATGGGTGCAACTGGCTACAAACTTACAAAAATGCCTTGACAGCCAAAAGTTTCTTTTATGTGGCGTAAACATTTCAAATCCATGTATTCTCTGTACTTATATTCTCTGTATTTATATTTTTTATCAATCTGTCATTCATAACGTAGTAACTGCTATTCTATTCTATGACTGATAGATGGGATGGCTATGATATCCATCACAGATCTACTACCTATAGATTTTCAATGAGCGTGGCTAGCTCAGTGCCTCTCGCTTCAACAAGGTGTGTTGCCACATTAAAATGATTTGCTATAAGTTAGGGTAATTTACCTACTATGATAGGTGTGAATCTTACAATGAGTACTTTGGAAACAATACTACCTTTTAAATGTTTATATTTTATACACTATCTGCTGCAACCCGCGGTGCTACCTGCAATTTTCTGGGAAGAAAAGTACGTTGTCTGTCCTCATGACACACCCTATCGTCCTGACAAAATTTGACTTAGCCCATGATCTAAGAAAACAAGGTCTAGCAATTTGAGAGTGGTCCCGCAATGACGTCACTGTCCAGTTGCCACTTTATTCAATCAGCTGTTACGTGGTGTATCGTCATCTCTCTCGAACCTGTTGTAAATTGACATCATGACATCATTGCGGGACGCCCACGTAAACATTTTTTCTCGGATTGCTATACCTGGCGGAGTATATTATTATACCATGACTTAGCCATTTCCTCGTAAAAACAGACAGAAAGTTACTTGCGTTTTTATTATAATTATTTGTTAGGATTAGAATATAGTACTAGAAAAAAGGTTGTAAAGTAACCATAGCATGATTTTTTATAATTAATAAAATATAATAAAAAAGTCAGAGTTAAAACGGAACGGGGGTCCCTCATGCAACAAACGTTAAACGTATTTTTGGATTTGTTCTAGTGTAAAAACGGTAATCCGTACAAGCGTCAAATTTAGCGGATTATAGTGAACATAAGTAAAACAACAAATAATAAACACTGGCCAAGTGCGAGTCAGTGACAAATTTCTGTTTACCACTAAGCTAAGCAACGTCGGGCGCGGTCGGTACTTGGATGGGTGACAGCCTGGGCGTGATGTTGTCTTTTTGCACAACTTTTTGTATTTTGTGATTGTAAAGAACTCTCAGCGCTCGAGCCTGACTCGCGCTTGGTCAGTTTAGTTTTTTCATGAATGGAATTATGTATAATATTCCAAATAATTAGATAAATAGACTCTTTAATGTTTACAGTACAAATTTCACGAGCAGCGCGTAGCTTTTTGAATCGGTTCGCCGAAATCGCCTTTTGCTTTTCCAGCTTCATAACTGTGGCCTCATTAATATATATTTAATATTAACATTCACCATATTCATATGGGCATAAAAGGGTCGGTATTTTGCACTTCTTGCAATGTGCCAGCTTTTTTCAGCAATGTGACAGGATCAGTTGGAAACCTGCAGAACGAATAATTTATGTTAGTTGCGGTGGGTAATTTCTTTCATAAACTGGCAACATTCATATTTTATTTTCTAAGTGAATAATTTGATAAAATTCATAGAATTAGACCACAAATCGACCTAAAAACTGACTAATTATGAATAAAATATTTGCGAATTGATATCCTGAATTTATTTAGGTGATCGTTACAAGCTTTATATGTTTACTTACGTGTGAAAAGATATTTCATCGTATTTTCGCTCACTGCGCTTCTTGCAGCCCAAAATGCTACAACCAACCATTGTAAAATATCTTTTACAATTATTTCTCAGAGGAAACACGCATTTATCACATTAAATCACCAAAAAAAGGCAATAAATATAATTCAGACCCGTTTTGTTTGTCACTGATTATTACAGATTTTGACACTTGAGGTACCAAAAACAGGTCACGCCGATAAGGACAACAAAATCTATTTATATCCTTTTCGTACTTGTGCTGAGCCATATCAAGTTGTCTCTTTCACTAAAATATATTGCCGATCTGGTTGTGTATATCTGTGATATCCATTGTCCTCGCCTCCCATCTTCAAGCACATTCTAAATTTGAAATATTAAACATATTCGAACGGTAGTGCCGTCAAACATGTGCTCAGCCGTAGATTGAATAATAGTTAGTATCAACGCCAATCAGTAGAGCCCTTGCTGCTAATGGTAGCGTCTGTGTGTGCGTCAGCGTCTTGAAGGTGTAAGTTGCAAGAAACGGCGGGACGGCAGTCTTAATGTAGCAATCCGATCTTGGCGACCGAAATAATGCAAGCGACCTACACGTCGCGCGATGCGGTCGCTTGTATTGTTTAGCACGCCATATAAATTCATACTGTGCAAAGGGTCGCGCGACGCGGCCGCTGCCGCTGGTCGCGGCCACGGTCGCGGTCGCCAAGATCGGATTGCTGCTTTTAGGCAATAACGGTTTCAAACAGAAAATACAAGTGACTTTCTATTCGAATTTGCAATCGTTCCATTTAGGTAGGTATGTTAATTTTCAGGCATAAAACGAAAAAAAATAGTTTTAATATTGTCAAGGCGAATGTTAAACTGTCCACGACACAATATGGACAGACAACCTAAAAGAGACTGCAGGGAAACGCTGGATGCTGGCCGCTTCCAACCGGCCTTTTTGGAGATCGATGGGGAGGCCTATGTCCAGCAGTGGACGTCATATGGCTCAAATGATGATGATGAATGTTAAACTAGTAAACCATAACATTAAAATTGTTTATTTTATGTCAGTATTTTAACTAAATCCATTCTCAAACTTCTCTCCGAGAGTCTTACGAAAAGCTACAAATAAGTTGATAAGTTCTGTATTTTGTTTAGTTAAAGAAAAAAACAATAAAAAAATAATAATAAGTTGATATGTTGAGTTATTCCAAAATTTTAAGCAGTTATATTTGATATAAATTACAGATTTATTTATTTATTTATTACCGAAATCATCCGCTTGTTCGCACGAGTCGATCCAACTTTTAACAACGATCATAAAAAAAATTGCATTCCATCTTTCCGAATCTCATTAGAATAGCGGCAGTAGCCATTGTAGGTATATGTATAAATCATGGCAAAAAAATTATACACGTCCTGTTTTCCAAATGCTAGTAAAAGTCGCTACAGCGCCTCGCTTGTACCACACCTACACCCCAGATCAAACAAGAGTTACTATGACTGAACCTTTACCCTTCCATGTGTGAGTGACGCGGGTCATTCCTCCCTGATATCTGCGCTAACTCATTCAACGTACTAACAATCATTTAAACTGTGACTGACAGAAACTCCACTATAATCGAACCAGGAAACTATGCTACAGGTGTTATGAACAGGTTTTTGAAAGGTTTATAATAATGATGATTGCTTTTTTCTCACGGCTATGTCACAGATTCAAAACTAGTTACTGTGCATGATATTTTAAGATGATGTGATGAACTTACTCAAGTTATTTTGTGGGAGAATGAAATAGTTTTTAGGGGTCAGTGTACGTTTTTTTTTTTGTTTTCTACAAAGTTAAGACAGAAGCTAGCGCAGCCCCCTGATGGTAAGCGATCACCGTCGCCTATGGATACTTGTAACACCAATGGCATCACATATACGTTGTAAAAGCCCTTTCAGCGGAAGTTTGAAGACCTTTTCAAAATTAGTTTCCTACTAGAATTTGGCGTCAGTTCAGCGCTCGTCAATTTATTTTTAGGGTTGCGCAGTACAAATATAAACCCTTTTGACATCCTGTCCGTTTTAGTTTAACTTTAAATACAGTTTCTGAATGTAGCTTTGCCTCTTGTTCCAGATGAGTCAGAAAACGGCGCGGAAGTCGCAAAATGCGACGGTAATCACAACCGAAGAAAAGGAAAGGGCAAAGGTAAATTTCCCTTTAATTCTCATTTTAGTCTTGTTTTTTGTACTATTTATGATTTCTATTATACTATTACTAAAATAAGCTATACTCGGTCCAAGCATTTATTTGTACTGACAACAATGTTATTGCAGTTGTCACAGCAAATATACGAACTGAAATAGTGTAAGTAGGGTTGTCACATTGGTCCAATTACTATCATAAACTGTTAATCCCCACTTTAAATGGCAGCCTGCCATCTGCATCCATTGGATGCCCGCGACTCTCACAATGTCGTCGGTCCATCTAGTGGGAGGCCTACCTACGCTGCGTCTTCGGTTCGTGGTCTCCACTCATAGCTGATAGCTGATGTTATAAGGAGTAGCTTAGGCTTCTTTTATCGAGGGTAACCACGCGGGTGAAACCGCGAGGCGCAGCTAGTTGAGCCGATTGAGCTGAAAATTGGCACACCTATGTAAATTCGGTGACAATGCAATGTCATGGTACCATCGAGCTGGTCTGATGATGGAGACAGAAGGTGGCCATAGGAACTCATAAACGAAACGACGTAACCCCATCGAGTTTGGGTTCGTTGGATTTGTCTGCCCAAGCACTTTGGTCCTAGACGATAAATTCAATATGGCGGACGCCCTAAGATGGCGGACAAAATGTAGTTGTTGGATGTTCGGGTTTGCTGAGAAGAATATAAAAAGCCGAGAATTAGCATGCTCATTCTCGGCAAACGGGTTAAGTTAAAATTAGCATCACAAAATATCTATAGAGAAAAATAATTTATCCCAAAATATTTATTGTACTCGAAGCGACGTAAAAGCGGAATTATACTAGAGATTCGTCATATACAAATTAAAAAAAAGCTTGTTTTATAAAAGTATTTTTTTATATTCATGATTAATTTTAATAGTTAACTACATAACTTAAATGTTAGGTTACATTAGCACTGCTAAGTACTGCCATCTCCTTTGTAGGTTAGAAAATATTCATCGCAGGAATAAGTGACAATAATAATTAATAAATGAGGTATAATTTACATAATGTATGACTAAGTAGAAAAGCTCCCATTGTCTGTCGACTACGTGACTCAGAGCCATGTAAGTTAAACTATTCAAACAGTTATAGTAGGTTCTTGTGTTTAATTAGTATTGGTTTCTACGGTGTGAGGTATTGAGCTTTTATGAACATAATAAGAAGTGTCACAACTACATTGACGGTTCTTTAAAATCGTCTTTTACTTGTCCATTAAAGAATCGCTTCGGAGTTTGAATGTCCATTTGTTCTATTCTTCGAATAAACAAGGTATAATAGCTGTAATAGCTAGAAAACCGGTCTTAAGCGGTTTGTCACAGTTATATTAAGGAATAAACCGGCCAAGTGCGAGTCGGGCTCGCGCACTGAGGGTTCCGTACCACTACTAAATACTATTCCGTACTAAATACAAAAAGTTATGCAAAAAGACAACTACCAACTGGCCACACAACTGGCTGGTGAACTGGCTGGTCACTATCAACTGGCTATCTATTATGGCTCGATAAACACAGCCGTTATAAGTAGTCGTCCGTCCTGTCTGTCTGTCATGCCGTCCGTCCGGGACGGAATGGGGAAAGTTATAGGGTCCCATTTACAGTTAGTTTCCCAGTTAGGTATGAAACCCTAAAAATAAACTATCATAGAGTGTGCGGTGCTTACAACTCCACGTGCTTTATGTGCTTGCGATACGTTGCGATAGTCTCTCTCTCTCTCTCTTGTTGTCATGAACTTTTTTCTTTGACTCTAGTTGATATGTACACTAGATCCAGTGCGACCAACTTATCCAAGAATCGATGAGAATCCCTGAGGCAGCCATCCGTAAAAAAAAACTGTTGGCACTTCTAGATAAAAAATACCTTTATTCGACACTGTCAAACACGCAAAGTCAACATTACAAATCTTATTTTTTACACCTTGGGTTACATTATTGGAGTTTTCGTAAGGATCCCTATTTAAAAAAAAATATAATATAGCCTATGTTAACCGGAGATAGTGTAGCTTCCCAACAGTGAAAGAATTTTTCAAATCGGTTCAGTAGTTTCGGAGCCTATTCAATGCAAACAAACAAACAAACAAACAATCAAATCTTTCCTCTTTATAATATTAGTATAGACTACTACAAATACGTATATCTAAAGGACACAATCAGTGTGGAAAGGTTTCGTCTCGACATTAATGCAGAATGGACCGGTAGTGCCGGTTTTCAGACGAACCCTTCAGTTTACAAATCTACAGACAAGTTGGTCGGTCTGTCGGAAACAGTTGTATAAGAAGTTTCCTAAATGACTTCGTTCAAGGTTCTAATTCATAGAATTAATTAGAATAAGTCTAACCCATCGCTCAACCAAGTTAGAATAAAATCATAGTACTATCTCAAGTAATAAAAAAATAGGCTTTCGTTTGACCACCATCTCACCTAATGTTAAGCGATGATGCGGTCTACGATGTAGCACGTAAGCAGCTCATCGCTAATTAAATTTGTCAAAACCATTTTTTCCATTCCTCTACAGGTGGACTCCCCAGTCAAAGAGATGAAAAAGAAGATAGCAGCGAACGCGGAGAAAGACAAACATGCAGCCGAGAAGACTGAGAAACCAACAGACAAGGCAAACAAGAGCGAAACCGTCGACAAAAACAAGGCTGCCGAGAAAACAGACAAAAACGAAAACAAAACTGATAAAAATGCTGACAAAACGGACAAACATGCAGATAAATCGGACAAAAATGCCGACAAATCGGACAAAGCAACTGAGAAAAAATCAGACAAATCAGAGAAGGCCACAGATAAAAAATCAGACAAAACAGAGAAGGCCACAGAAAAAAAATCAGACAAGAGTGGAGACAAAAAAGCAGATACACCAACGGAAAAGAAATCTGAGCAGGCTGAAAAAGATGATAGTAAAGGAGATAAAGCTAAGGTATGTAAAGTTTGTAGACTAACTAAAGATGTATATGTTACCGGCAATGTGTTTAATCCGGTATTCTATACAATGCCTAGGCAATGTATAGAATGCCTAAAACGTTCAGGTAATGTATGAAATAATATTTCTTTCATACTTTGCCTAGGCATTCTATACAATGCCAAATGCGCAGCCGGCAATGTGTGTAAATACGAGAGCAGGGAAGGGGCAGACGTGCTAGCAGGTAGTAAACTCCTTGCGACGCGGGCGGGAGGCGTGATGACCCTCTAACACAGCTTATAAACATGGCTACATATACATAATATTTTCTGTTTTAATTATCATTTCGCTCCTGCAAAATGGCTTTTTTTTGTTTGACAGTGAGTGATTTTGTCTGTCAGTAATCTTAGTCTGCGCCAATGTTATAAAAATATTGTTAATTGTTTTGATATTTGAATCAACATGCATAATCCTACTATTTAATTTAATAATAGGCTTGCGTTAGACCGCCGAGTCGCCTGATGTTAAGCGATGATCTAGTCTACGGTGGAGCTTGCCTAGACTAAAACATTAAAACGAACTAAACATTAAAATAACTATTGTGGATAGCCAGCAAAAACACAAATATAACGCTATGTCCACATTTGTGCGCATAAGCTTCGTGCCGTTTTACTTATGCATCAGAGGAAAACGCTAGTTGAATCTGAAACCCGGGGTGGATCAAGCTTGAGAATAGACTACCGGACTGATCATTTTATATTATCCAATAAAAATAATAGAGCCAATCACCGATATCAAAACTAAAATGTGTTTCATATTTTAATGTCTTGCTAGACAGAGAGCGCGATATACTTACAAATGAAGTCACTTGCAAGTTTCTAGTTGACACTTGAAAGTTTTCTAAATAAAAAGGTAGAAGGTTCTTACGGAGAGAAAAATTAAGAATATGATTTTAACTTCGCGCGTTTGGCAGTTCTAAGACAGGAGAACGTCTGTCGGGTCAGCTAGTTTAATTATATATTTTCACTAAGCCTGTTATTTTTAACAAATGAAACGCCTGTCCAGTATTGTAATTATAGTACAGTGGCCGGCAAACAACTTGAGCCATGACCTTGAGTGCGCAATAGATGATTTTATGGTATCGTTGGTGGAAAGAGACGTACGCGATTGGCCGATTGTAAGTGTACACGCGCGAACTTACCCCCACTACGTCGACTTTGGCTCAAGTTGTTTGCCGGCCACTGTATATATATTTTTATTTTATTTTATTTATATTTGGATAGCCAACAGCCTTCTTACACATAAATATAGAAATAGTAAAAACACGTAGGCCATATATACACATAGTTACATCCTAGTGACTCGAATACTCATAAAAATTGTTTGTTAATTGTTTGTTCACTGATGGTAACACGCGGCCCCGGCTATCCATTCCAGGAGAAGCCCAGAGCAGTGAACGGACACAACGGCGCCGCGGCGAACGGCGACGACGCCAACGGCACGGTGAGTGACGGCTCGGACGGGGATCTCGTTATCGAAGAGGACGAGGCGTTCCCGGAACTGACGTATGACGACTCGGATACGGATCTCGAGGATGCGCCCAGTCGCAGTCTGACGAGGCGATCGCAGGTACACCTTGTACCTGACTTGACGTTTTGTGTCGCTAATGATTGTGATTTGGTGTTTGTGGAGGTTTTGTGTCGCTAATGATTGGAATGATGGTGTTTGTGTAGGTTTTGTGTCGCTAATGATTGAAATTTTGGTGTTTGTGGAGGTTTTGTGTCGCTAATGATTGATTTGGGGTTTGTAAAGGTCTATGTCCCTAATGATGGTGTTTTATCGACTATTGCCCTGTTGGGTGTGGGGCAACTTTGCCATAAACTGAGGGGAGGCGTCAGTTAAGGGAGGCTAAGAGGAAGGATAATTCTGTTTCACCATCATCATCATTACAATAATTCTGTTTGAAGATTACTAAAATGGATTCTGTTTGTGGAGGTTTTGTGTCAACGATTGTATAATTATATTGAGTGTTTGTGGAGGTTTTGAATCTAAAGATTGTGATGTGTATTTGTGGTGTTTGTGTCTAGATGCTAGTGGAGATTTTGTGTCGTCAATGATTATCTTGTTGGTAGTGTGCGAGTGTTGAAGTGAAAGATGGACTTTTTTGATCAAGATGATTGCGTCTTGGTGTTTTTTGTATTTTTTGTGTTTATAACTTTTTGTTGGTGTTTCTCGAGGATTGGTTAGTGGTGTCGACACCGTTGCTGCTGGAGCTCTGTAAAACTATTTTTTTTGTTAGTGGTACACATATTATATGGTTAGCTACTATGTTAGAGGGAATAGGTTTGTATCCTAATGTTTCTTTTATTACAAACTAGCTGTTGCCTGCGACTTTGTACGCGTAGACTTTCATATACACATATCAGTCTCCATTTGCCCCCCTTAATTCGGCCCTTTCGCAAAATCCTTTCTTAGCGAAACTCTACCCCCCATAAGGAATCTACCTGCCAGATTGCAGCTTTGTAGGTCAAGTAGTTTTCGAGATTTTGTGATGAGTGAGTGAGTAGATGAATTTCGCTTTTATATAAGTACATAGTATATAGATATCAGGCTTAGCGAAGGATATAACTAAAAATACATACGGCTTACACTCACGTTTTTTTTTTTTGCGTAACTTATTATGAAGCTTCCCGCGACTTTTGATGAAGTAAATACATTACACATACTTAAAAAATAATTTAAACTGGCTATTACTATTTTCTGATATATAAGCGTTTATCTTTTTGGTGGGGATCGTGATGCTCTGTCCCTTTCCCGCGAAGTATAGCATTTGTATGACGCGCGCACGTGTAGGCTTGGTATGTTGCGCTTGCTGTCTAGCATGCAATTAAAATACTTGTAATTAATTAAGTTTTCAGCAATGTTTTTGTTGATTTCTATTTATAATCCTTTTTTTTAAGGTATTAAAAAAATATTAGGACACAGGTCTATATCAACAATATATTGACTTATCCATTTGTATGAGTTTGTGTTTTATGGTGACTGAATGTTTTTCGTGCGAGGTGTTTGAATCTGGCGATTATTTAAATACACTAGCGGATGGCGTTGGGGCGAACAGCTGTTTTTCCCCGCGATTTCAGGGCTGGTCCCATAGTAAAAGTTGTTCATAATGATGAGTACAATGACCTCCTTTCGGCTTAGTACAGTTCATATGCGTAACCCTGTATATGGAATCGGTTGGTAGCAGATTATGAGAGTCATGATGCACAAATACAGATCTTATTTGCATGGAGTCAAGGATCATACAAATTACTAGACTGCTAGATCACAAAGGATTGTAAGAAAAATATTGCAGAGAACATTGTTACCATATGAACACCCTAGGTATAGGTAACTCAGGGTTATGGTGGTAGGTTTATTTTTATTATTTAGCAAATTTAGCTCCATGATTTCTTACAAAACATTACACACCCCCTGTGGGGGTTTGTAAAGTTGTAAGGTTACAAAACTTTACACACCCCTGTGGGGGTTTGTGAAGAAAACTTTACACACCCCCAGTGGGGGTTTGTGAAGTTTTGTACAGGGCTTTGAGTTTATTTCAAGGAGGTTATACATTACTTATATCAAGCATTTATTAAAATGTACTGGGGCCTTACGGCTACTTACGGCTCTTAACGCGGGCTCGAAACAGCGCAGTGCGGAAAATCGCGCGAACGTGAACCTTAACGCGCCGAGATACGGTTTGCGGTCGTTCAACTTTTAGGAATTTAGTCAGCCCCGCTCTCATGTTATCCAAATAATGGTAGCCATGTTAAGACGAGATTTTCCCACTTTTAAGCAACGCTTATTACTACAGATGACCATAATCCTTGGCTTATTGTATTAAAGTCGCATTTAGCGGAGCAAAGTCATGGCGCTTACACACAGTCGCTCGTATCGCTACTTCTATTTTTAGGGTTTTTCTCATATTTTTCGTAAAGTATAGCTGTAATGTAAAATGTACCTCACCGGTTTCCTTCATAATTATGAAATCTATATATCAAGATATCGCAGACATGATTTTATAAATAGGTAATAGAATGAATCCTAAAAAACAGGGATAAAAGCGCAAATCAGTGTTACTTTGATATATTTTTTCTATCGAGCGAAATGTGCTTAATCGTGTTTCGGTCTCATGGGTTTCCTAGATAAAACATTCAATTTTGTTGTGACACCATTTTTATAATTTTAAGCTAACCATGGAGGTATGCACACTTAAACTAGAATGACCATAATTGCTAAAAATCGGAAAAGAGCGTCTTAAAACAGGTAGCCATAATTCCCCAGGACTTATTTCTAGAGTATTTCTACGTTTTATACATTATACGAATATCATTGTGTGTATGGTGAGGGCATATTGGAAAATCTATTTTGAATCGGTTTGTTTTTGTATGTAAATTTATAACTCATGTCAGTTTTGTTTTGTCCTGTTTTCATCCATATTGCCATAACGGGTATGAATGTTACCACCACAGTTACTGAATAGCTAAATTCAATATTAAATGAGGAGATCCGTAGACATAAAAAACTTTGGTAATAACTAGATTTATGTGTATTTTTTACAAAAAATAACTACTTCAAATATTGGAAAATCTCAACATAATTACCTACCTGCAATTTACAAAAAGTAGTTTTTCGTAAAACACTCTCGAGGGATAGTTTTAGAGTGGATTGAATTAAATTTATGTCATGAATTTTAAGGTGCTGTGAAACTTGTCTTTTGCGTGTTGTTTCCAAAACTCCATAGAGACCTGTAAAGTTTCTACCACTTTACCTGGGCATGATTAGCACAGAAAAGACAAGTAAATAGAACGGAAATGAGAAGGAAAATCTGTTACCAGGCATTATGAGTAAAATCTTGATTGAACATTCTTATTTAGATCAACGCGTCGAACTCCGCATCACAGTTGCTAACAGATTTCGAATGACTGACGTTTCGTTTATATGGGTGCAATTGGCTACAACAAATTTACAAAAAAGCCTTAACAGCCGCTCTAATTTAAACACAAAAAAAAAACTGTGATGATAGGAAGTTGACAGTGAAAACTTTTTTTTGTTGTTGACATTGTGTCTTGTATCATTCAACCCCATATACTAATCCACCATTATCGCTGCCCATCGACTAATCCCGGTGTAATGTTGTGAAGGTAAAAGTAACGAAGACGCCCGAGACCCCCGCCCCGCGCCCCGCCTCCGAGAAAGAGAGCGAAGATGTAAGTGCCGTCCTTTACTAACACTTGTCAAAACGATTCACGACTACTGTATATGGAGCGACGCGTTTGAAACTGGTTTTCGACTTGGGTTATCCACACAATCTAGATTAGTCTATACTAATCTTATAAAGAGGAAAGATTTGATCGTTTGTTTGCATTGAATAGGCTCCGAAACTACTGAACCGATTTGAAAAATTCTTTTACTGTTGGGTAGCTACCCTATCCCCGGGTGACATAGGCTACAATCTATACCCGTGCGAAGCTGGGGCGGACCGCTAGTTAGTTATAAACTAGTTTCGTCAAAAGATCATTTTTTACTTATTCGTAACTGGATACGGAACTTCGGTTACGTAGACGGGCCGAAAGGGTTATTTCCAACTGAACCCTGTGGTCAAAGGTCCTGCCGCCCTAAAGTGGCGATTGAGTATAAATTCTATCTTATCTATAAAAATAACTAGCTGCGTCCCGCGGTCTCACCCGCGTGAATTACTCCTCATAAATAATCAGCTATATGCCAGTGAAAGTCCAGTCAAAGTCCAGCTATTTTGGGGTCCATAGGGAACATACATACACACATCGCCTTTTATATATGAGAAGATAATGAAATGTACGAAATTACGTGACCTGTTTTTCTTCTTTTTTGGCCCCTCTAACATACAAGATCTGATAAATCTTCATACGGCTGTACAGTTCCACCAAATCTCACTATATCTCACCGAGGGGGCCTTGGTGAGATTAAGTGATATATTTTTTATTTGATAAAAAAAGAAAGATTATCCAGCCTCAAACGCGTCGTCTACTATAGAGAGCCAACATTAACATTGGTTTGATGGATTTTGACCCGCGGTATCTATTATTTATTGTTTCTAACTGAACATAGAATTTTCTTTTCGTTTCCTTATTTTCTGTTTTTATTATTTTTCGATTTGAACGTGTCCTATGTCCGACTTTGAATACTTGCCAAATTTAATCACAATCGGATCGAATTTATTGATCAAGTGACGCGAATGTCAGTCTACTGGAATGGATTTGTATATTTGTTCGAGCGAGTGTCCAAGCGGTAGCAACTGCGCTTTACAATCTGTCGGCACCCGGTTCCATCCTCGGCCGTACACCAATCACTTATTTAGTACTTAAATAAATTATGTGCAGTATCGATGCCATCGCTCAACAACGGTGAATGAAAACATTGTGAGAATAAAGTTATCTCTAGCTAATGTCAAGTTATCTCAAGCTAATGTCAAGTGCTGTGGAGGTCCGGCCTAAGAATAGACCTCCCCCTTCTCTTCCCGTGGGTGCCGTAGAAGTCGGCTAAGGGATCAACCAGAAGACGGGCAGCAGCGTCTTCTGAGTATAAAAACACCGACTGCGCTCGCCAACCCGCCTGCCAAGCGTGGCGAGTATTGGCAATCCCCCCCCATTAAATGATGAATACAAAAAGGACCAGGCCCCCAGTCCCCGGCAGCCCCGCTATTCCTGGCTACGGTAGCGGTCATGGTAACGGCGGGGCCAGGGGTGCTAAGAATCCCCGGCAGACGCTCGGCTACCAACCCCAACGACGACGACTGGCCCTGGTAACACACAACATACGCACCATGAGGACTGATGAGAAGATTGTTGAGCTGGAAGAAGAAATGGGTAGGGTACGTTGGGATATCTTGGGTTTATCCGAAGTCCGTAGAGAGGGCGAGGACACGATAACCCTGAAATCCGGTAACCTACTCTACTACCGGGAGGGCGACCAACAGTCCCAAGGTGGTGTCGGCTTTCTCATCCACAAGTCCCTCATTAACAACATTATCACCATCGACAGTGTTTCGAGCAGGGTTGTATACCTAATACTCAGAATATCCAAGAGATATTCGTTGAAGGTCATTCAGGTATACGCACCGACCTCGTCACACCCAGATGATGAAGTGGAGGTTATGTATGAGGACATTAGTAGAGCCATACATACGTCCGAGACCCACTTCACTGTTGTTATGGGGGACTTTAACGCGAAGTTGGGCAAGAGAAGTGATGATGAGTTGAAAGTGGGGAAATTTGGCTGTGGGCAACGGAACCCTAGGGGACAGAGGCTGGCTGACTTTCTGGAGAAAGAGGGACTTTTTATGATGAACTCTTTCTTTCAGAAGCCGCCTCACAGGAAATGGACCTGGATGAGCCCCGATGGTTCTACGAGAAATGAGATAGACTTCATTATGACCACCAAGAGACAAATATTCAATGATGTCTCTGTGATCCACAGGGTGAAAACCGGTAGTGATCACCGAATAGTAAGAGGCACATTGAATATTAACGTTAAAATTGAGAGGTCCCGCCTAATGAAGTCCACGCTCCGACCGAACCATGCCCATATTCAAAACCCCGAGAGCTTTCAACTCGAGCTGTCTAATCGCTTTGATTGCCTGGAGAACTTTGCTTCCGTGGATGAGATTAATAACAGGTTAGTGGAAACTGTCCATGCGGTAGGTTCTAAGTTTTTTAGACCTGGCCGGCGCACAGATAGACCTCAAAAATTATCCGACCATACCCGTAACCTCATGGCTGATCGACGCTCGTTACAGCTACAATGTTCCGATGACGCTGACTCATATAGGCAGCTCAATAGACAAATTTGGAAGTCATTGCGGCACGACATACGTACCTTTAATACGAACAGTATTAAAGAGACGATTGAGCAAAACAAAGGCTCCAAAGTGTTTGCAAGAGACATGTCTATTGGGCAAAGCCAGCTGACAAAGCTGAAGAGGGAAGATGGTAGTGTAGCGTCGACCAAAGCCGAGGTATTAGGGGAAATCGAAAGGTTCTATGGACAGTTATACACTTCGGTTGCTAAACCTGTGAGCAGCTCGGCCAAAGACCCAAGAGCCAAGCTGAGCCGACACTATACTGAAGATATCCCGGACATCAGCCTGTACGAGATTAGGATGGCCCTGAAACAGCTCAAGAACAACAAGGCGCCGGGGGACGATGGAATCACATCAGAGCTTCTGAAAGCGGGTGGAACACCGGTACTCAGAGTCCTTCAGAAGCTCTTTAATTCTGTCTTACTCGAAGGTATAACGCCAGAAGCATGGAACAGAGGCGTGGTGGTGCTGTTCTTTAAGAAAGGTGACAAAACCTTGCTGAAGAACTACAGACCCATCTCGCTTCTGAGCCATGTTTATAAGCTGTTTTCGAGGGTCATCACGAATCGTCTCGATCGCAGGTTCGATGACTTCCAGCCTATCGAACAAGCCGGTTTCCGAAAAGGCTATAGTACCATAGACCACATCCACACGCTACGCCAAGTTATACAGAAGACCGAAGAATATAACTTGCCACTATGTTTAGCGTTTGTGGACTATGAGAAAGCCTTTGATTCGGTCGAGACATGGGCGGTGCTCGAGTCTCTCCAGCGATGCCGTATTGACTATCGGTATGTCGAAGTGTTGAAGTGTTTGTACAATAACGCCACCATGTCGGTCCGAGTACAGGAGCAGAGTTCGAAGGCAATTCCATTGCGAAGAGGCGTGAGACAGGGAGACGTTATCTCTCCGAAACTGTTCACTGCCACAATGGAAGATGCTTTCAAGCTCCTGGAATGGCAAGGACTCGGCATCAACATCAACGGCGAGTACATCACTCACCTTCGGTTTGCCGACGATATTGTGGTCATGGCAGAATCGATGGAAGATCTCAGCATGATGCTCGAAGGCCTCAATCGAGTCTCCCAACAGGTGGGCCTTAAAATGAACATGGACAAGACAAAGGTTATGTCAAATATCCATGTTGTGCCCGCCCCAGTATCAGTTGGGAACTCAGTTCTTGAAGCTGTTGACGCGTACGTCTACCTAGGACAAACCGTCGAACTAGGTAGGTCCAACTTCAAGAAAGAGGTCAATCGGCGAATCCAACTCGGCTGGGCAGCGTTCGGTAAACTACGCAACGTCTTCTCGTCCAAAATACCTCAGTGCCTTAAGACGAAAGTCTTCGACCAGTGTGTGTTACCAGTGATGACATACGGCACTGAAACGTGGTCTCTCACTATGGGCCTCATAAGCAAGCTCAAAGTCGCACAACGAGCTATGGAGAGGGCTATGCTCGGGGTTTCTCTACGAGATCGAATCCGAAATGAGGAGATCCGTAGACGAACGAAAGTCACCGACATAGCCCACCGGATTAGTAAGTTGAAATGGCAGTGGGCAGGGCACATATCACGCAGAACAGATGGCCGATGGGGCCGAAAGGTTCTGGAATGGAGACCACGGACTGGCAAGCGCAGCGTAGGACGTCCACCCACAAGATGGACAGACGACCTAAAAGAGACCGCAGGGAAACGCTGGATGCAGGCCGCTTCCAACCGGCCCTTTTGGAGATCGATGGGGGAGGCCTATGTCCAGCAGTGGACGTCCTACGGCTGAAATGATGAATGTCAAGTTATCTCAAGCTAATGTCTTTGTCATTGTAATTTTTATACAATTTCATCTTTCCGCAGGTGTTAACGATAACAGAAAGTGGGTCTTGTCTAACCCCCCTGGACAGATTTTGTTCATATTCAAACTTAATAATAAACTTATTTTTTTAATGAATGAACTACTTGCCCACAAATTTTCATAAAGATCGGTGTAACGGTACGCAAGTTATGATCGAACAAATATACATACTTCGCTCGGCTTGGTCGCAAAATAAGTAAACCGAGCGCTGATTCCAGTCGCGGGAGTCGAAACTGCTGAAGCTGAACGACACAGTGGCGCCCTCGGACCGCAAGCTGCGCTCCGCCGACTCGCCCAAACCAGAAAGCAAGAAGAAGGCGCAGGACTCGCCCAACAAACAGGACACGGGTACGCAAAACCATGCCACATTAATTAATTATACACATTTATTTAATTTCATCTTAAGCCGTGGTAGCCCATTTGGGAGACCGCTACACTTGAAAGCGTGGGGTCGCGGGTTCAAACCCCGGACCCGTACCAATAAGCTCTTTGGAGCTTATGTACGGATTTTCATACCACTGGCTTTTCGGTGAAGGAAAACATAGTGGGGAAACCTGCATATGTACGGAGATGGAATTCAATGGCGTATGTGAATCCACCAACCCGCAACTGGGCCAGCTTGTTGGATATGGCCCAATCACCCTATCGGGGGTAGGCTAAAAGTCCAGCAGTGGACTGTTAAAAGGCTGATTATGAATGATGATGACGATTTAATTACATCAAAAATATTTTTAAAAAGTGTGTGCGACCACACGACAGAAGTGAAAACTTCATCAAGGTTGACTATATCTCTTTCTCTCTCTTAGTTGAGTCGAGCCGACTTTACCAGAATGAGTATCTGAGCGCTACGGTCACGCGAGTTCGATGATTTTACCCATACTAAAAAGTGCCCAACGTGCCAAAAAAACGGTTACATTTACATTCGTATATTGCACTTATCATGAACAGATGGCCGATGGGGCCGAAAGGTTCTCGAATGGAGACCACGGACCGGTAAGCGCAGCGTAGACCGTCCACCCACAAGATGGATAGACGACCTAAAAGAGACCGCAGGGAAACGCTGGATGCAGGCCGCTTCCAACCGGCCCTTTTGGAGATCGATGTGGAAAGCCTATGTCTAGCAGTGGACGTCCTATGGCTGATGTGATGATGATGATTTCACTAATGCCCAAACTAAGTGTGGTAAACGCTCGTATCTTAGGAATTAGAGCGTCCCATTTATAATTTTTTATTTTATTTCCTATGGTAACACAAACCATAAAAGTAAAAAAAAGGTCAGGTATAGTATTTTTCTATTATTGAATATTTTAGCAACACTGCACTATTAATTTTCGATTACTTTTACATATTAAACGCAATGAAGCATTAAACTGTACCTACTCATTTACAGCTCAAGAAGAAGATAAGAAAACTGCAAAGAAAGACTTAGAAGCTTCAAAGAAGGACCAAGAAGATGCCGAGAAGGAACCGAAAGCTGGCAAGTCGGCTGAGAAAGCAGACAAAATGGAAGTGGAGGTTGTGGTGGAAGTAGAGAGCACAGAAGGTAAATAAGTAAAATAAGTAAATAACACCGGGACATTTTTTTTTGCACACACGGTCATCTGACCCCAAACTAAGCAAAGCTTGTGATATAGCTGCCAGAGACTGATATACATACATATATAGTTTTAAATACATACTTAAATAGATATTAACACCCAGATATAGAACAAACACAAATATTCATCACATAAATGTTTGTCCTAGATGGGAATCGAACCCACGCCCCCAAGCTCAGAAAGTAGGTTCACTACCAACTGGACCAACGGGCTATCTAACAGGTATATAATGTGCTTTATTTTATTACTGACTGTTATGGAAGTGGGTCTCGTATCGTCTCGTGGGTCGTATCTGGGCGCGATAAGGTTTGCGGTCGCGTGATTTTCCAACTGAGCGGATTAGGTGCCTGTAATAGCAGTTGTCTGTAAGGCCCTTGGTCCAGCATCATAACTGTTTGTCATAACCAGCTACGATAAAGGATTTTTATTCTCCAATTTTTTACTTTTTTACTCTCTCATAACCAGATATAATTGAAGAAATATAACTTGGTGAGTGGAAATTTTTCATAACTAGGCCAGTCAGGTTATCCTCCCTGGACATAATCCAGCCTTCAGCATAAATCCTGGACATAATTTTTTTGGATCCTGGTCAAGGTATAATGTTGTTATGTGCAGGTACAGTGACGCGCACGCGCGCGCGGGTCTCTCCGTACACGCGCACGCGGCTCGACCGCACCACCACCTCCGTTATGGCTGACTACACAGGTCAGTTATTATTTATTACACTGTAAATCATCTTTATCAGGTACTAGCGGTCCGCCCCGGCTTCGCCCGGGTATTATTGGAGTTTTTGTAAGGAACCCTAATTTTTTTGAAAATATAATGTAGCCTATGTCACCCGGGGATAGTGTAGCTTCCCAACAGTGGAAGAATTTTTCAAATCGGTTTATTTTTGTTGTAATTTTTATGTTATCCTTGTTTTGTGGTATTTTAATAAAGAGTTTTGTATTGTATTGTATCGGTTCAGTAGTTTCGGAGCCTATTCAATGCAAACAAACAAACAAATCTTTCCTCTTTATAATATTTTATTTATCAGGTAAGACACTGCGAGGTCACGGTCAAGGTTAACCTAGTCTGTGGTCAGTCTTAAGTTGGCTCAATGCTCCAACTAGCACTAGTTCTATCTCCGCCGTCTTGGCATTAGCACGTCATACGTCAATACAACAAGTATAGATTGAAAATGTGTAAAAAAAATCACAATCTGATAATGTTCAAATGGCTAAACAGATATTCTTGAGTCAACAATCACCTCTTCAACAAATAAAAACTATCAAAACCGGTTCAGCCGTTTGGGAGCTACGATGCCACAGACAAACACACAGATACACACGATAAACTTATAACACACCTCTCTGCGTATGTTTTTTTTAATTGTTTATCATAGGGCGTTTTCCTAATCACACCAATAGCGTCTACGATCCCTACACGTGTTGGTTCTCATTGGCGTTTCACCCGCTATCCTAGAGGAACCATGAACTATTCCAGGATACATTTTCAAACAAATTTCATCCAAATCGATTCAGCTGTTACGGAGTTGAGTGCGGACTAACTTACACACAGCTTTTGCATTCATAATATTAATGTGATGCAGATGCTTTTGGCGCTGTGAGGCTAGTTTTATTTGTCAGTAATTAAACAGAAACGGCACCAATATTCAATGAACATTCCAGGCAACAACTCTACAATGGAGATGGACATCACAGAATCCTCCTCCTTCCTAGAAGACCCCTCGCTCAACGACAGCGGCTACCTGCGCGGCCTGAGAGGCATCCGCGGCAGGACCAGCTACAAACTGCTCAAGGAGTTGAAGCTGACCAACCCTAACGCAGGCCGCCCCAGGCCTCCTCCCACCGGTTAGTGTACTCATCTGTCTACACCCGCGGCAGGACCAGCTACAAACTGCTCAAGGAGCTGAAGCTGACTAACCCTAACGCAGGCCGCCCCAGGCCTCCTCCCACCGGTTAGTATAAATGAGTTCAGATTGAGTCACAACCAGAATTTTTTAAGTCATCTGGTACACAATTTCGGGGTGGTCAAGCGACCATCCCGAAGATGTACCTTAGAGTTTCCTCCTAAATTAGCTGCAAGAGTTTGTATTTCTCGTTACGCAGAGATCCTAAGGACTTAACCCAGTATCGACAGGGCAAGTGGTGCGATAAATCCCCGAGCTACTGCAGATGAGCCTTATTATGGTAAAAGTTTGCATAATAGTTTGTACCTACCAGTTCAAAGGCCTTCTGAAGTGATATTTCTCTACTAATCACAATCTCCTGCAAGGTCTTCCGAGTAAAAATTTTAAGATTAATAACGCCTGACGGAAGTGGTCAAAAATATGCACATAGGCATAATGTTAAAAACTCAGCGCCTCCCAGGAACAGTCAGTATTTAGTTTGCCAGTGGTGCGATCGTGAATCCCGCATTGGCTTTTTGAGTCAGTTACTCGAAAAGGTCGAAGGAAAAGGTTACGCCGCTCTTTTAATTTTTTGGATGGTATCGCTCAAAAACAGTAAAGAAAAACATGGTGAGCTAACTGGTATGACCAAGAACCTCAAAGTTCAAAAACCTGACATTCACCAACATGCAGTGGTGCAGCATTAGGATTAGGGCCCATCCTCTCTCTGAGAGAAGGCTTGTGTCCCAGCAGTGGGAACACGATAGAGTTGCGTTTTATCGCCGCCTTGTCTGATGTTAAGCTATGATGCGGTCTGCGATTGGATATGCTTGCCTAGGTAGCTGGATAGCTTTCCACAGTCGAGCGTTCGCGTTTTCGGAATTTCAACCATAAAATGATGTGGCGTTTTCGTGTCAGCCCTGGCCGTCTGATACAATACAATACAATAACTCTTACACGTACGTGTACGTGTTTTCTCTGATACGTACACCAGTTGATATTTAAACTGATAACACCATTTTCTTTCATGAAAGAGAACGAAACTGTAGAACACGTGTTGTGAAGCACAGAAGAAACTAGAACAGCTACCGGGTTGCATGGGGCACCGTTGCCTCTTTCATCCACGTCACCACAACAGCTAGACTGCTTTTCATCATCATTATGCACACTACCATCTACACCACTGGAGCGTGTGTGCCAGCGCCCCAGAGCCTCACACCGATACTTCAAGGAGTTGGGTTGGCTCGGGTAGGAGCTGGTAGGGGGAAATGCACAATACACCCCAAGCGGGACGTCAATGCGGGACTTTTCGCCTCCATCTCGAATAAGAATACCATTCTCTTTTCAGCGGCAACGGTCCGTCCGACCGGTGCGGTAGTGGGCCGGAAACGGAAGCCTTCCAGCGAGGGCCCCCTGGACGCCCCCGGAGCCGACAGTATAGAGTTGGGCGAGGAGGCATCAGACGTGTTCGCGGCGCACGGCAAGAGGATGAAGTTGCTGGACCGGCTGTCCATGCCCTTCAGGAGGACTATCACGAGGCGCGCCGCCGAGGTCAGTATCAGACGACGAACCGCTCAGGTTAGTATATTTTAAGCCCGTTGCAGACCATACGAAGTACAAGTAGCAAGTACTTACTACGCATCGTTATTTTTGCTTAGTGCAAGTGTGTAGCTCGTTGCAAACGATTCGTAGTCATCATCATCAGTCAAAAGACGTCCACTGCTGAACATAGGCCTCCCCCTTTAACCTCCACACTGAACGACAGCCTGCCTTTTGCATCCACTGGATGCCCGCGACTCTCACAATGTCGTCCGTCCATCTAGTGGGAGGCCTACCTACGCTGCGTCTTCCGGTTCGTGGTCTCCACTCCAGAACCTTTCTTCCCCATCGGTTATCGGTTCTTCGAGCGATGTGGCCTGCCCATTGCCACTTCAACTTGCAAATTTTAACAGCTATGTCGGTGACTTTGGTTCTTTGGCGAATATCCACGTTTCCGATTCTATCGCGCAAAGAGCATAGCTCTCTCCATTGCCCGCTGTGTGACTGAGTTCCAACAGTTAAGGACCACGTCTCAGTACCATACAAATACAAATACAAATACAAAAACTCTTTATTAAAACACCACAAAACAAGGATAACATAAAAATTACAACAAAAATATTATCTAGGCTTTTAACAGGCGGCCTTATCGCTTAAAGCGATCTCTTCCAGGCAACCGTGCACGGAAAGGAATTATATTTAATAATGTGTGGCCTTAACTAAAAATTAAAAAATAGAAAGTATATACCTATGCAAATAACAACAAACAATCAATAGACTACAAATAAATATTACATACTAATACATACATATACATAGACTACATAATATAAATAACATACTACATACCTACCTACATAATTAATAAACTACATCAAAAATATTTAACATACCTACTGTTATCAAAGATATACACATGTTGATACTTACATACATTATATTTGTCATCACCATAATATGTCATCACTGGCAACACACACTGGTCAAATCGTAGGTAATCGTAGTCGATTCGTAGTAGGCACTTCTAATTCAAAATGGGGGTGATAAGACCTGTACTGGCATCCTGCTTGGTGTATTGTGAATTTTCCACCGCCAGCCGATATAAACCAGCCGAGCTCCCTAAAATAACGAAGCACGGATTTGAGTCGCTGACTAAACTGCTCTACCCATATGGTATGGTGGTGTGTTGGTATATATGTGGCCTTGCAATAGGCACTTGCTATTGGTCTGCAACGGGCTTTGCTGCTGACAGGCTAGGCGAGTGACCACACCTCTTTTTCTAAGCAAACTCTCAAACTAAGCTAATCACTCGCATTGCTTATTTTGGGGTCTGATGACCGTGTGTGCAAAAATATCCTTGTTTTTTTTAATATTTCCCTGTATTAATCCAGTCCTTTCTCCGGACTAAGGTAAGATTGAATAAATACCTCCATGTATTTTTATTTATCTATATTTATATAAAAGCGAATTCATCTACTCATTGACTCACTCGTCACCAAACCTCGAAAACCACTTGACCTACGACCCTGACATTTGGCAGGTAGATTCCTTATGGGGTGTAGAGGTCCGCCAAGAAAGGATTTGCGAAAGGGCCGAATAAAGGAGAACAAAGGGAGTTGAAAGTTTATATTTCTTCATAGTGTTTGTTTGTGTTTCCAGATTGTTGGTATAAACACGGACTTGCCGCTGACGGCGCCCGTCGCGTCCACCTCGTTCGCCGCCTTCGACCCGGAGAGCATCAAGCCGGCGCCCCCCGCCCCCGCCCCCGGCGAGCCTGTCGCCACGCCCCTGCCCGCGCCCCTCGCCCCCCTGCACGACAGAGACGGCAAGCGGTGCGCCATCATGTAATGTAGTGCTGGCACTTATAATGTTCATAAACAACGGTAAAGGGAAAGAGATATTACTACTGTTAGAGGTGAAACTTGTAACGACATCCTCGTTCATATATCTGTGACGTCAGACTGTGACGTCAGAAGTACGAATAAGTCTTTGCGCGAGCTTCAACATGAAGCGTTTTAAAAAGGGTCTCTACAACTACCTCCCCGGGCTGGCAAACCACCGCCAACACCGCTAGTGTTGCAGGTGTCCACAGGCGGCGGTTTCTGCTTACCATCAGGCAAACCGCATGTTTGTTTGCCGTTTAAAAAAACTGGTAACGTACTTGGCCGATTTCGCTTTTGCTTGATACACGAAATTTATGCAGAGCAAAATGTATGTGTAATATATGTAACATAATGTTGAAATGAAAATGCAGAATTTACAAGATTCGAAACACCATTAATATCAATTATTTATTATTAATTACTGTAGCAAATAAGCAATCAATACGGCAATAGTAAACAATTATACACTATTGACTTTGTCTGTGGTTCCATGTAATATTCAAACAGTATGAGGAAACATTCACCGTCCACATTTTGAAACAGTTTCACGGAAAACTATATTACCTGCCTACCTACTATATCACCTGCCAGCCCCATCGGGAGACCAGCGCCGTTTGACAACAAACGGCATCATGCTGAGCTGGGGCCGGTTTGTGGCAAAAGTCCAACGTTTTATAACTTTAAATTTGTGTGTAGCTCTAAGTGTGTGGATTTTTGTTACAAATAAAATATTGTCTATTACACTGAAAATTACAAAAAAGTACAAATTCATAAAACATATCGTGCAAGCTAGAAAATATCTCGATAAATTAACCATGCTGCTCGAATAATACCTGCTTTACTTGATTTTTTTAAATTATTATTTTGCTTTTTTTAATGGGCAAGTGCCTTTATTAACTAAACAAAATAGAAACTAAAACTAACACTACAAATACAGTTAGACTGCCCATAGACCGTTGAAGGTCTAAAGACAATCCAAATGCTCAAGCCCACTACCAGCTGGCCGCGTACCCAACATGCTGGCGGCATTACTACGCTGAATGGCAATGCTTACTTGATTAGTTCTGGGTACTTAAAACTATAATTTGTCCGCGGCTTCGCCCGCTTCTTCAACAAAACATAGGCTTATGACACTTAAAAAAAACTGGATCGGTAGTTCTGAAGATAACCTCGAACAAGCTTTACTTCTATATTATTAATTGCAGAAAAGTAGTACATGCCATCTCTTTCCCTTCAACCTGTCCCGGGATGAACTATATTCTTGACTTCTATACAAAAGGGTATTTCTATCTCATCGTACCTACAATGATGTTTGTAGGTAAAATGTGTCTTATTATCAAGAGATTACAGTATGTTTCCGAACCCACCTCATGAATTTCGTACTAATTTTCCAATATACTTATGTACATAGGCCTACCGTAAAACTACGGAGCTTTACGTAATTATTATTTATGTGCACGAAAAATAATATGTACTGCAATAATTGCCTTGTTTGTTTTTGAAAAGACAAATTCGTGTATTTTCTAAAAACTGTTATATTTTGAACTTTATGTATACCTTGTTAGTAACAATCGAAGTGCAACACACATTTTACGATCCATGTCACTAGTGGACAAATGTTCAATAACATAAAATACGTCAAGGGGCCTTACGTGTAACTCTTAATGCGGGCTCGAATTAGCGCTGAAACAGCGCAGTTCGGAAAATCACGCGAACGTGAACTTTAACGCACCGAGATATGGTTTGCTGTCGCGCAAATTTTCTCATCACCTAAAAAAAATCCCTTAAAACAGCTAGCCGTAAGTGCACAATCTCGAATGAATGGTTATAACGCCTAGCGACGCGGTATCGTGTCGCATCACGGTTTAATGCGTTGCGACTTGGCGTCGCGTTGTGGGTTTTTGTTCGAGCGCTGAAAGTTCATTGTGGCGCGAGTGAAGCGCCGTTCGAGCGCACGACACATCTAGACCACAGTAAATATATCCAGGGTTACGCAAACATCCTGTACTAAGCCGAAAGGAGATCAATGTACTCATTATGAACAACTTTTGGCCAATCTATGACGAGGCGCGCGCGGCTGTCGCTCTGAGCGTACCGTGAAGTATCGTAGCGGCGGGGGAAGGGGCGCTCGTTTGATAACGTCACTCAATTCGGCCGTTTGTTTAAGTCACACTACTGCTTTAGCTTTCTACTATGTCCAGACTACGCGAACTTGTTTCGATGTATGTTACATTGCATCAATTTCATCACCAATAGCCAATAAACGTCCACTGCGGAACAATAACCTTCCTCTTAGAGAGGTGTGTTGCCACAACCGCATGGCAGGCGGCTTGGGGATCGCAGTGCGTTCACCGTGTACTAATAAGACGCTGCTGCCCCTCCTCCGGTGGTTCTGGTCGCAGTTTTAGGACATACCCGGGTCCTGGATCATTAGGACGGCACATTTGCTTCAATCATTATCATCATTAAAGAGAAGAGATCGCTTTAAGCGATAAGGCCGCCTGTTAAAAGCCTAGATAATATTTTTGTTGTAATTTTTATGTTATCCTTGTTTTGTGGTGTTTTAATAGAGAGTTTTTGTATTTGTATCATTTCAGCAGTAGGACGTCCACTGCTGGACATGAAAATATATTATGGATATATTTGTTTCAATGTGTGTTGCATTTCATGTTATGTTTCACCAACCTGTACTCTGCGTACGTAATCAATAATTGTGAAACAGATTCAGCTAGACATTGTAAATAATGTATGTATTGTGTTTCAAATATGAACTATCGTGCCACTTTCATACAGTTTGTATGGCACACTAGAATTTCTCTTATTTCTGGAAAATTAAAACCTCTTATAAGCCTCCATTAAAAATAGGTCTCGTAAAAGGGACGTATATTGTCTCCCAGCTCTAGAGATTATGTATGAAATCGTTACTCTCCCACATTGTGACGTGTTACCTGCCCTGTGGATCTAACGCCACCTCTTAGCTTAATTCAAAGTAGTACCTAAAACTGATACCGTTTAAATTCCGTGTATTCCGTTTTAGACAATGATAAACCAGTAATTTGTTTGAGAGCCTACATTAAATCGCACTAGGATGTGGTGGGAGGCCACACGGTAACATATTTTTAACCAGTCGACCTTTTTAGTTAAGTTAGTGTTCTTTATAATGTGACTAATGGTAATTTCTTTATTATTTGGCCGCCTTATGTCATATGAACGGTTGTCTGGAAGCGTAGCTTTTTATCCTGGCTTGCTACAAATTGTTACAACAAATATATAAAAGCTTAGCTCAAAATAAGTATTTACTGACTCAACTCGTTACGAAATCTCACAACAATATAACTAGCGAAGCTAAAATTTGGCAAATAGATTCCTTATGAGGTGTAGAGGCATGCTAAGAAAGGATTTGGTGCAAACGCCGAATTGAGGGAGGGCAAATGGGTGTTGACAGTTTACATAAAAGTACGCGTACGAAGTCACAGTCAACAGCTAGTTATCGTATTGAAAACTGGTTGTAATAGAAAAACTGCATTTATTTAAACTTTTGTTAAAAAAAAAACGGTTTGTAGCATTCTCAGCCATTGTAACATTAAGTTAACACGCAGGCTCATAGAAAATCCACTGTTCAATGATAAATTATATTTAAGTTGAGACAAATATAAATTCTACTTATTTTGTAAATACGTACATAAATGTTAGTGGATTCAGGATATGTTTTGTTTTCAAATGCCCGAGATGCACGAAGCCCGAAGATCTGGAATATGATCTGCAGCTTTATTTTAAATTTAGAATCTGGGGATCTTCTACAGATTATATAGATTCACAGGGACCACACCAAAGTAAAGTGCGAGTTGCAGCGTCTGAGACAGGGTTCCCATTGGCTACCTCAAGGTTACGGCAAGCGATGAACCAATGAGAGACTTTCTGTAAGTTTATTTGCATCGATGGTTCGTGAGCTAAGAATGTCTCGAGTGCAGATCTATAGAAGCTAACCTGTTTGTGGATCTTGTAACGAAGGGTGAACCTTCTGGGCGAGCTGGCACAGTTCCAGCTGGTCTACATTGCGGTGAGGTTAGGTTAAACGTGGGAGAAACCTAGTTCTCAACAATAGTAAGCTACTTGGAATGAACCGGAAGACGCAGCGTAGGTATACCTAGACGGACCGAAGTGAGTTATCGTGAGTTGCGGGCATCCAGTGGATGCAGGTGGCAGGCTGTTGTTCAGTGTGGGGGTCTAAGGGGGAGGCCTACGTTCAGCAATGGACGTCGTCTGGCTGATGATGAAGCTACTTCGCAACTGGCCTCGTGTAAAGAGAACTTTACTAGGTTTTCTTACACGCGAGAAGTAACTAGCCTACTATTCTAATGTAAAGCTAACCTCGTGCATCGCGGACATTATATATTTTACTTTTATACTTTAAAGCTTGTGAGGGTGCCTAGTTTACAGAGTGACCTGTTCCGTTGTAAAATGAACAAGTGATGATACAATCATGTTGCATTAAAAAAAAAAATGTTATCATGTCCTTTATATTTTAAAATTATTGTGAAACATTGTTTCGATATGTTTGTATAAACTGGGTGGTCACTGTTTAGCCCTAGTATACAACTGTTAGTAAGGCTGTTGAAACTATAATAAGGAAGGAAAAACTATAGCTTGTCTTAAAAAAAATATACAAGTACAGGTCGGTTATTTAAACTTGTAGTGAATAAACGCGCGACACGGATGACGTCATCGCGTGACGTCAGTGCGTCAGTTTTAAATTATCAATCTGTACAACTGACAAAGCTCATATTCCGTAATCAGATATTGTTTATTGGTTTAGCCATAGGCCGACTTCATGACATTAAACAGACCACCGAACTACTGCCATCAAAACTTATTTGTAAAGTCATCGACAGCACAAGTTTACACAATGTTTCTGTGTCCGTTCTCTTGCATGAGACCAAAGCTTATTTTCGTGGACAGGACACTTCAAGCTGCCTACTTAACATAAGTATTTAGTTGTGCAATTTATATAAGGATTCTAAACATGGCGCGGCGTAACTGGTTTTTGTAAACGCGTTTCATTTAAATTGGAATTACAGTCGAAATTGGGTTATTCCCATTTGTCCCAACGGTCATCCCTCATCAAAATAGTCAATCGATAGTGACCAACGGTGGTGACTGCAGGGGAAGATGGGATTTATGAAACTAGAGTCGAACGCGAAATTGAGTTTCAAAGACGTCGCCATGTATGGATGTTTTATTATTCTAAAACCTGTTTAATATATTTACAAAACAATTCTAAAAAAGTATATAGAAGTTACGGTTTTAGTTTTAAAAAATAAGTATTGATTTTCAAATTACATCCATTTAGGGTTGTCTCTTTCATTAAAATATTAGTATAAGTTTATTAGCAGTAAGTTTAGAAGATAGTTATAAAATATTAATTAATGTTATTATCAAAATGATATTTTTTTGTTAATAAATCATTGGAATCAATAAATTTGTTTCAATTTTAATATTATGACTTATACCAGCCAATGTCTTGAATTGCTCTGGCAGTCCGATAGAAAAATGGGCAGGAGGGAATTAGATCATGTAGATCTGATGCACACTCCGAAATGTATCCGATAAAAAACCGATAGACTAGCAACTTGACGTCGATGCTCAAGAGTCAAGACTAAGAAGCTTAGTCTGAACTAGGGATATTATTTGCTGATGAGCCTCTTGGCACCGTCTGTGCTACCTTTTAACGGCTGTATCTTTCTAACTGTAATAGATATGCTACTTGAAATTGCCACAGAATATGTGGAATAGGCATGTGTGTCCTCATGTTTAATTTATTACAAATAACCGGCTTAGCGAGGAATATAACTAAATACATTACACATGCTGAAAAAATAAATTAAATTGGCCGATAAATCTCTGAGATATGAGCGTTTAAAGTTTTAGGTGGGGATAGAGAGGGGATGCCCCTTTCTCGCAAAGCGTGTGTTAGTATAGTATTTGTATGGCGCACCTGAGGCGTGACGTCACGGCTCAGTATAGTGCGCTCTCTGTCTAGCATGAAATTAAAATGCCTATATCTTATTTATTTTTGGACTTATTTTAATTTTGTTTTTGTTGATGGGCTCTATTTATGATCAGCTTTTTTATGAGGTAATAAAAAAATATTAGTCATCATGCCTATTATGAACAGGAATGTTACGGCGGATAAAGAAAAAAAAATATAATAAAGTCAAAAACTAAAAACGGAAGGCCCCATGCAACAAACATTTTTTTTACGTATTTTTGTATTATTTCTAACTAAAAACGATAATACGTACAAGCGTTAAATTTAGCATGATTATAGTACACACTCTAAACTAAAGTATAACAGCAAATAATAGTTATTAGCCAAGTGCGAGTCGGTCACTAGTATTTTGTGGTGGTACGGAACCCTAACTGCGCGAGAAAGAGTCGCACTTGGCAGTTTTTTTAAAAACAAAATTTGATATATATCTAGGTTGCGTATCAGCAGTATCCTTCGTAAATATTACCTTTAAGTAGCTATTTTATAAATTAGCGCCCTATAATAAAATGTACTAGGGAACTCTTATTTAGCTCTGACAAAAACAACTATCTACGCAGTTCATAGACACAGGAGAAAGCTAACTTGGCTACATTTGGTACACAATAATTTCTGCTGGAATATTTATTTACTTATGTTTGGATAATAATTTTGTTAGTCATCATGTGATTCGTCCAAATAGATACAAGAAACATATGAGGTGCGTGGGTCGGGTGCCGCTCGCGCCGTCGCTCTCGTGGTATTGAGGGAACGCTCTGAAGTAAAGCGAATCGTGGTCGTTTCCCCCGCTGAAAAGAGATTTGGTGTAAAAGGTTATTCGGGGGAAAACTATATTACTGGTTGGTGGAAGAATAGTTGGTATATAATGTTATGCAAGGTTGCAAAGTTGTTTTTAGACGCGAGTATTTACTTGAATTGAATCTTGAGCGTGGCGAGGGTTTTAATGTACGAGACGCGATAACTTTGTTGCCGAGCGAAACAACTTTTCACCTCACTACAGCGAGGAGAATGCTAAGGTTTTTTTTCCTTGATGCAGTCGTCGTGGTGGCTAGTGCGATTATTCTAAAGATGAGGTTGGCGCACTGACATGAAATGCATTTTTAGTTGACTGGCGGTATAAAGAATTATTGAATGGAAAGGTTCGAATTTTTTATAAAATCGTTCCACGCTGAAGGATAAAATGCACTATTGTACGCGCTTTTATGCGCGTAAGCTGTTGGCCGTAAGTCTTATTACTTACATTTGTCAATAAACAAATTTTGACTATTTCAAACGGTTTAGGTAATGACAAATGTAAGTAATAAAGTGCGGTTCCAATAAATACCTTTACATGAAAATGTGAAGAATAAATGTAGGAAGATGATGGAATAAAAAGTTATGTAAAAAAACCAGAATAAACATAATTTCTTTTAATCTCGTTTTCCTTGCAATCAACAAAATATTACAAAAATATTGTTCTAATTTTACTGGGACGGAATCAAATAACGTATTTTGTTTAAAAAATTAAAATAAGTTAAATATTAGTCACAACAGATTTTGTACTTATCCGTTGAAGTATCTACCTACTTAATTAATAAAGTTATATGGTGATAACGACAAAACATCTGAGATTATTACAATATACTTGTTACTATGAAAAAGAGATTATAAAAAAAATATAAAAGTCATCTTAAGCTTATCAAAAACACCCTACAGAATATAGATATGTGGATATGTGCCTACTTTTGTGATGATTATTGAAAGCTGTCACCTTGAGAATGGAGCCAAGCACATAGATCTGTGGAGCCAAGTCACTCGGGCCGCGCGATATGCACCAAAATGTCACCGCTCAAAGAATGCGTCTGACAGTTTTAAAGATATTTTTACGAACGAGGCTTAGCACCAGCTTTAAACAATCAACCTATAATATGTACATAGATATATACATAATATATTATATACTTCATGTTTAACTATACAACAAAAATAAACTGATTTCACAAAATAAATATATATCACCTATCAACAATTATGCCTTTCCCAAGTTTTTCAGAATAAAATGTATTTTGCACATGATCCTCATTATGCACGACTAAAACAAACATACGACTAGCTAATTTAATCAAGATCGGTCCAGCCGTTTAGTCGTGACAAGGGCTACAGAGACAAGTGACAGTTACTTTCGATGCGACAGTTTTGTGTGTATGCGACAGTTTATGTGCAAGTGTGTACATAAATATTTGTAACTCCGTAACGGCTGAATGGATTTGGATCCAATTTGGCATAGTTGCAGCTTACTCGGGATTGACACATATATAGATTTTATACGTCGAAAAAAATTACAATTTCTATAGAATAGCGGGTAAAATTATAATATGAGCTCGATTTAAAATAAAATTAGTTACTATGTGATACGGGAATTACTCACGTATGATTAAGATGGTTACTCCCACTATTAGGTATAGTTTCAATCAGTTTTTTTATATTTTTGTTTAAAATAGAACGGCTGTCAACGCATTTTTGTAAGAAACTTGTAGCCAGTGCACCCATACAAACGAAACGTCAGTCATTCGAAATCAGTTAGCTACTGATGCGGCAAAGAACTTTGAGACCTAACCCAAAAAGGCAAGGTCCAAGTTCTTTGGATGCGGAGTTCGACGCGTTGATCTAAATAAGAATGTTCAAATTGTTCAATCAAGGTTCTATCATAATGCCTGGCGACAGACTTTCCTTCTCATTTCCGTTCTATTTATTTCCCTTTTTTTGTGGTTTCAACCGCTTTCGGCGGTCTGTTTAAGGTGAATGCGATTGCAACAGACCATAGTCGAAGTAACCTGCTTAATCATACGTGAGTTATTCACTTGACATATAAAAAAGTGCGAACGCCACGTCAGTTTTAAAAATAAAATAACTTAGTAATCGTATAATAATCTTGTTCGTTTCTCTATCCCGTACACGTGAGATCGTATTCTAGGACTGGTGAGGTTGTGTATTGCGAATATGGAGGCTATGAAACTGGCGCCCGACCAACGGCCGCCGGCCGGCTGACGGGCCACGGCCTTATCAGCGCTACATGCAAACAAAATCAAAATAAATACAGAATAATCAATAGAAATATGAGCGATGGTGGCCGATGGTGCGCTTTACAATCTGACTGCACTCGGTTCAATCCTCGGCCTGCACCAATGACTTAGATATTTAGTAGACTTAAATAACTTATGTGCAGTTTGGATGCCATCGCTCAACAACGGTGAAGGAAAACATCGTGAGGAAACCGGTATGTCCTAGAACCTCAAAAGTTCAAAGACATGATATTCAAAATGCACTGGGTCAGCATGGGGGACTAGGGCCCATCCTCTCTCTCCATTTGACAAGGCCTGTGTCCCGAGTAGGAACACGATAGGCTGAAATTATGAATAAATAAATAAAAAAAGGCTCAAAACTAGCACTAGATCAGCACAGGGAATCTAAAAACTGATATTAGAATTATCCACTTCTCTGGCGAGAGATACGCTCTTAACTGCCATGAAATAACAAAACAAGCTGGTTTTCTATCTGATGATTTAAGTGAAATACCAAGCTGCATTTCTACTATCTTACGATTCAAGTGTGTAAAGGTATACATACACAATACAATATCGCTGGCCACCAAATAACTGTCTTCTACTTACAAATAATTAATTGTGCATATTATTACATAGTGATATTTTTTTTAATTTAAATTGCGTTCTGGCTTTTGAAGTTAGAATTAAGCAAAAAACTAGATCATCCACAACAAATGGTCATTAGTATATTAATACAGAGTTATTGGTAATTAGCTAACGATCTCACGGAGGCAGCTTCCTACCAGCTACCTACCTACTACCGGGGTAGTAGTGGGGTTGCTGGTTTACAACATACCTAAAAACTCTAATTCCTCGACTTTTAATAGTTCCGACTTTTTTCCCAAAAACTTAGGGCTATAACTTTAACAATAACTTTACGCAGTTTTCATATCAGAAAGAACGCCTCAAAAACAACTCAAAAAAGTTTTTTTTTGTGAATGTATTTTTCTATTAAAACTTATAGAAAGAACATGATGTAAACCTGCTGCGTCAGTTTGTTAAATAATTACCAATAACCCTGTATACGTCACTGGTCACAACAATTACGTCTAAAGAACGGCCGCTGAAAGATGCGTCTGACCGTTGCCAAAATATTGTAAAAGGGGGAACGAAAACAGTAAATTCTGATCACTTTTACTAGCTTTTTGAACTTACTTGTAGCTAGTAGCCAATATACCTAACACAGTAAAAGTTTTATTAAAAGTTATTGCAGTTGTCAGACGCATTCTCTCACTGGCAAGACTGTAGAGATACTAAACGAGCACTTACTTAGCTCTCAGCTAGCGTTAATGTACAGATGATAATATATGAATAACTATTTAGCTAGTATTTTGTTCTGTATAGTTAAATTAATTACACTAAAGTATACAGTCAACATTTAAGTACAAGTTTCTAAAACTAAAATTAATAATACATACAATCCACAATAAGTTTAGTAAGTAGGTATACGTATTTTTTTTTGTTAAAATCTTCATGAGCGTGGATTCAATGTCCTTTACTCGTAATATTAAACAGTTCATTTTGTCTTATTAGCGTCAAACAAGTCATAGTCACAGTCAGAGTCAAGCTAAGTAAGTCACGGTCAAGTCGAACTCATGCCCCTGTAAAGTGGTGAAGACTTTACAAGAGGCTCCTATGGAGTTTTGGAAACAACACGAAAAGACACGTTTCACTTCGTTATATCACTTGCCCACACTCGAGCACGTTTACGAGCACTTAATGAATAATAATTCACCATTTAGTACACATTAACACTCGAAAATACACAAGTTTAGGAAAATAATCCAACGAGCCGACATGTTTTTTCCGCGTTGGCGCCAAAACTCTAGGTATACGTATTATATTCAGTGCTGCCAATATAGTTACTTATATTTCCGAATTGCCCGTTGAATTTACCTTGATTCTGTTTTACCCGCTGTTCTTTTATCAATTTGCCGCAATTTCCCCTTATTGTTTATATATGTGTGTAACAAATGAAAAAAAAAAAAAAAAAAAAAAAAAAAAAAAAAAAAAAAACTAACATTTCTTATTTAAAAAACCTGGTAACATTTTGGATTTGTCTATGCCCCTAGAATTCCCCGCAGGCGTCCCACTCCCCGCCAACCGGCAGCACTGATTATACTCTACGCGTTACTTCTACAGAAGCGATGTACAGTCACAAACATGTTTGGTCCCATTTTCATAATCACACATAGTTATATCTACTTAAATAACTACATCATTGACTCAGAGTAATAGTTCTTTTATATTTGAAAATGTTTACCTGACAATCAGTACGTCCACTTCTGGTAGTGGTACAAAGCACTTATCTCCGTGGTTGTACAGACTAAATACTTTGTACAACTGGAGCCTTGATACAAATACGGTCATAATGAAAAAAACAATTGAAAAGGAATTCTATGCGCTACAAGTATTTTTATTTGTCGCCTTGAAGAATAATTTGAAAACATTTAGGAAAAGAAAAAAACCACAATTGGTATTAATTCAATTTTAAAGACAATTTGCCTCCAAATATCATTAGAGATCTCTGAGCAATTGTGCGATGTGTACAAGCGACGTGCGGACACGGCCCATAAATGTTCAATGTTAACCAACCAAGGATTCTCTATGGTAGTGGATAGGAAACAAGCCCATGTGATGTGCGGCATGTTGAATGTTGATTGCACAAAATGGCGCCTATTGAAAGACGCCATTTTGAGAAATCAACTCGTTTATTGTTTTAGTGACAGTTATACCACTTCGCAGCTATAAAAACATTGCCGACATTTGAGATCCGAGACTGGTACTTAATTAGTGGCGCGTCTTTGGTACCACCAGTAATGAATGTAAGCACTGATTGTCAGTTTATATTTACTGACAAACAACAGCCAGCACATACGATGTACGTTTATACGCATACAAAGCAAAGCAACGATCTACTTGTCCTATTCCTCTGAAGATGCCTTGGCCTTACTTAGAGAACTCCCTCAGCTTGTCGACGACAGTCTTCGTATTCTTGGTGAGCCAGGCGATGTTGACGCGCGCCTTCTCTATAGCCTGTTCCACCGCCAGCTTGGCGTCTTCTAGGTACTTGCTGTTCTTCTCGCGCCACACTAGGAACTGTCAATCAAAATATAAGTAAAAATCATATGCGAAAATATCTGCAGCGGACCCTAAACTAGGATGGGTCTGTATTTTGGGTACCCAGAGATAAAGCATAAATATGTAGATATTATATTCTGATCTGCTCTGGCAATATGGAACTTCGTAACCGAATTGCAAATTTGAGAAAAAGGTTCGCAATTTGATTGTTGTTTTTTTATATATAAATATGATATTCATATTCATTTATTAATTAAATGCTATTTTACATGTCAAATCAAATAGTTAAAATAATAAATTAGATCAAACAACTAATGTAAAACTAGACTAGAATAATAAATTAGATCAATTAAATAACGTCCCGCGACACGTGTCTCCAGAGACATCATGCAAATTCGCGCTACATTTTTGCGGTAATTTGTCCCCTATTGAATTATTATATTAGCCTGCATCGTCTCACTGCAAGGCAGAGGCCTCTTGCTTCCTTCAATTCCTCTCTGAGGAGCGATGGCAAATAGGCTGTGGGCCAGAGTGTGGGGGCTGGTTATTTTACCTCATCAAGTTCTCGTTGTGATGTGAACTGGTCGAGCAGGGTTTTGATGATGTGGCCGAGGCGGCGACCCTGGTTGTTGAACCTGAGAGGAAATGGATATATTTTTATTCAGAGTACTACATATAACTTACAACAATATTAAGGCACTGAACTGTTATGAGTAAGCGTGACGTACCACTAGCTCGGTTCCTCACTCAGTTGTATTGAAAAAATTACTTTTTTATATCATTATCAGCCTATGATGTTCCCACTGATGGGACACAGGCCTACTCTCAGAAAGAAAGAGGATGGGCCGTAATCCACCATGCTGGCCCAGTGCGTGTTGGTGAATGACATAAGTAAGTACTAAGTCTTTTAAACTTATATGGAACAGCGGAATTTTCTAATGCGATTTCAGGGTTGATCCCGCATTATTTTTTTTGCATAATGGTGATTATAATAACCTCTAGGCTTCGTACGACGGTGCCGTGTATGTAAAGGCGTGGATACGACAGTTTTGGAATTGTTTTTTTTTTTAATGATACATATAGGTCTGCGTTCAAGCACGACGTCGATGGAACAAGTCAATGTAGAAGAATTGTACTCACGCAGTGTAAATATCGCTTATCCTATTATAGACGAAGTCCTTCGCGACGTAGTACCCGACGTTGGAGTGTATGACGCCCATGATCACGTTGCCGGAGTCCTGGCGGCGCACCTCCGACCCGTCCGTGATCGCCCACTCCAGGTACCTGGAGAGATGAACGCAATAAGGTTACATCATACAGAGGTTAGGTAAGGAGAGTCAAACAGTCTGATCGTGCTGACGACGTCCATCGGTAAATATAACTACTGGCAAACATCTTCAGGGGAGCTTATTCCACATATAACAGGTGTGAGGCAATAAAGAACGCGTAAAACGCACAGTGTGTGATTCCCTCAAATCTATGGTATGTGGATGAGCTTCCAGGCCAGTGTGCTTACGTATACATTGGTATTTTTTTAAATCTGTTTTGGTTTCTTTATTGGTATTCATGAGTCTAAAAATAAGGAATTTAACGCCCATTGAATATAATTTATAATTTTTTTAATCAGAAAAATCAGAAAATTTAAATATATAAATATTGCTGACGTAATTACCATCCAGACCCCCCCCCCCCCCCCCCCCCCATGTCAGCATAAATTAGCAAACCAAAGACCGGGGGGTCAGCCCCCTTTAGTGCTTAGTAATGTTTGAAGTAATAGGATACTTAGTAGTAGGTAATGTATTAATGAAGATAAGAAAATAAGAGCTATTTTGTATTTATAATATTAGTACTCACTGGTGCAGGATCCACACCTCCCTGGTGCAGGTGAGCGCGTACTGCAGCGCGTCCCTGGCGGCCGCCACGTTCGCGTTCTGCTTGCGCGCCAGCACGAACCGCCAGTGGCGCACCGAGCCGCGCGCGATGCCCACGCAGTACACCGTGCGCCGCAGGTCGATCGGGATCCTACATACATACACGATTACACTCGAAACCTATTCATTTACAAACAAATAGATGTTGATCAAGTACAAAAAAAAAGGAAAACGTAAAATTAAATCTAATTAACTAATTTATTATCTATTATGTCAAAGACTTCAAATGTTTGTTTTTCAATTACTATTTATCTATCCAGGCCTTAGTTGGTGTTGCAACGGGGCATTCACACTATTTCTAGTTTGTATTAGTGAAAACATATTTTTGGCTTTTGTGTAACTTTATCTCATATCTACTGTATTAATTAGCAGCTGTATGTTTTCCTTGTAAAATAAAAATAAAATTCAAGAAAAAGGTATCCTGAAAACAGCAATGCAAGTAGGCACCGTTTTTTATGAATTACGCGGCGTGCTAGTTGGAGCATCGATCCTACTTAAGACCACAGCCATGCAAAGTAGGTGAACTCACGGGGTCTATTTGTTGAAGGTCTGTGGATAAACTTGTTAAGTCACTCTCATGCTACAACCACATACTGCAAGACAAATGTACTACTGGTACCTACTTGTAGTATAATTATATAAAAGCATGATTTGGCATCCTGTCGTCTACATTTCAATTCACGCTGCAGTACTTTAGCTGCAGCGTCTGTTGTAGCTTCAACTAGTCCTTGCCATTAATCTAACATTAAACTTTTATCTTGCCAGTAATTGCCAATCATGCTGTGTACGCATATTTTGGGATACTCTCCAGTTCGAAACTGTAATATTTGCAAGAAGTTTAGCTTAAGTTGAGATTGTCCTGTTTTGTGTTTCTACCTTATATAAAAAATAAAATAAAATTAAGCATCTAAAAGAGACCGCAGGGAAACGCTGGATTCAGGCCGCTTCCAACCGGCCCTTTTGGAGATCGATGGGGGAGGCCTATGTTCAGCAGTGGACGTCCGACGGCTGATATGATGATGATGAAGTAAATAATCAAGATTTAGTAGTGATAGTAAAGTCACGTTTGACCTCCAACTCACCCGTTGGTAAGCGACGATGTGGTCGAAGATGAAACAAGCAAACTTAAAGAATACCTATATAGTGCAGGTAGTGAACTCACGGGTTGTTCTCGTCAGGGTTCGGTGTGTCCATCCAGCTTTGGAACAGCGTGATGGCGTTCTCCTCGCAGCCCGGCACCTTCATGCGGCACGCCCAGCTCGACGTCAACAGCTGGACAATTCAATAATTACACTTATTTTCAAAATTCATTTATTTCAGGCCTAATAACCCATATTAGAACATTAGCAAATTATCCATTCTAAAAATTAATAGAAATACTAATTTAGAATAACATAAACATAATTAAATTAAAACAAGTCAAAATACATTCAATGTCACAATAATAAAATAGAATAAAGTCATGTAAGTCAAATAAATACCAAAACCACAATATAGATCAATGTCAATGTACCTAAGTCACTATCAATCAGTTTAGTACTTTCTCTCCGGCATGGGTACCGCGACAATATTATTGAAAATCTGAATCTCAATTTAATGAAAATATTATTTTCACAAAATGCATTGTGCAATCAAATTATGTCGAAACTACAAAGATCGCACAAAATTAATAAAAAAGTGACCTATCCAGTAACTACAGGTATGACGTCTATGCCGCTAACCGCTAAGTTATCATTGCTACAAAAATGTTGATAAGCATGTTCACTGACCTGCATCTTCACGCTGTTCAGGTCATCTCCATTGAGTATCTTCTTGGTGGCTAGCCCTCCGACCCGCTCGTACGTGTCCCCGACGAGCCTCCGCACGTACTTCTGGAAGGGGCCGTACTCGGGAAGCCGCTTCAGAACATTCTCGATCTTGGCTAGAGCTCGGAGACCCGTCTCTAGTGGCAAGTACTCTTGCTCGCGTTGGAGGTAACTTGCTAATCTGAAAAAATATTTTAACTCTGTTTTATTTGTTTATTTCCCTAAACTTGAACTGCGTTCTGCAAATGATTATGACGTCAACACAACGTGACGTCAATTTATTTATTTGAAATGTTCACTATCCTATAAAACTTAGTAACTGTGAATGTGTCATTTGGTAAGGCAGGGGAGGGTATTAGAATGGCGATTGTGAGCTACTAGTTAAGTTCGACTCGCCCCAGAGCAAAGATAATAATATATCCACCACTTGATCGCGCATGTAGTCAAAATTCCCTTTTGCGAAATGATGCCACTTCGGTCGCGGGGGGGCATTGCTTGTGATTCGAGACTCGACGCGACTCGACTCTTGTGACTGGAGAATCAAAAGTCATTCATTCAATTCGCGCCTAGGATTGGCACCGCTCGATATAGTTTAGAAATAGACTTGTTAGAATCTTTGGCTTATGCGGGGTAAAGGATGAGCAATCAAGTAGTTATTTTTTTATTCAATAATAGGCTTGCTTGACCGCCAACTCGCCTGATGTTAAACGATGATGCGGTCTACGGTGGAGCACGCTTGCCTAGAAGAAAACGATTGACTCTCGATTTGAAGACACCCAGATTGTAACTAACGGAGAAAACCCATTCAGGCAGCGAATTCCACAAACTAGCAGTTCGCACAATAAATGTGGAATTATAGCGCTTCGTACGGGTTTTCTCAATATCAACCATAAAGCGGCATCGATTGTGTCATTGGACTTGCGGCAGTCAAAGGTTTTAGCCGGCAACAGTCTGTTCTCTCCAGTCGTCCTCGCAGGATATCCTTTGGCTGCTCATACAAAAATATACTGACTGCAGTGCGATGTCGTAGTCGAGGCGGTTGGTCCAGGCGAGCTCAAACACGTCGGAGAGCAGCTGCACGCGGCCCAGCACCGGCACCAGGCCGTGCTCCTGCGTCAGCGCCGCCGTCAGCAGCTGCCAGTTGCGGGGGTCGTAGTTCACGCGGTACGGCGCTGCGGAGGAGACACACTACTTGAAACACGATCACATAAAACACTGTTTTAAATTCACTAGAGTTATATGATTATTTACGGGATATTTACCGTGGTAAGGTTGTGGAATGAGCTCCCGATATTTCGGCGTAGTTACATGCACCATGTTCACAGGAAGACTGAAGAATGCGGGTGGTTGGTCGAACAGTTAAAAAGTTAGGTGCAGACATAACGATCTACCCTCTTTCTTAGTCTTTTGTTACGGTTATCACTGGAACTCAAACTCAAGCCTAAGGCACAACCACAACCAGGTTTATTCCACAACCTTACCACGGTAAATATCCCGTAAATAATCATATAACTTTACACGATGACATGTTGCACGGAACAATTGCTTTGTTTTCTTGATGAGTCACAAACACTGCAATATCGCATCCATACATTGGCCGAGTTTTTTTTTAATGCAATGGGCTAGCTTTTGTCCTGTTTGTGATGAAAAGTGACAATGTGGTCTAAGATGGAGCACGCTTGCTTCATCATCATCAGCCAAAAGACATCCGCTGCTGAACATAACAGGCCTCCCCCTTTAACATCCACACTGAACGACACCCTGCCATTTGCATCCACTGGATGCCCGCGACTCTCACAATGTCGTCGGTCCATCTAGTATGACGCCTACCTACGCTGCGTCTTCCGGTTCGTGGTCTCCACTCAAGAACCTTTCTTCCCCATCGGTTATCAGTTCTTCGAGCGATGTGGCCTGTCCATTGCCACTTCAACTTACAAATTTTATAGGATACTTAATAATGAGATTCAAACAGTGAACTACCTACACATCTACTAGCTGAGACATTTAGAGGAGATTAAAGGCGTCTTCGCCTTTACCGCCTTCCTACAGCTCCTTGTATTGTTTTATTTAGATCATGCCCCTAGATTGTTTTGGAGCAATTTTTTTCTGTAGGTACCTTCGGTTTTGAGTTGTCTACTCCACGCTACGACGATTATATTAAGTATCCTTGACACCCCAAGCGGGACGTCAGTGCAGAGCTTATCGTCCCCATCTCGAATAAGAATAAGTATCTTTGGCTCCACGGCTACTTGAACCTACGTCGCGAACCATTTACTTCTTGTACTTGAACCTTCGCGAGGCTTCCTTGACTCTCCAGATGACATTGGACCTTAGAACACAACCTGGTCCAGTACTGGTGCTGTTAGTGTCGCACGATGCCTCACCGATCATGTCAGGGTTGAAGAGGACCCACTCGTCCCTCCCGGAGCCGTGGTCGAACTGGTGCACGTCGGTCAGCCCCTCGTCGTCTGCGAGCCACTGCAGCGGTGTCGGCGGCTCCGTCACTTCATTCTGACACAGCACGCTGAGGGGGATCCACCAGGCTGCTTTAGAGACTGCCTTCGCGCCCAGAGCCAGGTACCGTTTCTGAAAGAAATTTTACATTATTTTTCTATTTGTTTGCATCATAAGGACCATTGATGACAACTACATTATACGAGTGTAACATTAAATTTTGTGTTTATTTAATTTTATTTTTAGATTGGTTTTAGTTATAAATTTAAATTTAAGATAGTTTTTATTTTACAAGTATAATAATAATTATTGAAAATCGAAATTCGAAATCGAGTCGCTGGCATCCAGTGGATGCAAAAGGCAGGCTGTCGTTCAGTGTGGAGGTTATAGGGGGTTATAGGCCTATGTTCAGCAGTGGACGTCTTCTGGCTGATGATGATGATGAGAAAACGCTTACGAGCTAGTTCCATAAGTGGCCCTATCGTTAAAGTTAACGTCAAGTGTTGTGTGGCTACGTACCTGCGTGACGGTGAGCGTGTTGGCGGCATAGTCCCGCCGCACGGTCAGCAGCGGGTACCCGGTCTGCGTGGTCCACGTGTCCATGACGCGCTTCACGGTCACGTTGCGCGTCAGGGCGGCGTGGTGCACGCTCGCCTGCGTCAGCTCGTGCCACAGGTCGTCCTGTGCCGCGTTCTTGTACGAGTACTTGACGAGGTAGCTGCAATATACAAACAAGTTGAACTCATAACTGGCAATTAGTGACGCAATCAACTTGATAGCAACATCAACATTTTCAACCGACTTAAAAAAGAGGGGGTTCGCAATACGGGTGTTTTTTTTAATGTTTGTTATCTCTTATCTTCCGTCCTTTATGCACCGATTTGTTTACTTGGATCGGTTACTTGGATAACAATATTATGTCATCCATTGCATATTTTGCAAATTTTGTGAAGTCGGTTTTTTTACTGATAATAATTATCATAGGTCTATATGTCTTCATAACAATACAAGCACAGAACTCTGTTGCAGGATAGCATGTAGTTGTATAACTTTTATGCCATAATTGCTGATTGCCAGATTGCTGTACGGTGACTACAAGCCACCGTAAAGCAATCGGCATAAGACGCAAAGCTATGTGGACAGTTAGATCGACCTAAGTAGGGGCTGGTTGGAGAGATGGTGGCCGCGCGGTAGCATGTCTGCTTTACGATCTGACGGCACCCGGTTCGATTCTCGGCCCTGCACCAATGACTTATTTAGTACCCAAATTAATAATGTGCAGTTTCGATGCTATAGCTCAAAAACGGTGAAGGAAATTAAACATCGTGAGGAAACCGGTGTATCCAACAACCTTAAAAATTCAGACATGCATTCACCAACATACCGGCATGGTGGGTCAGGGTCCACCCTTTCCTAGAAGAATCGTGTGTCCCAGCAGTGGGAACATGATATGCTGAAATGATAATGATGATGATGATGAGGGGGTGGTGGGCGTATTTACTTGTGGATGGCCTCCTTGAAGACGTCCTCCCCGAGGAAGGCGACCATCATGCGGATGAGTGTGGAGCCCTTGCGGTACGAGATCTCGTCGAAGATCTCCGAGATGCGCTTCGGGTCATCGATCGGAGCCGACACCTGTAACCACAGAATTTTTTTTTTTATGTTTAAATTAGAACGGCTGTTAAGGCATTTTTGTAAGAAATTTGTTGTAGCCAGTTGCACCCATATAAACGAAACGTCAGTCATTAGAAATCAGTTAGCAACTGTGATGCGGACAAAGAACTTTGAAACCTAACTCAAAAAGGTAAGGTTCTGTCATAAATCCAAGTTCTTTGGATGTGGAGTTCGACGCGTTGACATAAATAAGAATGTTCAAGCAAGGTTCTGTCATAATACCTGGCGACAGATTTTCCTTCTCATTTCCGTAAAACTTCATTGGTTATAACTATATATTTATCTATGGTTATTATTTATCTATGTTATAACTAATAAACCGGCCAAGTGCGAGCCGGGCTCACGCACTGAGGGTTCCATGCCACCACAAAATTCAATAACGAAAATTTTAACTGGCTATGTATTACCAGGTATTACGGTTCGAAAGATGTTTAAAGGTAGTACTGACGGACGGACGGACCGACAGCCAGAAGACAAACAGACATCGTATGCTTCGTAATAGGGTCCTGTTTTTACCCTTTGGGTACGGAACGGTACTAAAAATTAACGTGATTGCTTTCGACGTGGCGCGTGCTAGCTCCGTTTGACATCCGCGTGACGTCACATTTTACGTAATTTGGGAAACAGTAATGGCTGCCTGCACTACGTTTAATTTTAGATATAATCATAAGCTTACCGGATGCGAAGACTCCAGAGCGTCCAGACTCAGCACGGACATGATATTGTCCACCGCGTAGTTCCTGTCGGCCCGCCAGGTCGGCTCCACTGCGTTCACTCCTACGGACGCAGCGTACGTCGCGAAACCCTCGTTCAGCCACAGATCCGACCACCACTTCATGGTGACCAGGTTGCCGAACCACTGGTGGGCTAACTCGTGGGCTATCACCTGCAAAATATCACATTTTATAGGTCTTTCATCATCACCATCATAATTTTCAGAGAAGCTCCACTCCTGGACCCAAGCATCTCTCAAGGCTCATGCAAAGACAGGGTCAGCCTTTGGTCGGTGTAAAGGTAGCAAACAAGCAGACGGGCTGCCTGATGGTAAGCAGTCACCGTCGCTTATGGATACTTGTAACACCAGAGGCATCACAACTAAGTTACCGACCCTTTAACTATCTCTTTAAGTAGTAGTTTAACTCGCCTTTGAAAAACCCAATGTTACTGGATTAGAACTATGGGACAATTGTGAAAATGAGATAGTATTTATTATTGTCTGGCCAGATTGAAATTGGGATAATAATTAAGACTCAAGGACAGATATTTATAAATGGATCAAGACTAGAACAAATATAAAGTGGTCCACTTCAAGACTCAGAAGACAGAAATTAAAAAGAGAGTAGAAACAGTGAGACAAGACTCTAAAATAGGACAAAGTTCAAAATGGAAACGGAAAAAGTTAGATAATAATCAAAATGGGATCAGACGAAAAAGATTACCTACTTATTTTGAGAATCGGATATTTTGTAGAACTGACATTCTGAAAATTAGGAATTTAAGATTCGGTCTGTTCCACTCACCTCAGCAACCCTTTCTTTATTGACGAAAGAAGACTGCTTTTTGTCATACAAGAGCGTGGTTTCCCTGTAGGTGATGAGACCCCAGTTCTCCATGGCGCCCGCCGAGAAGTCCGGGATGGCAATCATGTCCTGTTTGGGCAGCGGGAACGACACGTTGAACCACTTCTCGAAGTGGGAGAGGACTTTGGGGCCGGTGGTTGCCGCGTACGACGCCTGCAATGAGACACAACTCTAACTTGACCTTGTTGACGCTGTTGTCGCTGTTAAGTACCTATAAGTATCTATTGTTGTTAGAATCTACGGTTTATATTTTAACTATCACATTATTTTTGTAGTATGATATCACGTGTATTAATTTTTTCGTCAAACGCGCTATTTCTAATCCGAAAAGCGGTGTGTGGTGTGACCTTGCCAATGCAAAAACAACCTGCAACGTTTCTGTCTAGACATTTTTGTTATGGTCCTTAATTTCAGAATAAAATTAGATACTTTATACCTGTATTTAAAGATAATATAAAAAAAATAAGATTCTTTGTAGGTACAAAAAAATACACGTGATTTTGGGGGGGGGGGGGGGTAGTCTTAAACCTCACCATGTATCACGAAGGGGGAGGGGGGTTAAAAAATGTTAAAAAAACTCGCTTTAAGATCGCTCTTAGCGATAAGGCCGCCGATTGATGCACTAGTTTTTGAGCTGTTTTACCATGTGTATGAAATTTGTGGTGTGAACAATAAAGAGTGTATCTATCTATCTATCATTTGACAAGATTGTAAAAATTACTGACAATAATTACAGTCGTTCCGATTTTAATCAAACATAGCCGGGAACCCTGATGAAACTTTCAAAGAACTGCTTTTTCTGCCTTTTTGGTTTTGTAGACAAGGTGCTATAACTGTAGATCATGAAAGCTACAAACATAGGAGTAATAATGCTCTCTCTATTTAGATAATTTATGTTGTTGGATTAGGTACGGTATCTATTACAAAGTCTAGTGCAGCAGCGCTCATAGTGTCGCTCATCAAGCCGAGCTCTATCAGAAAGCTTTGACTTAACGTACTAATTAGGTATCTCTTCAGAGGATTCGACCGATCTTTCCAATCATTTCGAAAGTCTTAACAACGAATGCAAGTTTAGTGCTCCAACGTAGACCACATCATCGCTTAACATCAGGCGAGACGGTGGTCAAAAGCAAGCGTATTATTTATTTAAAAAAAACTGTGTTGATGTTGTTGTGTCAAGAGGTAAAATCTTAAGCTGGGTTCCAACAGTCAGTAAATTTGCTACAAATTTAGCACATTGATCGTGGTCACTGATCATGGGATCGAACGCGTCCAACGTCATCCGTCCGATTCAGGAACTGCCCAAATGAATCCATCGCGAATCAGTCATTTGATACGTAACCTACTCATTCTTATTTGCTTTGAATCCAGAGATCGACACATGGCTACTGACCGTCGGAATAGTCTCGGTGCGGTGTATCCATAATGCCGTCAGCAAATTTACTGTTTGAGAGAACCTACCTTTATTAGCCATACAGTATTCGTTTGTAGATGGTGGCCGAGCCGTACCATGTGCGCTTGACAATCTGACGGCAGCCAGTTCGAGCCTCAGCCTGCACCAATGAGTTATTTAGTACTTAAATAAATTATGTGCCGTGTCGATGGCATCGCTCAACAACGGCGAAGAAAAACATCGTGAAGAAGCCAAGAACCTCAAAAGTTCAAAGACATATGACATTAACCAACATGAACTGGGCCAGTATTTCTCTCTCTCTGAGAGAAGATCTACTTCCCCGCAGTGGGAACATGATATTGATGGCTGATGATGATTAATTTGTGTATGGTATACGGTGGAGTGGTCACCTGGTCGATAGCATCGCTCCTCGCCCAGATCTTGAACTTGGTAGTGGAGAGTCCGGGCGGCGACTCCACGTACGAGAACTTCACCACCACGAACGCCACCAGGTACGTCGACATGGGCACCGAGTTCTCGAAGTGGTCCCATACGAATTTGGATGCGTCTTTCCTGGAAAAGATAATGGTTTTAGATATTTTAGCACTAACGACGTTCTCAATTCCGTTTCTTATAATCTCTAGTGTATTTCCACTGGGTATAGAAGAGACTATATGATATACTTATTACATAATTATAGCAAAGATCATTCAACATTAAGATGGAGCAAATATTATAGTAATGACAATATCGTTGGTAAACTGGACTCGAGTAATACTGGATCGAGGTCGATAGCACAACTTTAGGACTTTTTGTGACGGGCAAAGCTCCAAAAGATGCCCAGCTGCATTAGATGCATCTGAAATATACATATTTTCTGCAGCAGCACCCTGGTTAATACTGAATCATGTTCCAGATTTAAAAAATGGAAAAAGGCAAGGGTTCCCCGTTTTCCCCCTGGCCCCTGGACACATTTGATAGGAGGTCTACGCTCAGCAGTGGGAAAAAGAAGGCTGAGGATGATAACTTTGTGATAAATATGTTTGAAAAAACGACACTGCCTCATGGTTGATATTCCGAAAACCCGTACGAAGCGCTTTGATTCCACTATTATTGTGCGATCTACTAGTCTGTGGAATGCGCTGCCTGAATGGGTGTTCCTCGAAAGTGACAATCTGGATGTATTCAAATCACGAGTGAATCGGTTTCTTCAAGGCAAGCGTGCTCCACCGTAGAACGCATCTTCGCTTAACAGCAGGCGAGTTGGGGGTCAATAGAAAGTATAACTATTAGAAAAACAATGTTTTCTCACTGACGCAAAAGCACCTATGGCAAAATCAATGAAAAAGTGCGTTTGTTTATTTGTTTGTTTGCTACTTTTTCACGCAATAACAGAGCAACTGGTTGACGTGAAATTTTGCATAGAGATATTTGGAGGACCTCACTTTCTATCCCGGAAAAAAAATATAGTTCCCAAGGGATCCACGCAGATAAAACCGTGAAACGCTGCGGACAGCTAGTATCTAATATTGGAACTTGGAGGGTCATTTCATCAATTCAACAAATTGGCCAATCCATTGCCACAACAACTAAATTGCCCACGTTTACGTGTGAGTATTTACTGTGATAATTACATAGTAATGGGTGGCGTAAATGGATAGGACCATCCAAAATAATTACGCGAATTACTTTTTATCTATCCAAGGTTTGTTATCGTGTGACATGACGACTACATCTAAAGGTGCAGATGGACCTTACTAAAAAGAAAAAACAAAATAAATAGAGCCAAGCATAGAGCTAAGCAAGAGCCTTTTTAAATGACATCAAAAATTAAAAAGGGAGAGGGTTATCAATTCGGTTGCTTTTTTCTATCGGACTGCCAGAGTGGGCACGAAAAATCAACATCGTTTTATGGTTGATATTCCGAAAACTCATACGAAGCGCTTTGATTCCACGTTTATTGTGCGAACTGCTAGTCTGTGGAATTCGCTGCCTGAGTGGGTGTTCCCCGTTAGTTACAATCTGGGTGTCTTCAAGTCGAGAGTGAATCAGTTTCTTATAAGCAAGCGTGCTCTATCGTACACAGCATCGTCGCTTAACATCAGGCGAGATGGGGGCCAAACGCAAGCCTATCTATTATAAAAAAATTAAAAAACTCGACTTTAGCGACCGAAACCGAAACCGAATTTAGAAAATTCTTTAAAAGGATATACTTCCATATGGACAAGATTTATTTAAATCAATGGAGTACAAGGCGAAAATGTTGCTCGCCTGGTGGTGAGCACCACGCCTGCCCATGACAGTTCAGTGCCACCCAGAATTTAAAACTTCAACAGTCCAAAACCCCGCGAAACAATGCGCTGCGCTCGCCACCCTTTAAATATCTTTACGTATATGTCTCCGTTTGCGCACTACTGCTTGGCGATTCCATAACTGGTGAAAGGGTTGTTCTTCTCCAAGCACACTCTGCAAAAACCCTATCACTGCCACAAGTAATTTAACAATACAAATTCAGTTTATTTACACACTAGCGACCCGCCCGCCCAGCTTTGCACCGGTGCAATTTACGTGCGAAGCCGGGGCGGGTCGCTAGTTATATAATTATAAAAACCTTCCGAGAAAATGTATCTAACGGTGAAAACTGCATCAAAATCTGTTGCGTGGTTTAGGTTGAGTTAGCGGCCATACAGACAGACGCGGAAAGCGACTTTAATTTATACTAATAATACATTACAGTTGACAACGCCACAGCATAATACTTTATTTACTTACTACATAATATTATTCCAAAACTATGAAAGGTAATATAAATAGTAAGATCAAAAATTTATAAACTAAAGAATGCTGCCATAACCGTATGCTTGACTCGGCAGAATGTATGAATTAATGAAATAACAACAATGATAAACAGAGTTATCCAGCTCGGTGCACTGCAATAAGCATTAGCGTAATCTGTAGGTACAGTACATGTGTAGGTGTCGCAGGACTCGCAGGTAGTAGGTACCGTAGAGAGACTGTGGGCTCAACATAAATTACTTTGTAGGTACTCACTTGAATGTCGTCTCGACGACATTCCACGGCCAGTAGCTCTCAAGGGCGCTGAAAACAGATTACGTTTACAAGTTAGTTCATCATTTTACCCAATTAGGTACGTACATTATCTTAATGAAAGGTTTATGGCTAGATAGAGATTTGGAATCAAGAAAAGACCCGGGTATGTCCTAAAACTGCGACCGGAACCACCGGAGGATGGGCAGCAGCGTCCTATTAGTACACGATGAACGTACTGCGATCCCCAAACCACCTGACAAGCGTAGATATTATGGCAACACCCCTCTCTAAAAGGCCTTTGTTCAGGAGTGGACGTTTACCGGCTGATAATGTGATATAATCAATAAAAAAATTCTTAAGTACCAAGTAAATTAAATTTCTGAAGTAGGTACTTAACAGATCAATAAAAGTTATTGGTTCGCTTCGTCATAATATATCTATAGGGAAGTATTTGGACGAGATAGGCTTCGCGTGTAACTTTCTAATCGTCTCATATTTTTCTGTTAAAAAAGAATTCGGTCTATCCTCATGACATCTCCATCAGCTCCTTGCGAAATGTCATTGAAATCCGATCACAATACTTCCATATTTTCCGTTTCATATAGACATTATACGTCTGCTTTTTCTGATATACCTACTCATGTAGGTAATTAAGAATAATTGTTCTAAAATTACTTCACACCAACTGCTTTTACGAGGAAAATACCACAATTAAGCGACTTACTTGTCATCTACAGCTTTCTGAAGCGGCATGTTAGACACGGCGGTGTAGTCCCGGTGGTGTCCGATGACCATCCTGAAGGTGGCTTTGTAGATAGGCTCGTCGAAGCACGGGAATCCTTTGCGCGCTGAAATGGCCTCGAACTGGGTCGCTATCAGATACCTGAAGAAAATAGTCATCATTTCAGACTACTAAGTACTTTTATCAAATCACGTTTGACTATACTTGCGGTCTACAATAGAAGACACTTCCCTAAAAACCTAGAAGAAAATTGGTTACTTTTTTTAAAACTTTATAATTCCCAAGAGTTTTGGCTACTACAGTCCCCGGCAAATGTCATATCTTCACATCTCACATACATACATTTACGTAGTACCTTATATGAGGAATGTGAAAACAATGCTGCATAGGCGTTCACGAACTTTTTAATTCAAGTTTTTTTTTTATAGGCTTGCCTTTTACCGCCATCTCGCCTGATATTAAGGGATGATGCGGTCTACGGTGGAGCACGCTTGCCTAGAAGAAACCGATTCACTCGTGATTTGAAGACACCCAGATTGTAACTATCGGGGAACACCCATTCAGGCAGCGCATTCCACAGACTAGCAGTTCGTAGGGGGTGGACTCTTTTATAGAGTCCGCGTGGAACATTACCACATCTATGCCAGTTATTCAAACAAACATTACTGTATCTGTGACTGTATTCCGACTTGAAGGACATTGTTTCCAGTGAAATTACAAGCCATACAAATATTTAACAACTAAAGTCTTAGGGTGACGATCGCAGTACATTAGTACATTGCAGCGCAGGATTTTATACTGTTGAAATTCAAAACTCTGGACTTGTATGGGCTTATGAAGCTTACCACCAGGCGAGCAATGGATTCGTCTCGTCACTTAGTTGCATAAAAATACTTTGGGCAACACCCTTGAAATACTCTATTCAGTTAAAATTATGTGGTCCAAAATTTACAGAGAAATTGCGGAACATACACAAAAAATACAGTTAATCTGAGTCCTTCCCTGTTGTACATAATCAAATAAATAAATAAAGTATGGAACTTACTCTTTAGCCTTAGAATTCTTATTAGCAAAGCTGCTAATATACACTCCATCCAATCCCATCTTCAAGTTCCCATAGAACGGCAAGGTCAGAGTGTAGTTCTCGTGCATCTGAAGCTGCTTCTCCAGGTCCAGCGTCAGCAGGTTGAAGGTGGTGTTAAGGGTGACCCCGGACACTGCTGGGGAGTCTGAGGCACTTCTCAAGGTCACCTTCTCTTTGGATATGGTGAAGTCTTGGGCGTGGAGAACGATCTTGGATGTTGGTTTTGTGGCTGTAAGCTGAAATGAAATCAGAATATTGGTAGCTATCTGGTAGCTATAGATAAAGGAAGAAGATTATTATTGGTTCACTGTGTCTTTTTTCTCCCTGGTCTATCCCTGAGATTTGAGAGGCATTGGTGGGATCAAAGATAACTCTTTATTAAAAGACCACATAAACAAGGAAAACAGACCATAATTCCATGAGGCTAAAACCCCTGAGACCCCGACCCCTGGCTTGCCTTCACCAGCCATCTGGGGATGGAACCTAAGAACCTAAGACCAAGATGAAAGTGGTAAAGGGCATTACGCCGCAAGTAGTGTTTAGTAAAAGTGCAGCACACCTCTCGACACCCTAAGCCACCCACGCCAATGTTGCCCCTCCGGTGCCAATATACGGCAGCCATTATGGGGGGTAGGTGGCAAGTCATTACCTGCCTAAATATATTTTGAGATGAGACAGGATAAGGCAGGTGCCGTTTCTCATCATATAGATATGTTATCCTATGCACTAGTTGTTCCTGTCAATAGCCCAGATTTTTTATCCTATCACAGTGTACAATAGTTTTATATTCCATTTTATACACACCCCATTATTGTATTTGTACCCAACAGGGCCTCTTGGTTTGGTGTTGACTTCAGCCCCCACCAATGCCTCTCAAAGGTCCGGTCTATATCCGTGAATAATTTTAAAATTATAATAATATGAGGTGAAATTGGCGGATGCCGTATGTACCTCATCTCATAACCCAATTTAACTTGTTGCTCATTTCGGAGATAGGGCACAGGCTCGAGGTAAAGTGTGGTGACTCCCGCTCCGGCTCGTTCCTGGTGCAAAGGTTGGCCATTGCCATCTAACGCGGTAACGCAGCTAGCGTTTTGGGTACCTTTGCGCCGGGAACGGTTAGGGGTGGGTTATTTGAATAGTTATTAGTTTAGTTATTAGTGAATTCCAAATATTTTGGATTTATTTGTGTTGACGCTTTAATTTGATTTTAATAAAATTTATAACTTTCGGAAAAAAATAAAAAAATACTTGTTATGTATAGATTATAGAAATACATCATGCAAGAAATATTTTAATTTTTTAGAAATCTTTTTCTAATGTGGCATTGTAAAGTTTTGGAGATAGAGGATCTCCTTGTTTTGATTTCCTTCTTTTTTGAATTGCAAAAGGTGGTCCCGTGGTGGTGTAGTGGATGGCGGCTGTGCAATTACGATAAATGTTCTGCAAAAGTTGGATGTAGCTTGGTTCTATTTCTTGGTACTAGTCAATACTGGAGTGAGTTTTTGCATGCTGAATGCCAATTTTAAAACTCGATTCATCGTAAGTGAAGTGAGGAGCGAGTTCGCTTGGGTGAGTTGAGTTTTTACAGAATCGCAATGCTGCGCTCCACGATTCAGATTGCTGTCGTATCTCAGAAGGTGGCTTGCCTAAAGTGGGACGGGTGCGGTCATGTCAGTCGCATGTTGGAACCCTCCAACATGTGAAACCACGACACAGTGGCTCCCACAGGATGGCAAACAACCCGGACAGCTCAGATGGAGATAGAGGGATAACTTCTACAGGACTTTGCCAAACCTATTTGGCGCAGCATATTTGAATTTAAAATATTCACCGGCAAGTGTTAGAATTGGCCAAAATAGTACACCTTCACGCAATTTCTTTTAAATGAAGATGTTTAAAAGATGCGTAAGCTTTTTTTGTGATGGTTAGCGTCTTGTCTGCCTAAAGTAAATGCAGCCGTATTTGTTATGACAAAGCAAAAGTTTCATCAAGTTTTACCGGTTATATGCAGCTTATATTAAAACTTAGATCATACTTAGTTACGTAAGCAGTTTAGAAAGTAAGTGATTACCTATTTGCGCTGACTTGACTAAGCACAAGTAAAAGAAGCAAAGTTACACTTACCTACATTTTAAATTTTAACACTAACAATAAGTGTCATTCTACCTACTTTCTAATGTTTAGACAATAGTCGCATTGGCCATGTCTGTACGTGACAATAAAGGTAAAGTGCCTTTGAAAATGGTAATTCTATACTTTCTATGGGGGTCGAGGTGTTTTACACTTGTATTTTAAACCGACTTTTAAAAAAAGTTCACAATTTAGCTGTATTTTGTGTTTATGGAACGCGATAACTCCGCCGATTGCGAATTGGAATCTAGTAAGTTAATTAAGAATAAATAAATAAATATTTTTGGGACATTTTTGCACACACGGTCATCTGACCCCAAACTAAGCAAAGCTTGTGATATGGCTGCCAGAGACTGATATACATACATATATATAGAATAGGACATCACTCGGACTTGTTCGTGACTTACCTACGTACTTTCCTGGACATTGACTAGCTTAAAGTACCATGACCATGACCATCTAGTTACTTTGTTGCAAGTACAAGTATGACTGGAAATTTTCTAGTCATGTGCCTACCTAAGTACTACATTTTGCTCTTCAAGATCGGTTCCGCCGTTTAGTTGTGAAAAGATAACAGAGTTACTTTCCCATGTAAAACTTCATAATACTAACTGTTGCCCGCGACTTTGTACACATAGACTTTCATATACCTGAATTTTCAACCATCTTTAGACCTCCTTATTTCGACCCTTCGTATAAACATTTTTCATTCAGACGCCTTCTTTCGGGCTAAAACTTAAAGCAGCGACAGCCTAGGTCACTCGAAGGCCCCTAGGATAGCGAGCATTTCATTATGTCTGCGATATTCAATCAATCGATCGACAAAAACTTATAGGTATTCCGTGACAAATGTAACAATACCTATCGATTGACCGACTAAACTATATTCACCACAAAGCGGGTGACATTGTGTCGACTAAACGAATGTTACGACACTCGCTTTCAAACCGAGCATTTTAGTTTATAGTTACTTTGATTTAATAACTTTCCACTTCACAAGGCTACTATTTGAAGTTAAACCTTAAAATAAAATTGGTCATGCACGTCATTGTCTGGCCGAATGCAAGGTTATATTCGCAACGCATCAACAAAATCAACAGCACGTGCATCCTACTATGGCTTAACCGTCATTTACTACGTGAATTATACAGCGTCAAATGAAAAAAAGAATGGACGACAAACTGCATAAATACTTCATCGTCATCAGCCAAAAGCCGTCCAATGCTGAAAATAGGCCTCCCCCTTTAACCACCACACAGGACGACAGCGTACCTTCTGCATCCACTGGATGCCCGCGACTCTCACAATGTCGTCGGTCCATCTAGTGGGAGGCCTCCCTACGCTGCGTCTTCCGGTTCGTTGTCTCCACTCCAGAACCTTTCTTCCCCATCGGTTATCGGTTCTTCGAGCGATGTGGCCTGCCCATTACCACTTCAACTTGCAAATTTTAACAGCTATGTCGGTGACTCTGGTTCTACGGCGAATATCCACGTTTCGGATTCTATCACGCAAAGAAACTCCGAGCATAGCTCTCTCCGTTGCCCGCTGTGTGAAAGGCCAACAGTACAGGACCACGTCTCAGTCATCATCACCATATGTCATCACTGGCAACACACACTGCTCAAAGACCCTTGTCTTGAGGCACTGTTCAATTTCCCGAACGCTGCCCATCCGAGTTGGATTCTTCGGGCGACCTCTTTCCTATATAAGAAACTGCTTAAATACTTACAACAATAAAATTATTATCACCTAAAAATAATAGTAGGTAGCAAAAAAAGTAAGTCTTTAAGTTTAAGTTTTTATTTAGTTATTTTAAGTTTTCGGTTTTAGTTATTTATTTATTTAAGTGTTCGTTAATTTTCTGTTTTTTTAATTAGTGCATAATAAAAAGATTACTTTAGCAAAATTATCAAGATACATAGGTACTTAAATTACTTAACTACGTGGGCCTGCTGTTTTAAATAATTCAATTTAGGCGATGAGAAAAGTTGTGCGACCACAAACCGTTTTTCGGCACGAGGTTCACGATCGCGTGAATTTCCAAACTGCGCTGTTTTAACGTTAGTTTGAGACCGCGTAAGGAGTTGGGCGTATGGCCCTTGTTGTCCAGAAGAAACGCATCCGAATCCTCGCCAGTATTAAACTTTAAGACATCGGTATATCTACCAAATTTTAATAGACCTTATTTTATTCAATAAAAAATATTAACTATCGCCTCTATAGGTATATTGTATTAGAAAATTGTTAGAAAGTACCCACAATTGTTTAGGAAAATAGTTGATAACCGAAACTATCGAATAGGATCTAAGTATAAACAAAAAGTAATCTTATCTACTTTTAAATTAGTAATGCACAGCTCTCCGACCCAAATCCAATGGCCATCAAAATATATAACGAGTAGGTAGGTACAGATAAAAAACAGTAGGTAAAATTTAAAAAAATCCAAAATCCTAAAAAACATACTGCTTGCAAAATGTTACTAAGAATTTTATTTATTTATTTTATTTAGTAATAGGCTTGCGTTTTACCGCCAACTCGCCTGATGTTAAGTATAGCCTAGACGAGTGTTTAGAAGGCAAATCAATTATGGAATTCTTAAATAGATTTGTTTCGTACTTTGTTGCCATACACAATTAGGGTCATTATGTGATACCTACTTTAAACATATGCTACCTAAGTGTGTGAATTTAATAAGAATACTCAATAAATTATTGAGTATTGAAATAGCTGCAAGACAAATGTTATACATAAACATAAAGCATCACTTAAATGGCATATCTACGTCATCATCATCATTGACAGCTCATTCAACCCACTGTTGGACATAAGCTCCCTCTTTCTCCCATCTTTCGCCAATTTTCCTTATCTCGTCTTTTGAGCAAAATGTGTTTATTGATGTCATATTATCCCACCACCACTGGACTGCGCACTTATCCGTATCCACGTTCTTAGTCACATCCATAGGTATTATATTCACGGAACATAGTATCGTATAACTAAATAAATATTACAAAAAAACGGGACATTTTTGCACACACGGTCATCTGACCCCAAACTAAGCATAGCTTGCACTATGGCTGTCAGAGACTCAGAGACATATATATAATATTATATCTAATATATTTTTAATAGAAGATATAGAACCACCACAAATGTTCATCACATGAATGATTGTCTTATATAGGTGGGAATCGAACCCACGCCCCCAAGCGAAGAAGGTAGGTACACTACCAACTGGGCTACTATTTTAAATCCTATATCAATATGTTAAAGCTAATGGTAAAATGCATTTACATTGTACAGTAAACAGCACGGTAGGGCATACCACATTTCAATGTTAGCGTTGTAAATGTAACGCATTGGCGATAAAAATATAATGTATGCATTGTGATAAATTAAGTATAAGAGCCGATATCTACACACAATAGACATAACTGTACCATTGATATTCATAAGTCTCTAAAAAATAAACTCAAAGGTGAATAGCAAAGGAAAACCTTGAAGAAACCACCGTGCGGTTAGCAATTCTCATCATGTCGCCATTCAGATACAACTTAAGAATATTAAAGTGACTGTGACAATCATTTCTACGGACTATATGATCCAACGACCGGTTTGACTACCTATTCATATTCAAGTAATTGTTTTGTTTTCCTATAAGGGATAATTCTGTGGTTTTACTTTACTTGCGTAAATCCATAACTTTGCACGTTCTTTTAGCCGAGTCAATTCTTACACTCTGGACAGCTACAGTTTACTTATTAGGTCTATCTAGAAATTAATAACTTCCGAAGGCTTGGGAATCAATGTAAATGATAGAATATTTAAAAGTACTCAAATATTATAAATAAACGTATTTGGCGTAATTATGGGAACGGAGTCAGTTGAGATGAACACGACTCGAAGCGTTTTCAGTGCAAAAAGTGAGTGCAGAGTTTTCAGTGCAAAAAATTAATAAATAAATAAATATTTCGGGACATTTTTGCACACACGGTCATCTGACCCCCAAACTGAGCAAAGCTTGGGATTATGGCTGCCAGAGACTGATATACATACATATAGTTTTAAATACATACTTAAATAGATATTAACAACCAGATATAGAATAAACACATATTTTCATTACATAAATGTTTGTCCTAGGTGGGAATCGAACCCACGCCCCCGAGCTCAGAAGGCAGGTTCACAACCAACTTGACCAACGGGCTATCTAAGATATTTAGATAAGATATTGATTGTAGGTACCGCTTGTGGTATGCTTGCTTATTTGCACGCTTTGTTATGACAACAAAATATTTGTGTATATTGTTCTTACTAAGATAAACAAAAGGTGCACGACTGGACAACAGTACTAAATGATTTGTACCAAATATTGTCGACAGATACTATAGGTACTACGCCGATGGTCGCTTTTTTTTTCGTTCCCAATGATTTGTTCCAACACAAATACAGCAGAAGATGCAATGTACCATATCGTTTCCAGAGTCAAATGAAACGTCGATGGACGCTGTCTGATGGTGAATTTCATTAGCGGGAACGAGTTACAAGAATACAGGAGCGGACGTGAAACTTAACTACTTACTATTTAGCGCACGGCTTGCTCGAAGACACTCTATTCGCAGATGTCGAATATTGAAAATTAGCTTATTAAATATTTACTCACCATTATATCGACGACACCGTAAAAGCTGTAGTTGGTGGCAGGGTCGATGTCGTAGAGTAATCTGACGTCATAGTGGTGCGGGATGACGTCACCGGGGAGGAGGTAGGACCCTCCCCTGGCGATGTAGAGGGTGAACAGGACGCCCACGGTGACTAACCAGCCCATCGTGTCTGGAACAAACACTAGGTTTTAACAAACCACACTTTATCGAAGCCTAAAACTAGAATGCACATCACAATATAATGACCAAAAATATCGTATTGAGAACTCCTTTTTAAAATTTATTAAACGAGTGAACAGAGTGTTGCTTTTGATGGTGTTGATCATGTTTGTTAGCATCATTCAATATTCCGAGGGGTTTCTTTATAGAGCTTTCTCATAAAGCAATCTTAGAAAAAGCTTTCTTAATACTTTAAGCTGATATTAGCATTTATAGAATATTTATTTTTAGAGAAACCATGTCGGTGTATCTCAGGGATGCGTTATTTCCACAATATTATTTCTTAATTGTAGGACAGTTTGATGGTTTTCACGTTGAACTATGAATTAGTTTGTCTTTAGAACTCATTTTCTTGATTTATATCTTTAAACTTAAATTATAAGTATACCTATTCAATTACCAACATATCTGTAAGGAAGGCATAAAAAACATAGCCCTCAAAGGTAAGTAAGAACCCACTTGATTATCGATTCATAATAAATGGTCAATAAAAGCGATAATCGTCGACCATGGCCGACATAACACAAATATGTTGCTATGTACTTGTTATCCGCAAAAATTTAAGTATGTGAATACAGCCCACATGTCATGTAATGCAGATTATTGCATATTTGTAGGCATCTTTATGCGGGATCACAGCGATCATTTATATACCTACCAATAAAAATGAAATTTACTCGTTTTGTACGACATGCGATAGGGAAAAGCTGTATCGGTACCACAATGCCCACTATGTGTACCTTTATTTACTTATTATTTACAAATGTATCGCGGTTAAAGAGATTTACTGCTGTGCAAATCTACCGCACTGGCACTTCATTATCTTCGTGGCGTAGACTTGCGCATCACTACGATCCCGTGCTGATTGGCTCATATCAATCTCAGAATAATTAGAAATATATTATGTGTATACATTCAAAGGGCTCACTCAAGGTTCGACTAAGGGACGTCGGAAAAATGGCGTTTTATTGTAAAGAAAATGTGAATCTATGAAGCTTGAGTTATTGGAATGTATGAATGATCTAACACGGTTTCATTAATAACTTAGGGAGGGTTTTAACCATCCTAACACGTATCTATACCATATAATATTATACTTTATACTAATATTATAAAGAGGAAAGATTTGTATGTAAGTATGTTTGTAACGAATTGGCTCAAAAAGTACTGGACCGATTTTAAAAATTATTTCACTGTTGGGAAGCTACACTATCCCTGGGTGAGATAGGCTATATTATATTTTCAAAAAAAATAATAGTGATCCTTACTAAAACTCCAATAATGTAACCCAAGGTATAAAAAAAATTACTTACACCCGTGCGAAGCCGGGGTGTGTTAGTATTATATACAGCATATTTTTTAGAGTAACGTAGCTAACCAATGGAACCCTATAATAATAATAATAAAAATAATAAAATCATTTATTTCAGGCACGTAAATGACCCATAAAATATAAACTAAGAGTACACATAAAAATAAAATGATACCACGCTGTAAAGAGGCGCTCGTCTACTTATACCTAAGTGTAAATCTAAAATCTAAGAAGCACAATAGTGCTGGGTCATTTTGTGTTGGCATCCATGTGCACCGAGACCCAATGCTTAAACATTGGGCTCCTTAAATCGTCAGAGACAGCCTCGAGTATCTTGTTAGCGGAACGACGCAGGCGTTGCCAATACGTTGCCTATACTTACTCACTTCTTAACTTTTTAGTGTCACGCTCTAATATAAGTACTTATAGGTATATATTCTTTACTTTTTAAGATTCATCATTCACTAATATATAGTAACTATTTCAACACAAACGGTAAATGCAAAACAAATAATGAAGTGAGTATTTAAATGGATTCGTTACAGGAATCAAATTTATATTTTGCACATCACATACTCTTGAACGGTTACATTTTCAAAAGAGACAAGCGTGAAATATGAAACAATTTAAAAAAAATACAGCAAAGATTACTTAGAGTCTGGCTAATGAAAGTTGAGACTGAAAAAGAGCGGCAAATTTAAAAATATCCGCATTGAAACCCCTAAAATTAGTATGAAATGCCTGGAATAATCTCACTTTATACTTGTAAGTTATTGATTTTTATTGTAACACAGTCAGAACATAGTAATGTTTGCATTACATATTAATTATGGGGTTGCAATGCGGATTTTTTTAAATTTGGGGGCCGATTTCACTCTCTACTTTCAATAGCCAGACTCTAGTAACAAACACCTAGTTATGTAATTCCTACCTACCTATTATTAATAGCGATGTACATTTATTATATTTTGACATACTAGAAACTTGGATGAATTGATACCATACCTACCGTTAGAAGTACCCTGGTTACAAACCTAGCAGCAACGATCTATTATACTACGTCCCTATTAGCCAAGTATCTCAGCTCGTAAATACTTACCAAAGAGTAGGTAAGTAAATACCAATATTATTATGTTCGTCTCTTCTAAAATTCAACGTGGACTAGAAATCTCTCCGCATTAATATCTCGAATATTTCACACATTTTGTGAAGTCACGAATTTAAACAGTCAAATTGTAAAGTCAAAACTCGAAACTTCAAACGTCAACCACAAAGCAGAGGTGGTGTTTTTTCGAAAAAAATACGTATGAAACTCTTTTTTAGATACTAATTATTCGAGATTATAATTAATGAAACCTTCGTGGTTTTTGTAACCTTCGGCCAGAGACTGCTATATCAGCGGAAAGTGGAGTGAACACGGAGTGAAGGTAGTTCGTTCGAATTCGTTGTGTCCGCCCCCATTTGGTATAGTTATCCTACTCTTTGGTCCGCCCGTCTGTCTGTCCGTCCGTCCGATTTTTTTTAGAACCTTCTAACTGCTATATTTATTAAGGCAAGTGCATAAAAATTTCCGCAATTAAAGTTTTGGTAAATCAAAATTTAATATTAATATTATTAATTTTATTATATTATTAATTTACTCAATTTTAATATTATGAAAAAGTATAGTTTTGAGTTTTTATGGTGGCTGGTACATGTAAAAGGGGGATGAATTTATTTTTTTCCCTGCATCCTCTTGTGTGGAGTATCATTGAATAGGTCTTTTAAAATGAAGGTAAAGTTTGATACATAATTTTTTTATCAAGTGTATATTTTGTGAATTATGGCCCGTCAAAGTGGCAAAAAGTTGGTTTCTGCATTTCTAAACTATTAGACATAGAAACTTGTATTTTGCCATGCTGATAGTTCATATTAAAAACCGTCATTCAAAATTATGTCGAACATTTAACTTTTGAGTTAGCGATAAAACTGTAATAAATTCAAGACGTTCTGGCTCAAAGGTTTAAGGACCAAGGACCTTTTTTAAGGACCTTAAACCTTGTAAAATTATCTGGGCAAAAAATGTTTCTCAAGTAGTTTTCTTTTTGACTAAACCATAAAAAATCCGTTATGTTGGTATGATCGTATGATGCACCTCTGAAATTTCTGAACTATGATTGTGACCACAATTATAAGACTTTGGCTATGGAAAACGGAACCCTACTGCGTGTCTCGACACGCTCTTGGCCAGTTACTGTAACAATATAACACAAGTTATCTATAGTTATATTATATAAGTCGCGGGCATCCAGTGGATGTAAAAGGCAGGCTGTCGTTCAGTGTGGAGGTTAAAGGGCCTATGATGATGATGATATTATATAATAGGTATTGCTCACCTGCCTTTATTAATTAATGTTGCTTAGGACATGATACAAGATAAAAATTATATTTCTTTCTTTCTAATAGGAATAATTCTGTGCCCTCAGCTGGCATGACCGTTAGACTGTTCTCCAAAGCTGTTGCAGTTGCTCTAAGCCTTTGACAATGTACGTGACAATCAAAACTCTGAGCCTACAACAGATTATGCCACCTTGTGAAGATCCACGCAGAAGTTTCCAAAATAAGAATAGCCTTGATTAAAGCCGACCTCCGGTGGGAGATGTCACATCAAGAAGGCATTAAATAAGGAGCAAGCTCTTAAAATTTCCGATATAAAGCGGAAGGTCAACTGAATGACCCTATAGAACCTTGCCAAGATAAAACCAGTCACAGAAAACTTAAGTTAGGTAGGACAAGTTGACCTCAACTGTATTGATATTATTGTCACATCGCACTTGGCATTGCCACTTCAGGAAGAAAATATCAAGGTAGGTACTGGAAATCGTGGGATTTTACTAGACAGGAAAGTATACAATATTTGCAGTTGATTTTTTTTACTGTGTTGTTTGTGAACAAAAGGCAAAGCGTAGGTAGGACAATGAATTTTCTACATATCAAGGTATACGGGTATTGGGTAGGGTATTTATTGGGTTGGTTGGTAGGACTGCTTCTGAAGTATGACCTACCAAACAAAAAAATCAACATCATAATCAAACCGCGTAACAAACACACAAAAAAACATACAATCGAATTGCGAACCTCCTTTTTCGAAGTCGGTTGAAAACCTAGCGAAATTTATCAGAATTCGTGCTTTTCATTCTCTTATAACATTACTAGCGACCCGCTCGCCCGGCTTCGCACGGGTATAATTTACGTGTGAAGCCGGGGCGGGTCACTAGTCATATATATAAACCTTCCGTAAAAAAATATCTAACTGATGGTGAAAACCGGATCAAAATCCATTGCGTGGTTTAGGAGGAGTTAGCGGCCATACCGACAGACAGACGCGGAAAGCGACTTTAATTTATACTATGTAGAGAAGAGAAGAGATAGAGAATTATTGCAGCTGTCAGAGCAAATAAATGCTTAGACCGAGTTTAACATAAGTAAACGAGTGAATAAAATATATATTATGATGTACAGGTACGTAATAGATTTTTCATCTGAGATAACTCTTATTTGTTCAGTCAATAAAAAAATATATAGCTTTGAGTCCATTAAATATAAAATACTTAAATACGTAATAAATACGAAAATACATGTTTTTAAGGAAACTGTTCATTTTGTTTATATCATTACCGTTGTTGCGCGCGCGAATGGAAAGGTTGAACAAGCGTTTATGAAAATTTTAAAAACAAGCTTTTAATTAAATGCTTCTTTTAATTTTTATTTGAATGTTATATGATTATTTACGGGATATTTACCGTGGTAAGAATGTGGAATGAGCTCCCGATATTTCGGCGCAGTTATATGCACCATGTTCACGGGAAGACTGTCTTCCCGTCATTCCACAACCTTACCACGGTAAATATCCCGTAAATAATCATATAACATTAGTGAACAACAAGTTTAAATAGTGTTTTATTTGAAAGGTTTTTTTTGACGGAGATTTTAAAAATATCACTAAGTATATCGATTTAACTGGATATTGTATATTGTCTTGTCACCAAAACTGAAGGTGTTTGCAAAATTCCAACAAAATCAGTTAGGTGCAACTTGCTCTCATTCAGTTTACAAGAAACCAACAAACATTGCAAGTTAAATAAAAGTTTGTACAAAATGTCAATATCATCAATGTATATTTTATTTGGAAAAAAAACTACCTAATGCGGTTGAATATATAGTCGGAATTACCGTACGCTTAGTTCCAGATTTGATAGTTTTCGAAAACTATTTTCGTTTATATACGAATTAATTTCGTCTATAAACGTATACATACATTTTAGTAAAGCGCCTCTATCGGAAACGCGGAGGAACTAAAATCGGTAGTAATCGGCGGTATAGATTGCTTCACTCTGATACGAAAAAAGTTTTCGAATACTATTAAAACTTGTACTAAGGGTACCGGGTTAATCATACGTAATTCGTAGATAAAATAAACAAAAAATGCTTAAGTAGGTACATGATTTTTTCCGAGATGTTCATCTTGCAGCGTTAGTTTTTTTAATGCCATGGGTGGCAAACCAGCAGGCGGGCCGCCTGATGGTAAGCAGTCACCGTCGCCTATGGATACTTTTAACACCAGAGGCATCACAAATACGTTGCTGACCCTTAGAACTCTATTAACTCGCCTTTTGAAGAAACCCATGTTGTAGCTTCTCGGAAACATTGCGGAAGGTAGCTCATTCTAAATTTTGCAGGTGTGAGGCAAGAAAGGTTGTGTGAATCGCACAGTGTGTGATTTCCACTGATCTATGATGTGTGGATGAGCCTTCAGGCGGTGGCGGCTAGTGCGATGATAAAACCGTGACGCCGGCATCAGATCAAACAGTTCTTCAGAACACTCCCCGTTGTAAATGCCATAAAAGACACACAGAAACCCAACCTCTCTGCGCAGTTTGTGGTAGGACTGGTAAGTGACAGTAATAACGGTAACTTATCGAAGCATACCTAATGATTTTTCTGAATGTAAATCATATTCACCGGCAAACAACTATGCAAATGATATCTCACACCTAGACCAACCGGGGTCAAAGTCTCGCGATGACTTCAAACCAAACAAAAAGCATTGCAAAAATATAAATCAATGTCCAGAAGACATTATTGGTATTACTGCCATTGACCTCTCAAAACGAGATTTGGAAGCCATATGGAGACAAAACGGGAATATATTTGCATACATTATTTGGTCATTCCGTTGGAAGTACCTCATACAAAGCTTATCCAGTAACAAAGTATAAAGAAATGATGACGTTTCACAAGGACCATTACGCAAAATGCTATTGTAACCAAAACGTTAATACCTACCATATAGAGCATAAAGTAATACCTACGTAGAATAATAATGGAAAAACGACGGACCGTGAACACGACTGGATTAAACATATCGAAGTTGAAGCTTTCTTTTAGCCAGGGTTCGGATCCAGGATTTCATTTTGAGGGAATTTTGGATTTCATTTTGGCAGGGGGATCATTCTGACAAGGTTCGAAGGAATCAAATCGAAAAATTGAGTCGAATGTATGGAATTGCTAGGTGTTTTATTGCTAGGGCATGGGGGCCATGCCCCCCCCCCCCCCCCCCCCCCCCCCGGATCTGCCAATGCTTTTAGCTTCATGATAAGATCGTTGAGCGAGAAAAAGCGTTCGATAATAATCTCGAACTCCATATTTTGAAGCAGTAAACGCACTCAAGCGTTCAAATTGTTTATTTTTAATCTTGATAAGATTACCAAAGAAACGTGCGATTGTAACAATCCTAAAATAATTTTTGCTTATTAAAATAAGCAGAGAGGAAAGGAGATAACCTGACAAGCCTCGAGGCAAGCCTTGACAACATTGTTCATTGTTCAGAGCAATTCAAAAGGGGTGTTCAAAATCTTAAGAATGATGCAAGAGTAAAATTATCAATGCTACCTTCAGTATTCATCATCATCATCATCAGCCGGAAGACGTCCACTGCTGAACATAGGCCTCCCCCTTTAACCTCCACACTGAACGACAGCCTGCTTTTTGCATCCACTGGATGTCCGCGACTCTCACAATGTCGTCGGTCCATCTAGTGGGAGGCCTCCTTACGCTGCGTCTTCCGGTTCTTGGTCTCCACTCAAGAACCTTTCTTCCCCATCGGTTATCGGTTCTTCGAGCGATGTGACCTGCCCATTGCCACTTCAACTTGCAAATTTTAACAGCTATGTCGGTGACTCTGGGGGCTTAGTCCCAGATTTGATAGTTAACGAAAACTTTTTTCGTTTACGTATTGTTCCATACATTTTAGTAAAACGCCTCCAGCGGTAACGCGGAGGAACTAAAATCGGCGGCATAGATTGCTTCACTCTAACACGAAAAAAGTTTTCGAATACCTTTCTTCTGCCCAGCAATGTATGGAACAATACGTAAACGAAAAAAGTTTTCGTAAACTATCAAATCTGGGGCTAAGGGTACTGATACCTTCCTACTTATCAACAAGGAGGCCGCTTGCTTGTTTATCACTAATCGTAAAAAATCTCTATCCCTGCCGAAGCGTTCTCAATATTCTTGAATATATTCTTAAACATGAAAATTGCTTTACACCATTTGCAACAAGTTGGTATCTACCCACATATTATAAATTTTAATTATATTATGTATAAAAAAATATTTTAGACTGTATAAATAACTTATTTTGAAATATAATTAATATGGTAAATTAAAATTAAAGATGTAGTCTTAAAAATTTTGTCTAATGACGAAGTGTACAAAACAATCAATTGATTTATAAACGGAAGAACTAACCCAAGATACAGTTGTTTACTAAACCTAGTTTGGGCATTAGTGCAATTTACGAGTGAAAAAAAAAATTCAAAAAAATGTACCGATTATTGAATAAAATAACTATAAATTATGAATTTTGAGTTTTTGAATTATTCCAAAGATCTGTTATACCCTGAGGTTATACCTATTGTCATGTCGTTGTTATGTCCGAAAATGCGTAAAAGAGACGGCTCTGGTTGGTAGCGGGCTCTCGAAATAAGGAAATGGCATACCTACTTGCTGCAAACTTTTCAATACTGTGGCTCCATAATCCTAACCTCTTTTAGCAAGACGCAGAAGCGTTATAAGCCGGTAAGCGCAGCGTAGGATGTCCACCCACAAGATGGACAGACAACCTAAAAGAGACCGCAGGGAAATGCTGGATGCAGGCCGCTTCCAACCGGCCCTTTTGGAGATCGATGGGGGTACGCCTATGTCCAGCATTGGACGTCCTACGGCTGAAATGATGATGATGATGATGATGAGTAGCGTTATATTCTATTCGGCAAGACGCGCGAGGACATTTCGCGAATTGTATGTCGAAACATGGTTGAAACACTCAATTCGGTAGCATCTTGCTTGCTTAATCTCTCGATGTATTGCGACGCCTCTGCTATACCCACTTATCATTAACAGAGGCCAATGTTTGCCTATAAAATATAAGAAGTTTAAGTAGGATGAAAACTCTGGAAGCAGAGCACTAACTTAATTTCCCCGGTTAACATCCCCGGTTTAAGACAACAAGACAACAACAAAACAAACAAGCGAGGATCTAAAACAAGGTGGACTTTCGTGTCAAAGGACACGAAGGAGTCTCAGCTATCCGACGACGATTTAAAGAGCGAAGTAAACAAGAAAGAGCAGGAAGACTGACCTCAGCACCATCCAGAGAGAGAGAGAGAGAGTAGATGAAACCCCTGACTTTTTCGCGCATAATTACGCGATTGTCCAACTCCCACTATATTCTCTTTCCACGTCGAGTTTTAGATGTAGGTACTTACCTACTTAAAGAAGTGAAAAAGGACTAACATAAGAATCCGGCCAGAGACTCGTAATGCTAGTCCTAAAAATAGGTTTGACTAACTGCGTCCTGCGGTTTCATAAGCATGGGTGTTCCCCGATGGTTACAATCTGGGTGTCTTCAAATCACGAGTGAATCGGTTACTTCTAGGCAAACGTGCTCCATCGTAGACCGCATCCATCAGGCGTGATGGTGGTCAAACGCAAGCCTATTAATTATTAAAAAAAAAAAACTACAATCCCACAGGGTTTTTTTCGGTAGGTACTGACTGATATAAACAGTAATGTCACTGTTCGACTCTCCAACTATATAGGTTATACTTAGGCATGCAAAATATCACGTTGATCCGTCCATTTGTTATTGCGTGAAAGGACAAAGAAACCAACTAACACACTTTCGCATTTATAATATTAGTACATATAAATACGAACTGAACCGGAAATCGAACCGGGTGCCGTTAGATTGTAAAGCGCACATACAACCGCTCGGCCACCATCGCTAACGCCAAATACTCCTTACTAAGTATTATTCCAAAACTTTTGTTTTTAAAACAAATTCGAGTTTCTATCACAAATCCTACCCCGTTTTTCTTACTTCTAAGAAAATAAACAGGAAAATATTCTTCAGTGCTGTTTCCTATGCTAGTAAGGATGACTCGTGACCCTTCGAACAATTCTTACCCGCATATTCATAGACGCAAATAAAGGCAATAAAGGCAATCTTCAAAAATGCACTTCTTCTGGGCCCGTCCAATCATTTTATCCTGGTCGAAGTATAGGCTGTGGACATATTTCTAGCTACAATATTTTGTCGAAATCCTCGAATCCTCACGTCACCCTCAAGTGATGTTTTTTTATATGCCAAAACACTACCTACTCGAGGGTGACGTGAGGAGTCGAGGTACCTTTATTTACGTTTATGAATATGGGTTAGCTAGTGCCTATTATCGAGTGAAACAAAATATTGTAGCTGGAAATATGTCTACAGCCTATGCTTCGATCAGGATAAAATAGACGGGCCCAGAAGAAGTGCATTTTTGAAGATTGCAAAATGAGCGCCGGCACTCACTTCGCTTTAGTCGGTCTCTAGCCGTAGGAAGTGAGTGCAACACAAGACTATTGTTACATGATAACGAAACATCTGACAAAATTATGCCTTCGTGTGCGTTCCCGAAGTGTAAAAATATAACGAAAAACCGCTATCTATTTTTTTATAACAAATGTACTGTACATGGTTATAATTAGGTGTTAAAGTATATGTCCGACGATTTTGACTCGTTATTACTGAGCAAGTTCAATGGTTATGGCCCGTCCATTCATTTTGGTCGAAGAGCCTATATAGAAAACATACTCTGAGTACCAAAAGTAAATACGTCGTTGTCGTGGTTATTACTTACTTAATTATTATTCCGTAGGAGGGGCCGACGATGGAGTGAGCTAATAGCTGACCCCTGATGTCACGATAAATTGGCAGCCGATGGGCTGGTAGATGTCTAATACCTATCTTGGAATTCGGAGTACTGAACCGTTTATGTAACCTTGACATTAGGTGGAGAGATCTTTTACAATAGTAATTACTTACAAGTTTGATATCACTTGATGTTTATAAATAGTGACGATGGTTTATTCCCGTTCGTTACCTAGTTGGTGGACACTTGGTTTTTTTATTTGTTTTTGTCCCAATTGGCACTATACCTAGTTCAAAAGTGATAATGGTAACGCAGGCTGTCAGAACATGCCACAGTCCTTATGGAATTTCAGCTTAAGCTTTTTTTTCCTATAGCCATACAAGAGGTGGGTACCACCAAATTCCAGAAGATATGCAAATTGTAGACTTTACTTGCACATTTTTCGATTGGCCACAAAGCTCCTCTCAAACCGAATGAATGGCAGATACGGAATTTAATTTGAAAAAGTCTGATTCATTTTACGTCCGTTTCAGTGACTTATTTGAAAGTGATGCGTGGATTTGTCATAGCTGCAATGTAAGTAGGTATAGGACAAAATCGAGGAAGGTAAAGTCCTGGCTACCACCACAGCTACCACATCCTCAAAAACATTCTTGTTTTGAATTTTGTTGCTCTCACTTAGTCGAGAAAGCAAGACAAAGCTCAACTCAATGTAAGAATCCTTATGAAATTGTTACACGCCCCAGCTTTCATCAAATTTATGAAATCTCCAAAGATTTTATCTTTGGAAGAGTCCAAGAAATACAAATGCGATGCAGAATTGCGTTGCAGATCATACGAGGTATCTATCTTTTATCGCACTAATATTATAAATTTCTATTCCGGCTGAACTGATTGGAATGACGTTTGTTATGGCTGTAGTTTTTACCCTGGATTAACACATATAATATGTACTAGGTAACGACTTTTGATTGGTTTCTTGATAGTGAGTGAAACCGTGGTAGCCCACACGTGCGTTAATTCTATTGAAACACGTTGACAAATTAAACTTAACGTCTTAATAATTCAGTTATTACTCACAACAACATTCGTAACTTTGCACTGTTTTTTTATATCGTTCTTAATATTGGTAATAGGTAGGTACCACCGAAGTAAATATACAAAACTTTCTGCGCTCAAGCGCAAGCTTAAAATGCTTTTGATTGTTACAAGTAGGTAATAGAAGCAATATTGTTGTATATAAATAATCGCGATTTGAACACGTTGTAATGCTTTAACGCGTGATAAGTGCCGATAAGCAAATATAAACACAAAAATACTGTTACATTAAATAATATTATGAGGTAAATCGCTCTTGACTATCAAACTAAACTAAGTCGTTTATAAAATCAAATAAGTAGATTATCAATGAAATACGAGCGACATACGACAACTTTCTCTCGACTTTTTATTTCATAACAAACAAAATCATCAGTTGTCCTTTTCACAAATATCATAAAATCTTCGGTAAACAAGTAAATAAAAAGCAACACTCACATAATATGTGTGTCCGCAGCGACGGCCCGAACACTACTGGACTGGTGGCTGGTGGCTTACCTCTATAGAGGTGGAGGTAACAATTAGAGAACACGACCCGACATTCGACTAGAGATTCTAACATGTTTGTACAGTCCCGCCCAAAGATAATATCGTCCGTCCGCTAAGAGAGTGAGTCTGAAAACATTTACTTTTTAACCAACTTCAAAAAAGGGTTCAATTAGGTTTTTTTCAGTGAGGCATGCTTCAAATCAGCAGCCATTAAACTTCCACTGCTGGACAAAGGCTCACAGGCTTCCGCAGGCTACCTTTTAGAGAGGAATGTTGCCATAATCCCCACGCTTGGCATGCGGCTTGGGGATCGCAGTACGTACACCGTGTACTAAAAAGAAACTGCTGCCCATCCTCCAGTGGTTCTGGTCGCAAGTGTACCTATAACTAAATAAAAAATGATTGACGAGAAATGCAACCAAAGTACTCAGGTAGATCATTCAATATGCTGCTAAATGGTGTTTAATTATACAATGTATCTGTAATTTAGTTATTTATCACTGTATGTTTTCCAAATAAAATAAAATAAAATAAATAAATAAATAAATATCTTGTGACAAAATATCGGACTGTATAAAAGACCTCTAGCATCTTCCTTTCTGATCCTGTACTGACTACGATAAGCGCCATGTTAGCGCCACTCTGCCACATAATCTGTTACGCGTTGAATTAAAAAATCGCGCATATCTCTTCTCTATCTCTACATAGTCGCTTTCCGCATCTGTATGTCTGTCTGTCTGTATAACCGCTAACGCAATGGAATTTGATGCGGCTTTCACCATCAGTTAGATAAATTTTCACGAAAGGCTTATATTATATAACTAGCGACGCGCCCCGGCTTCGCACGTAAATTACACCCGAGCAAAGCTGGGGTGGGTCGCTAGTATACCTATATAATAGATAGCATTCGATTTGTATCTCCTTCGCCATAGTGTAAAATATCAACATGAAAATGGCAACAAAACATTCGCAATGTTATATAAAGATAATGCTTTCGGTTTTATGGTTGCCATTCCTTGATTAATTATCTTTTTTTTATATGTGAAGAAGGTATTTTTGTCGGGAACATGGCGTTAAGGCCGCGCTCCCGTCTAGAGCTAACTCTTAGTGAGAAATTGATTTGTTTGATTGACAAAGTTCCAAAAACGCAAAAGGTCAAAGCATATTTTTGGTCATTCACTTGTTTCAATGATTTTTAGACGAATGATCAACAGCAGAGTACCGTTTTCGCAAAAGTCCATTACCCAAATATTTGATAATTTGCGTATTTAAATGATTTTAATAGAGAGGCGGTTACCAATATACCCGCAGCGCAAGTACCGTTCTTTATCGATCGTCAAATTCTCTAAAATGCCATAGAATCGATCACAGCGAGTACTGAAAAAATGGCATATTATCGAATTTGACGACCTCAACTGTCAATTTGACGATCGATAAAAGAACGGTACTTGCACCCCTGTATCGATATAATAAATTTATTGATATTTTTTCGAGCTTTTTCAGTCTCTTTCGCAAAAAATAAATATCTGCAATTTTATTCTAATGATAATCAACCGGGAAGATAGATTTAAGTTAGCGGCGTCGTGAAATCCCAAAGTAATCAAGTTTACAAACCACGGTGCAGGTACTAGGACATCTACCGATACAGTCAGTGTTTTGCGTCGTTGTGACAACCCTGCGATTTTTCAAGATCAAGTGAGGGTAGAAGAACAAAACAGCCGCTCTTCTCGCCGGACTCACCCGCAGCGTTCAGTCAGCTCGTGACCGCGGCCATTGTAACATGGTCGAAACGTCGAGTGAAAAGTACCTACCTATTTATTTTCCTAAATAAAATAGTACCTACGTGATAAGTCCCGATAAACATTTAAAACATGTTTAAATCGCGAAAGTTTATAAAATACTAAATTTAATTGTTCGTTTCTTTTTATTCCCACTCAGAATAACATATATTTTTTTAATTTGATTTTTTTTTATAGAGCCCTATCGATGACGGCCTTATAGGTACTAAACCGTTGGTTAGTGAAGCGACCCTGACAAGAAGGTTGAAAGTGACCGTTTTGATCGGATCGGCTCACATTGAAAGGCTAAGTACCTAATAAGTAGATTTTTGTCGTTAAATAGTGTGTCTAGATTCATGGGTGACTCAACTCTATGATTAGTATAAAAATATTTGCCAAGATAATAATAAATAAATAAATATTCGGGACATTTTTGCACACGGTCATCTGACCCCAAACTAAGCAAAGCTTGTGATATGGCTGCCAGAGACTGATATACATACATATATAGTTTTAAATACATACTTAAATAGATATTAACAACCAGATATAGAACAAACACAAATGTTCATCACATAAATGTTTGTCCTAGGCGGGAATCGAACCCACGCCCCCAAGCTCAGAAGGCAGGTTCACTACCAGCTGGACCAACGGGCTATCGATAAGATAAAACGTATATTAAAAAAAAAATATATATTACCGGGTTACGCGGTAAGGGTGTACTGATTCGAGCTTAAAAGGGGTCATAATGAACGTTTATTATGGAACTCACCCTGAAATCGCGAAAAAGAACTAGCTGTTCCATAGAACAACTCGACGACACTCGACGAAATGTACGGAACAAGTGATATTTTTTCGTGATTTCAGGGTTGGGTAATGATGTTCATAATTATGGGTATAACCTATTACTAAATTATCTTTGGTATAACGGACCCCTTCCGGCTTAGTACACCCTTTCAGCATAACCCTGTAGGTATATAAATTAGGGTTTATATCCTTTCGGTCATTTAAAATATATAATATTGTAACTAGCTGCAGCCCGCGGTTTTACCCAGCATCCTACATGAACCGTTCAGTATTTCGGGATGAAAAGGTAATCTAGGATATAAGCTATCTTTATGGCAAAATTCATCCAAATCGATTTAGCCGTTACGGAGATGAGACACGGACAAACATACACACTTACATAGAAACTTTCGCATTTACACGTATTAGATACCTATTAGTGTGATAAGTTAGTCTCTAACACTAGGGACGGAGACTCAGTCTATGAACTTGCTATATAATATAATATAATAATCACTAATAGCAGTAACAGTAATATATCGGCGGGCAATAAACAAGTCGGACGTGAATGGCAGACTCGCCCGACGGCTTTCGGCGTGACCTAACATGGGCCGAGGGATTTGGCCGGAAAGTAATTGCCGGATCAGTTACGGTAACAAATCCGACCAGAATGGCAGATGCCAGATGCATCATCGCTTAACATCAGGCGAGATGGTGGTCAAACGCAAGCCTAATATTTATATATTTTTTTTAAAAGATACCTGGCGCTTTTCAGCTTGTCCGTCGCTTATGCAAGATGCTCTGTTCTGTACTGGGGCCTTACGGACAACAGCTAATTGCGGCACCTAATCCGCTCAGTTGGAAAATCACGCGAACGTGAACCTTATCGCGCCCAGATACGGTTCACGTTCGCGTGATTTTCCAACTAAGCGGATTAGGTGCCGCAATTAGCTGTTGTCCGTAATGCCCCTGTTCTCACGTACCTTCTCATAAAATTATCTCATTTTCAAATACCAGCTTGGTTTTTTTGGGCATGTAATTTTGATGAGTCTCCCTGTGGTCGAAGATGCTGGACTTTTCAAACAACAAAACTGAAAAATTTATATATAACGAAACGACAGATTTTCAATCTGCACGCCTTACCGGCTACCACTACCAATCATATTATGCCATTCGGAGAAGAAATGTGTGTACCATGCTACAGAAGTAACAGAAGTAGGTATAGATGGACAATGAAAAGAAAATACATTTAAAAACCGCTTTATGGTTGATATTCCGAAAACCCGTACGAAGCACTTTGATTCCACTTTTATTATGCGAACTGCCAGTCTGTGGAATGCGCCGTCTGAATGGCTGTTCCCCGATAGTTACAATCTGGGTGTCTTCAAATTACCAGTGAATCGGTTTCTTCTAGGTAAGCTTACTCCATCGTAGACCGCATCAGGCGAGTTGACTGCCAAACGCAAGCCTATTAAAAAAAAAACACGAAATTTTACTAAACGGGATCATTCTCAAATTTTCCACACTGAGAATATTAATATGGTGAAGAGAGAGGTGGAATATTTTATTCAATACTAGCGGTCCGCCCCGGCTCCGCACGGGTATAGTTATATAGCCTATTAATTAATCAGTGATAACCCTAGTAGCATTTATTGTAGTTATACAGTTATTCCAACGTAATATTCCCAACACAAATAGTTGGCCAACTGTCAGAAATGGCCGGCTTGATTCGAAGTAGCCCAACGAACAGTGCCTCCGTTGGCCTAACGGTACCGGCCAACATTGGCTCATCAATCATGGCCATCGTTCGGCCCAACTAACGCCGCCAGCATTGGGCCAACAGAGTAGGGCCAACACGCATCGTTGGCCTACTCTGCATAGGGCCAACAATGTATTTGCGACGTAGGGCCACCCACCATTTGTCACGCATAGGGCCTGCGGTGTATTTGGAACATAGGGCCACCCGCTATTTTATTCATTTAGGGCCTAAGGTGTATTTGATGCATAGGGCCATCCTCTATTTAGCACGCATAGGGCCTACGGTATATTTAGGACATAGGGCCACCTACCATTAATAACATATAGGGCCTTCGATGTATACTGGACATAGGGCCACCTGCTATTTGACTCGCATAGGGCCTACGGTGTATTTGAGACGTAGGGCCACTCGCTATTTTATTCATTTAAGGCCGACGGTGTATTTGGTGCATAGGGCCACCCCCTATTTAGCAGGCATAGGGCCTAGGGTATATTTGGAACATAGGGCCACCCACAATTAACACACATAGGGCCTACGATGTATACTGGACATAGGGCCACCTGCTATTTGACTCGCAAAGGGCCTACGGTGTATTTGAGACATTGGGCCACCCACTATTTTATTCATTTAGGGCCTACGGTGTATTTGGTGCATAGGGCCACCCCCTATTTAGCAGGCATAGGGCCTAGGGTATATTTGGAACATAGGGCCACCCACAATTAACACACATAGGGCCTACGATGTATACTGGACATAGGGCCACCTGCTATTTGACTCGCAAAGGGCCTACGGTGTATTTGAGACGTAGGGCCACCCACTATTTGACTCGCACACCAAGAATATACTGGGGCCTTACGGACAACTGCTATTACAGGCACCTAATCCGCTCAGTTGGAAAATCACGCGACCGCAAACCTTATCGCGCCCAGATACGGTTTGCGGTCGCGGATTAGGTGCCTGTAATAGCAGTTGTCCGTAAGGCCCCTGGCGTGCGAATCAAACAGTCGGTGGTCCCACATCTCAAATACACCACAGGTCCTGTGCTTGTCTAATAGTAAGTGGCCCTTTAAACACCTAGGCCCTATGCGTGTCAAACCGTAAAAACTATTCTATTCTTATCAAAAAATAAAAACCAATTAATCCTTAAAACAGTTTAATAATATCGATACCTCTGGGCTCAATGGTCTTACAGGATATTTCGTCAACTAATCCTAAGTTGATTTCTGTGAGTACACTCCTAGATACTTGATGATCTTCATACTCTTGGTTATTGAATCTACTATCAGTTCTAAGATGTAAATCAGACGTGTAACACCATACAGTTCTGCCAATGTATATGCCTTCCTGTTCACATTTTTCGCAAGCGTGTAGGGAATTATGAGATTTAATAGATTTTATGAATGCTCTTGCTGGTGCATCAGCTATAATACAACTAACATAAAAAGTAAAATATTTCCCATTTATCAGTAAGCCATTTTGCTGTAAATGCAGACAATCGTCGATAAATGGACGTAGATAGTCATTAGCATTTGTAGGTTTGGATTCGCCATAAAATAGCGCGACAATAAACGGTTGATTGTCAACACTTTGATCTAAAATACATAAGATTGGCCAAAAAGCATAAGTAGTGCTCGAGTGCACTGGCAAGCCATCAACATTACAAGTTATAGACAAAAATGAATCATGGTCAATTTCAGATATTTTTTTAAGCATTAATGGATAAGATTTTGACGTTATACCAGCTAATGCTCTTTCTATTATATGTGCTTCAAGTCCAAAATATATATATGAACCTCATTCTACAACATTAATATTATTTGGTGTCTGTAATAGTGTTCGCGAGTCTTTTGGCAAACTTGGATAACGTAATTGTAATTTGTGCAATAAATCATCCAGAGCAGAATGGGTTATATTGTGCTTGTGAGACCATGAGATAAGAAAAGACGCAATATTTTCATCACCTACATTATCGGTTACAATGTCACTGAAAACTGGCTGACGATTGGGAGAAGAGTTTAATGCAGGTACATTGGCAGAACAGACTGATAAACACTCGGGTAGACAATTTGTAGATATTTTTTATCACAATTACTAAGTTGAACAGACATACTTTTATTTGTCCTTCTCTAATTTGTGTTGCCCTTAAAGCGCGTTTACGCCTCTTAGTTCTGCTTGATAATCCGACTTCGACATTCCCGGAATATGATGGTTGTGATGAGGAATCATTGCGATGTCTTGCGCCTGTTCTCTCTTCCTCCATTGCGATCTTTGGTAAATCTAAACCAACTGGTTATGACGGTCTGTATGTCGGTATCCATTGCTTTCGCAGCGATTTGATTTCGACGCATTGCCTCTGTAAGCAAAATGACTAAGTAAATATACAAATACAATCACACCAAGTTTAATTATTGTATCTAGTAAAGATAGAAGATGGATTATAGTAGATTATGCACTCGAAGTGAATACTCTACTTTTCATGCCTTGCGAGACAATAACTATGCAAATTTTAACGTTCCAAATCTAAATAACTTTAATCCCTAGGGAGTTTCATACAACATTATCTCCCTTGGGATATGCCTTGCTTTACGTTGAGATTGCGTGTTATATAATTGGACATTCTGGTCGATTCCGGTATCACAACTTAAAAATCCATTTTTTTTATTTTAATTTACCGGAACGTAGAACGGAACGAAATTTAAGTAGACACCGGACTCCAGCCAATACAACAATCGGTGACAAGTAGACACCGGACTCCAGCCAATACAACAATCGGTGACAAGCAGACACCGGACTCCAGCCAATACAACAATCGGTGACAAGGAGACACCGGACTCCAGCCAATACAACAATCGGTGACAAGTAGACACCGGACTCCAGCCAATACAACAATCGGTGACAAGTAGACACCGGACTCCAGCCAATACAACAATCGGTGACAAGCAGACACCGGACTCCAGCCAATACAACAATCGGTGACAAGGAGACACCGGACTCCAGCCAATACAACAATCGGTGACAAGTAGACACCGGACTCCAGCCAATACAACAATCGGTGACAAGCAGACACCGGACTCCAGCCAATACAACAATCGGTGACAAGTAGACACCGGACTCCAGCCAATACAACAATCGGTGACAAGCAGACACCGGACTCCAGCCAATACAACAATCGGTGACAAGGAGACACCGGACTCCAGCCAATACAACAATCGGTGACGGGGAGACACCGGACTCCAGCCAATACAACAATCGGTGACAAGTAGACACCGGACTCCAGCCAATACAACAATCGGTGACAAGCAGACACCGGACTCCAGCCAATACAACAATCGGTGACAAGTAGACACCGGACTCCAGCCAATACAACAATCGGTGACAAGTAGACACCGGACTCCAGCCAATACAACAATCGGTGACAAGCAGACACCGGACTCCAGCCAATACAACAATCGGTGACAAGGAGACACCGGACTCCAGCCAATACAACAATCGGTGACGGGGAGACATCGGACTCGAGCCAATACAACAATCGGTGACAAGGAGACACCGGACTCCAGCCAATACAACAATCGGTGACAAGGAGACACCGGACTCCAGCCAATACAACAATCGGTGACAAGGAGACACCGGACTCCAGCCAATACAACAATCGGTGACAAGGAGACACCGGACTCCAGCCAATACAACAATCGGTGACGGGGAGACATCGGACTCGAGCCAATACAACAATCGGTGACAAGGAGACACCGGACTCCAGCCAATACAATAATCGGTGACGGGGAGACATCGGACTCGAGCCAAAAGGCATTGGCGCATAGCACAATCTTTACAGTTTTTCTCTAATTACAAATTGATGAAATTGATAGAATCCTTCTATTCCTTTATTATAAGTATGTATAGATATAGATTATTTATACCTTTGATGACCACATGTAGTAATGGTAAGTAAATCCTTAATGGCAATTTTCTTGTTTTTCCGGTCCAATTGCATGAAAGTGCTAAGGAGTTCGTAAATAGCTTCTCGAGAATTCTTCTTATTATGGTAGCTGGTTTGGTTCCTCCCACCAAAGATAAATAGTTTACCTATAATATAACAAAAATTCAGATATTATACACTAAGGATTACTAACATTTTCTCACAGGTAATTAATTCAGATGGATATAATACTATAATATAATATGATAATGACGTTGATGATAATATGATAATGGTATGGTATTATAGCATCTTCGAAGGGGTTCCCAACGAGTCACACCCAAACGAGTCATAGTGTGACTCGTTGGGAATTTTCTTTCCAACCAGTAACACTGAGACTCGATTGAAAATACTTCTTAACGAGTCACACTGTAACTTGTTTGTAGTGAATCGCTAAGTAGAAACAAACGCAACAAAAAAAAAACTAGGAACTGTTGTTTCTAACAAAAGATAAGTTTTTTTAACCAACGATGAAAATAAAAACAATGATTTGATAATCAAATAAATGTATTATTTTCTTAACGATTAATATACTTTCAATAAGTTTTAAAATTAAGTGAAAGAGTCTTGAAGTAAACAATAGGAGGTATTTGTACTTTTCATAATCAGTCTTCACTATTGATCACAGGTAATCATCACATTTCTACATTAATCATTAGAGTTATTAAAATATATAATGTTTATAAATTTTTAGTCCCCAAGTCCTTTGTCGATATCATCCAGTTTTTAAATATAAAAAAAAAGTAAGTTTTCCCCCTTAGTCTTGTTAATATTTCAGTATTGCTCTCTTGCAAGGAAAAAAAGGAACCCTTATATGATTACTTTGTTGTCCGTCTGTCTGTCTGTCAATACCCTTTATCATTTTTATTACTTTTTCATTTTTGTATTTTGAGTAGGTTAGGTAGGTATATTTTATGACGGTACCTGGATAGATTGGTAGTTTTTTATTTTTATTACAGCTTAAGTGAGTAATTAATGCACTCGGGTTAATTTAGTCACCTCGGGTTACCTCGCATTGGCTCGGGCACAAGTCTTTCATTAATAACTCACTTTGCGCTCAATGCAACAATCTACTAGGTATTAGGTAAATTACTGAACTGGACCAGAGTCATCTATCCTATAATAATACAATATATAATATAGGTAATATTATAAAGAGGAAAGATTTGATTGTTTGTTTGTTTGCATTGAATAGGCTCTGAGACTATATTTACACATAACATAAAACTAGGTATTTACTTACTTGGTAATTCTTCAGGAGTTTTCGGAAATTCAATCTGATCTTCATCATGTATAAACATTTCATGTTCATCGCTGTCATACAATTTACGTGGTTTACTCTTCCGTTTATTAATTTCAGGGGTTTCATTTGAATCCGTCCCAATTTCAGATTCGATTTCAGCTTTTCGATTTCACATTTTCGTCTAGCTTGTAGCAAGTCATCTAAAAACACAAGTAAGTAGGTTAATCCCTTGCTTAGGCCGATCTACCTTTTCTGATGGCGGAAAACCTTTTTATCCCATTATTGACTCACGAGATTAGACTCGTATGTACCTATGCTATGTAGGGTATACCGAAGCGGTATGGTACCTACTTAACCTATACAATAAAAAGTTTAAAACCATAAAACAAACTTAGGTACCCAAGTACCTACCTGTTGCGTAAAAAATTCGGCTGATGCTATGCGTTTCCCACGTGTGATCAGGTTTGAGGTTAGATCGTAAAGCTTTATTCATAATATGATGCTTAGGCCAAGCGCAGTGCGATTTTTCCGGAGTGAACCAATCTGTTTTAATCACTGCGACCCCTCCACTCC